>JAUESF010000001.1:5663730-5679189 GCA_032274765.1 Malacoctenus tetranemus | reverse complement strand
GAACAGATCAGGTTACAATCAGCTCTGGCAGACCTCCTCCTCGGTTTTCATTCATCCAGTTGGGACGTCGTAAACTGCCCACTCCCAATAAAAGTACCGAATCTTTCATTGTGGTTTTATCAGAGGAAAAAAAAACAACTACATACTGCAGATGTCCCTGATTAAAAAAAAAGAAACCCTCTACACAGTTGGCAGCACTGATGTGTTTATGTTAGTATGAGTGACACGGAGGACGGCGGTGCTGTGTTTTTTTTGTTTCAGTGGGAACAATTGAATTCCAGATATCTGCAGTGCATCTCCAGTCCAGCTATTAAAACGTGAAAACAGCTTGCTATAAGTGCACTTCAACACCGGCGCTGCGAGGGGAGACAGTAAACAGAGTGTCCCTCACTTACTCTTTATGTTAATGTTGAAGCAACATATTGCACGTACATGCCGGGCGAGTCAAGCAACACGCACACAAGGAAACGACGGGCAGCCTTCAACTGTCACAGTGGAATAGGAATCTGTTCCCTGTTTAACTCAAAATGGTGGCCGCCTTAGTGCAAGCTAAATTTAAATGCTGGGAAGTTTCGTTTTAAATGTCAAGATTGGAAAAATACACCAAAAAACACCAATACTGTGTACAGTTTGATCATCTTCATATGTACTTTTATTGTCTGTTTGGGAGTCTCTTGTGAATGATTAAAACTTCTCGTCCTGTCTTTCATCCGCTTGAACTGAATTAAACACAAACACACACACACACACAGCGAGAAAAACCCACTAAAAACTCGTCCCTTCTTCCAAACGCACTCGCCACGCTGCTGCCTCCAAAACAGGCTTTATTTTTGTTAACATTTACAGGAACATCACTGACATTAATTCTCCACCCGTTACATACAGTATGTCTACACTGTACAGATGCAACAAATAAAACACACACACAAAAGTCAGATCCTGCGGCCTGTGGCCAGACGTCTCCGAAAGAGGCCGCGGCAGAGCGGCCACACCAGGAAGTGTTCCTCTGTGGGGGGAGGGGGGGGTCCCCTGCCACGGCGGGAGATACCACCACCGAGCGACACGAGGGGCAGGTGGGCAGGGGGGGTCTTAGAAAAAAACGCCATCACACGTTTAGCTTATGCTCACAACCCAATCCATCGTCAAGCTGTGATTAAGTTTAGGAAAAATATATATGTATATATTTAGTTATATATATATATATATAATGCTGATGCCAACATTTGTACTTTGTCTAATTGTGATGTATAAAAACCAAAAGCTACTCGAAGTCTTCAGGGGCGGGATGTTTTTGCTATTCTGTAAAACCGGAATATGAGCTGTTTTTTAATAGTTTACTTTAATTTAAATACATATATATGATGCCTCAAGGTTACCAGCCTTGTGTCTCTTCATTTTCCACCTTGTAACTGCGTCACTATTAACATTCAGTAGTTGCAATGAACCAACGTAAACCACGATAACTTACTTTGAATACACAGTTGGGCCCGAACGAGGAGGAGCCCGGCCCTTACAGTATCGTCGACCCTGTTTCAGTTCCACACCAGGCTGGAGCGTGATGAAGGGTAGAGTACATAAACAATATTGATCACACGCGTGTTATCTGCTGGCGCCCGGCTGGAATAACTGCAAGTCACACGTTCAAGGAGGAAGAAGAAGAAGAAGAAGAAAGAAAGAAAAAGAAAGAAAGAAAAGGCAGCGGGAGTCTTCCGTCCGTTCGGCAGAGAGAAAGGCTTTTGTAAACATAAAGAGTAAAAATGTAGGTTCCCTCATCAACACGATGGGCAAGAGACTTTACAAAACACGTGAAATCCTTCACATCGCACGCTTTCAAAAGAAAACAACCACCTTTTTTTTCAGTTTTTTTTTTTTGTTTTTTTTCTCTCCCTCGCAGTATTTCACCTCATTGACCCTACGAATGCGCAGAGCGCTCCACCAACCGGCGCTACAACAGGAGCCATTGTACAAGCCTCCCTTCATGCGCTTTATCTGGCATCTACCCCGCATTAGCAATGCAGAGCCGCTCTTTACAGCTACAGCCGAGGAGCAAATTTGTATGCTGGAACGCAAAACTCTTGATGTCTCCCAACCAACAAATTAGCACTCACTGTGACTTTCAATGGGAGAGTGGAAAGAAAAAAAAAAAAAAGAAGGAAAAAAAAAAAGAAGAGGAGTGAAACCTAAATGTTTCCTGATAGGTCCACTAGGGGATGGAGCAGGAAGAAAAAAAAAAAAGAAAGTGTGAATGCGGTAAAACGTGAGACTTTTACAATGGCTACATCTGTTTCTGCAAAGAAACATACACTGTAAGGACATTACCACAGTGTGATGGGGAAATAATGCAAACCAGTTCACGCAGGAGCAGAACAGTCGGATCACACTGCGCGTTGACGCCGCTGACGTCCCTAACCTGGAGGAACCGATGCTACTGGAGAGGTCTGACACAACGCTGTGAACCGGACACAGGAAGTTGGGGCCGAGGGGGTCTGATGTGCGCCATGGAAAGCTCCCGTCTTTTACAGTGATTAAGAATAGCAGGACTCCTCTTTTCTTAAGGTAAATGAGGTGAGTGAGGTCCTCCCACCGGCTGTTTTTGTTGTGCATGTTTCGCTCGGCTGCAGCGGCGTGAAAACAGCCCTCCCTCCCCGCCCCGGCGCTCTCCCTCCTCCCGGAGCAGAGTGTGTGTGTGAGGGGGGGGGGAGTGGAGGGGGGGGGAGTGAGTCCTCGTCGTGCCTACCTTGGCTTCATCGTCCAACACCAATGCTCGGCTGTGAGACACGGGCGAAGCTACATAGGACTACAAAAAAGAATACAACACTTCAACTAATGCACAGTGCAAATAGGCTTGTTTCTCCCTCTCTCTCTCTTCCACCTCTCCAACCTCCAGGTACAGGCAGGCGCTGAGGAAAGGTGAGGGTGGAGGGGCTTCGCTCCAGGCAGCGGCCCCCCCGCCCCCTCCCTCGCCAGTGGGCAGCTGCTCTATGTTCAGTTTAGTTTTTTGTTTTTTTTCATTTTTGGTCTTTCGGGTGACGTCTCCTCTTCGTAGGGGGAAAAAGGAGGTGAAGGAGCGACCGAGAAGCAAGGGGGAGGGGGAGGGGGGTTCCCACTACTTGTATAGGCTCATGGTGGGGCTCTGGTACATGCACATGTAGGCGTCACACAGCAGCCGCCGCGCCTGACCCTGGATGCTCTTGGGATCGAGGGCGTGCAGCTCCTCCGGGGTCATTTTCAAGTAGGCCTCCACCTCCGGACACGGAGACACCTGCGGGATGTTGAAGCCGTTCTGCCCTCCTGCAACAGACACACACAAACAGTCATTTCAAACAACACAATGAACAACGCAGAGCCCACAGTGTGCGAGCTGCAGGCCAACTCAGTGTGTGCAACATTAGTCGACTATAATTTAAAAGGATTCTTGTTTTTTTTCTGTTTAACCAAAAGAGTCATGAAGTCTAAGATGTAAAAATATCACGTTATAATTATTGTGTTTGGAAAAAAAAAAAATCACAATCACTGGTGCATTGTTGCAGCTCTGGTAAATGTTGCTGTTCAACAGGAATAGGCTGAAGCCAAAGACAGGATCACACTTGTATCCAATTTATTTCACATTCAACTTTAGACGGGAAAAAAAATACATTTCAAACGCTGTCGATTTCAAAACTTCCCACACGGGAAGCCAGCGAAATGAGAAGCAAGAGAAGCTCTGTCTGTGTTTGTGCATCTGAGAACTTCTGACTCCACATCATGAAAAATACTCCAATAACCAAACTCCTGATGGAGTCAAACTTTGTCGTATGTCAACAGCTCTCACTTTTCTATCCGTTGCCTGTCAGCAGGTTTTCTCGGGGAAGACTTGTTGACTGACTCTTAAACGCTCCCCAACCTGAAAGCAAGAATTTCCCAACTGGTAACTTTCTGTCTCTCCAGCTTCCGCTACGCTGTGTCACAACCACTAAAATATCGGTGTTTTTTAATTTGAGTCAAAGGCTTTAATTTGGCCGAGCGCTGGTCCGCTCCTCGGTCCGAGCGCTGAACGGTGGAGCTTCGGCACAGAAGCGGCGGGCCCCTCGGCAGCTATTTTCCTTTAGCGTGTTCTACAGACAGCGTAAACATCTCGCTGGTCTTGTAAAATAAAACGCTCCCACATTTCAGGCTCGGAGCTCATAGAAGACGGAAAAATCTCTGAGGGAGGCACTGACTTCTGTCATAATTCTGCTGACCTAGAATGAACCCTCACTGCACAGCCTTGGAGGCTGCTGCTTACTGTGATTGATGCTCGACATGTTTCGCTGTATGTAAGACTTTTTAGAAATGGAAGGAAGGAATAAAGATTTAGGACAATCAGATGTTGAACATGGTGGAACCCAGTTGTCTGTCGTACGAGTTGATCTCCACAAAATTAAGGCTATTTTGACTGTTTAACTCACAGGAGTCACAAAGTACTATTTAGTTTGTGCTCCAGTTGATATTTTCTGTCGACCTGTTAATTAATAAAGATTATTTGGGAGACTTCTTCTAGAAACATGCGGTGGCTGCCGCGTTTTACACCCGTCGCCCCCTGAAACGCCACGACAGCTCGAAGATCGGCTTGAAAGCCGGAGGCCGGCGCGAGCGGGCCCGGCGCCACCCACCGTCGCGGTCGGCCATGCTGTCGAAGAAGAGCCAGGCGGAGTCCGCGTTGCCGTACTTGACGAAGGCCACGTAGTGACTGGTTTCGATGCACAGCACGGCGAACAGCTCCATCCTCTGGCGGGGGAAGCTGCCCTGGCGCCCCATGCCCTCTTGGAGCTCCTTGGGGACGGACAGTTTGCCGTGTCGATGGGTTTTCCTCCTCGGGTGGAGGTGAACCTACAGCAGCACGGGCAAACAAACACCAGCACACACACACACAATCGCACACACGCCGTCTCTTCACTTTAGTCTCATAGAGAAAGGTTCCAAACATTTTAAAAGACAGATCATACACAATGCACTGAACCTGCACATAGACTAAAGTAAGAACTCATGCAGTATTTTAATAAATGGATGTGTTACGATGATGAGATACAGTACCATTCCTTTGGGTTTGGCGCCCCCAAGTGGATGATAGTGGCACACAACGTACAGTTTGCTTTCTGTGTTTAACAGATGCAACAATAATGCCCTCTGTTGTTTACCTGTGTATTGCACTTTTCACAGAACTGTTTAATCTTGCCGGCGGTGATGTCCCCGTCCTCGTAACAGTCTCGACACTCGTAGAGCGCCAGGCCGCCGCAGATGCGGCATTCTCTTGGAGCTTGACAACAGAACACAGACCTCCGTCACTGCCTGCACGCTGCACACATGTGAAGCTCTTTCAAAATAAAGGTGGGAGAGGCTCGACAAGCAGGAAAAGCGAGTTCCTTCATCACCGCTGAGCCACACTGACAACTCAGTGGAATTTAATGACTGAGTGCCGCACGGCTCCGAATCACCATTGATCAGTGCGACAAACTCACAGAGGGGAAAAGGGGCAAAACAAGAGCTCCTACTCACTGTCTTCAAGAAGGTCTGTGATGTCCAACTCCAAGGAGGGAAAGATCTTGTTGAACATTTTGAAGTCCTTGCCAAAGCGGGGCATCTGGATAATAAGGCAGGAGGGAGCCTGGAGAGGAGGCGGGGGGGGGGGCAAGAGGTGAACACCTACAAAACAGCACGGACGAGCCGACTCCCACTCAAACACAAACCAACTTTAAAGAGGATTTAAATATGCTGATAAAAGAAAAAAAAAGATTTAAATGCAGACTTTGGGGTTTGAACTAAGCGGTGACTTTCATCTGTCTGCAGTTGTTGGAAAAAGTTGAGGAAAAAAAATACGCATCTTTTTTTCAGTTCTTGTTTTTGTTGCCATCAAAATACAGAACCGCCACCGTCGCAATAGAAAGAGCTTATGCGGTGTCAGGATGACACACACACAATTTGGCACAACCCTAACACACCAACAGTGCACTCTAAGGCCTCATTATTAACAAAATGACTTGTACTTGTGTCTGTACCTGGATTTTTGTATTCGTATTGATGCTTATGAGTCTGCAGAGTATTCGGTTTAAATCAGGCGACTCAATTGGTCATGGAGAGAAACCAGGAAGTGGAGACAGACAGATGTTTGCTCACACTTGGGCCAGTCACTGAAAAGTGACATCTTGGTTTTGGATTTTTTTTTATTTTTTTTTTAAATTAAAAAAGTGCATTTACCATCAAAGCCCGCAAAGCTCTACTTAGGAGAGTAGGAAAGCATGCTGAACCTTCAAAAAATGGTGATTAGCCGAGTTGCCAATCACACTCACAGTGCAGGTAATAGAGAATCTTTAAAAAATTAGGATCAACCAAAAGAAATTAATTTAAAAAAAATCAACAATGGCTTAAACCATTAAAGTAGTCATTAAAGAAAGGAGGCACCAAAAAAAACCTCCAAATACAGACAGCATTTTTTGACATGGCCAACAGAGGTCAGTCATGAAGTACAGTTGGTGTCACGTTGCTCTTCTTGTTTTTTTCTTTATAAAAACAGGCTTGCTGTGGCTCTCAGATTTAGAAGGACATTCAGTTAATTCATAAAGAAATGTGTGAAAATAAATAAAGAGGAACTCCGTCATCTCAGTGAAACAAGGAAGTGCAGGATTTGAAAGATCTTTGTCTGGGCAAAGCGAGCAGTCAAAGCGAATGAGCAGAATTCACCACACGAACAGAAGCAGAAGTGTGGAGAGTCCTCAAAGTGCAACTGAAACAGATTGTAGTGGAAAGCCTGGAAGGACATAAAGGACGCAAGCCAAACGGTGATGACGTCAGTGAGTCAGCAGCTTGTTGCATTCAGTATGAAGCACAGTGAATTTAAATATTCTGGCAGAGAACCAAAGTAGCACCTGTCAGACATCCTGTATCGATGTCTCCATTTAACTCAAACGCAAACCTGGTAAACAAATATGAGAGAGAAGAAGGAACTGACTTCTGCAAACTTGAGGTCGCTGTTGATGAAGGACCACTCGAGGAGCTGCTGGATGGTGGGAACTCCCACTTTGTCCTTCTTGTCCATGAAGATCTGGTAGAAGTAACAGTCCTGGACCTTCTGACCTGCTGACCTGCAGAAAAACAGTGACGGACTCTAAGTTCATTTAGCTGATGTCCAAGATAATCCATCCTAATACTACCACCTATAAAAAGAAATATTAGAAATACTATAAATAAATACATTTTGAAAATGTGTATGAAAAAATACTCTTTGGCAGAGACTCCTCAACATAGTTAGAATAAATGACCAACCATTGTGGTATTTAAAACAGTGGTATTTGTTCTTTCTTCAAGGATGACGCAAGTTTTGACTGTTTTCTTAAAAGGTCAACTGAGCCTTACCTCAGCTTGAGCAGTGGGTCCACTCTCAGTATGTGATGGAAAAGGATATTTAGGAACTCTTCGGGATCTACAACACACAACGTGCCAACATGAGACTTTTTGACCCGTTTCATTTTGTAAGTACCAGACGTCAAATGTTAAATATGAGGGGAATAAAAGAGAGTCTGACTGCGTCACCTTTTTCTTCGGAGGTGAATCCAGAGGCGGCCTCCACCTTCTCCAGGATCCTCCTCAGCTTCATCACTTTAGTAGCACAAACATACCCGTGTCTGCAGGACACATGGCTCAAGTTACAGCCTCGCTGAGACAACCACGCAAAGGTCAGCGACAAGCAAGTTGCAAGTTCAATTTTGCATCATATGAGTAAATTTATATGGATGAAAGTTAATATATAGTCCAGGTTCAGGCCATCCTCAGCATGCTGGATTCACAACATCCCCAGACAAACTAAATAAACCCTTTCATTTTATTTTTAGTTTTAGATGAGCTGAAAATTGGTATTAAAAAAAAAGAAAAAAGGAACCAGTGGGTTCAACCTGTTCATAACCAATAAATGATAAACTTTGATGTTCATTTTGTGCAGACTACCGGCAATTTTTAACTTTCACATCTCAGGAGCTAAAGAAGATAGTGAATGACGCTAACTGATGGCTACATTTGGTGTTATTAAAATGATGTTCAGCTACATCAGAGTATGATGCAGCACTGCAACAAACTGCCCCACTGGCTCAACCATCAAGACACAAACTCTTGTTGGTGAGCTCTTTGTATTCCCAAAAACTTTGCGCAGCAGTAAAATCATGATCAAAAACTGAACAAATGAGGGCGACACTGAGCTGGAACCTCACGCGTCGGCATTAAAACTGAGCATCAGGGTGTGTTTGAAGACTCACATGCGTAGGGGGTTGACTATCTCAGTCCGTAGCAGCTCTTGTGTCTCTCTGTAATACTCCACATCAGTCTTTGATCGAGGCCTCAGCAGAACAGTGTCCAGAACAGAACTGAAGGAGAAAAGACTGCAGAGCAGAGCGGAGCGGTCAAAACTATGGCCAACCTGACATTCTACTAACATACAACGAAGCATAGTTTCACTGAATTATTTGTCTTGCAGAGAAAGCTAATTGAAATGTTGACATTTAATTTGGTGCATGTGATGGAAATTTTCATTTGTAAGCACAAGATAAAATCAGAGTTTTAAAAAGAAGTAAATATTTTTACACAAACCAAAAAATGTTCAACATCTGATACATTTACTTTGTTATACTCACAAAAAAAGCTCATGCGAATTACACATCAATGCAGTCTTTGCTATACTGCATCTAGTTTGTGTATATTGCTGAGACTGAATGTGTCTGTTTTTCTCTCAGGAAAAATGTATTAGAGGCTTTAAAATTCACAAGTACAAAGTGAATTTTGCAAACAGCATATCCAGGAACTGTTTAGTTTGACCGTTACAGCTGTAAAGCCTTCTTGCAGAAAAACACACATGCTTTACCAGCAGCTTGGAGCTGGAATACAGCTTCCATCAGAGCCAGTGGTCAGAGTCAGAACTACGAACCAAAAGGCTCCTGCTTTGGGCAGACACGGCACTGCTGCCTGACGTGACTCAGTCAACATGAGTCAGTCAACATGACTGAAGTCCACACAGCTTTATATGAATCAGATAAAGGCTTCACTGTTTGGTTGAAATCACACTGACCAGAAAAGAGTTGAATCCAGGTAGCAGGAGTTGTAGTGACCCTGAATGCCTTTCTTTTTGCCCACCATGACATCCAGACCATCATTCTCTGTGCGTGGAGGCGTGTTCTCATGCACCACCTCACTGAGGTAACCCCCAAATGCTACAAAAAAAGTACACACAGTCCAGGTGTGAACACAAAGCTTTCAGGAACTGTTACGGATGGAATGACCTCAATTAGTCAACCCCCCCATCACTCACCAATGGAGTTGCAGCGCTCTATGGGGTTGGAGGAGTGATGCAGCGAGGGGAAACGCGAGTCAGGTCGGCAGCACTTGAGCTTCACAAACAGAGCCTTTTTGGGGGGGCAGGAGAAGTACCGTGTGCCTTTGAAGGTGCCGTCGGTGCACCCGGGACACTCTTCTTCCTGGAAGAGAAGATCTGGGTCACGTGATCAAATCACTGCAGGGAACCATGCATGGAAACAAAAGAGGAAGACTTTATAAGTTGCACTTGTAGGTGCAGCGACTCCTCCCGGTCTTTAAGTCCCCACGAGGTTGCCAAGCAACTAGCTGAGAATCGAGGAAATTACTCTGTCTGGCAACCAAACCCCTCTGGGACTAAAATCCCCCGTAACACCGGAACCTCGAGTTGTTTTCATTGTATGGAATAAGGAGAGAACATGTATTACGTCGGTGACTAGTGCTGAACAAAAGCACAGTACCAACTAAACTCTGTGGCCCAGATGTTTTGCTGAATGAATGAAGGTCACAAATGTCGAATGCCATCAGCGAATTTAGCATGCGACAGTTTGCGAATAGATGCACCAGACAAACAGCACACTGTGGTGGCTTCTCACCAGCTCCAGACCAGCCAGAGGCTCCAGCAGGCCAGGGGGAAGTCCCACCCAACGGATGACCCCGCACAGGGGTGGGTTCTCCTTCACCTCCACCAGAGAGCCGACCTCAAGACCCGGCTGCCCCTGGGGGGGCGTCGGGGGCCGTGGTGAGGGCGGGGCAGCGGGCGACGGGAGCTCGGTCTGCTCCCCCATCACTGACTGGACGGACAGGGAGAGGGGGCCATGACTCATGCTGTCGATGGGCCCCGTTTTGCGGTTGAGGCTGAAGGGGAGGGAGTGGAACTTGTTGTCGCTGGACAACGAGGCGGAGGGCGGGGCTCTGGAGGGAGGGGAGGATTGGTTGAAGTCGGGGGGCGTGTCAGTGAGTGACTTGGCGGGGTCCTCCCCAACTGCAGGAGGAAAATAAGACAGCAAAACTCAGCATCTAATGTCACATCAACTGGGTCTGTCAGAGAGGTGTGTTCATGGAATCAACTGAATGGCCTTTTTTCACTGAACTTCTTAAAGCTGGGTCTGCTATCTCATACATTTGTATGACCAGAAGCTTCTTAGGGACTTACCATATCTTTGCAAACTTACTTTTATAGTTGCTTGTTGTTGTCAGACAGTAAGGGGAACTAATTGCAATGTTTTAGTGCGTACATGTACAAAGTCAATTGTTCTATCAGAGTTCCACATTCATAACAGCAGTTCAGACGTTTGAAGAGGAAAAAGGTTGAATTTATGGTATGATGAAAGGTCACATTCTGAAATGACTTTCTTTATGGCATACAAGCCAAAACTCTAGAGAAAAAAAAAGGAAAAGAGTGAAACTAAATTCAGTTTGGCTTAATCAACTCACTTGCAGATAAACACACAGTTTTCACAAGTGTCATAATTAGAGTCGGCAGTCTGTGGTGGTGATAATAAAGGGAAGTTTTTCAGGGACACAAATTACACATCTCACAGTGACAAACAGTCAGATCAAAACTGCATGTTTGTGGTAGGACAGAAACATGCAGTTACTGAGAGGCAATCGGACAGTTCTGTCAATGAATATGTACTTTTTCCCCAAGCACTAAGCACAGAAAAACATCTAGTTAATCAAGGTCAACATGTGCCATTGCCTTAAAATACGCCTCCTCATGCCTCTTGTTAGAATTCTTGAGTGAGCAGCCAAAAGTGAGCGAGAGAAACTCAACACACTTCTTTGGACCAAAAGGAGAAGTCTCTAAAATTATGCCTGGCAAGCTTTCACAGTGGCGGGACGTCTATTTAGGGAAGCGCGGTTCTTATACTTCTCCTTTTCTGTTCAAATTTAACGTGAAATTTAGAAGTTACTGTCAAGCCTGTTAGTAACAGTTTTGTTGCTATCCAGCAGGGGTGACAAAAAAAAAGTCTTTCAATTCTGAGGGCACAGGAAGCCCAGTTTTCGACTTAACGGCTTTAACTGAAAACAATACAAACAACAGTTTGTTTATTTGACGAAGTTCCACTTACTGCCTCCTAAGTTCCGCTCACACAGATAATAACACCTGTGTGCTTCTCCACTATGCAGGGAGACGCCAAATTTAGGCTGGTCCACAACCTGAATATTTGACACACACGGTCTAAACATTTGTGTGATCTCAGAAACACACAAACAACAACTGAATGTGTGCAGAAAGTTTACATTGCATCGATGCTCACAACATTACTTTCTTTTGACCACTTCATGCTGATCTGCAAACACATGCCTCGCTGTTCCAATGTTTCGAATTTTAGCGTCAGGAAAGACAACATCATGACTCACTGAAATGTTATGACACAAACAAGAGGCCAACACTCTTCTATTCACCCTTATAATGTAAAATTCACCCACAACTGAATGCTGCCCTCACTCAAAGAGAACACAGCAATGAGCAACATTTTTTGCTGACTTCACCACAGAAATCAAAAGGTACGAACACCATGAAAGAAATAAACAAACAAGTGTGAGAAGCGACCTTGACAGCAATGAGAAAATGATTATACATTCACAGGATGAGTAAGCAGTTGTGAATACGGCATGTCAGCCATTTATGACTGACCTGCTTATTGCAGCTAAACAAACATTTGCTGACATGCCATCAATTAATACTGAAATGCCTCTGTGAGCACACAGGCGTTCTGCTATGCCAAGACCGATAACCACTGAATTGCTTGCACGCCAGTGGTGTATGCATTGCAATTGCAAAGCTTCCGCATCAGATTGTCCACGATAAGAAATCTATTCAACCTTTTTGTCGCGCTTATTTCTAAGCATTGTTGTGTTTTTGTCTCCGAAGCTCAAATATACTCCAGCTGTGGTAAACAATCTCTTTCAAAACAAGCTTATAGGTACATGTTGTAATCCAAAACAGTGTCTTGAGCATTCAGATGCATCTATGCATACAATCTCATCTGCGTCACAACTGACATGCTCGCGAGATCACATGAGAAGCGGTGAACACGACAACAACAACCGACTTGTGCCCCTGCACCAACAAAAACCAGACAATGTGTCGACTGTCTGTCAACCCGCCACCCAAGTCTTTTACCAATGCTCCGGCCTGCAAACAACAAATGGAATAGGTGCACTGTCAGCAAATCTGAAAGGGAAAGTGTCATTTGCAGCACTGAGCATTATTAAAAGACTTTTGCAACACCAGCTACCTTCATGCCATGCATGTACAAGACAACACTGGGATGGTGATGAAGGACAAGACTACAGGGAAAGGTCTTTAGAGCAAGCTCCTGCAACAAACTCCTCACTTCAAGTTCACTTGTTTATTTTTAACCAATTCTTGTTTCAACTCTAAGTCACTATCTTGATCAAGGTCAGGCCCTGCCATGTCTTTTGCTTCAATGTACAGTAACCAAAGAATATAACTTACCCATGACAGTATTATTAAATGCAATAAGAGTCTGAAATTTACAAGAAAAAAGGAGAAAAGGAAATTTTCTGGGGCCAATTTTGCATCTTACTTGCAAAAATCCACTCTGGCACTGTTCTCTTGTCACCTCACTCCTCGTTGCCGTCCAACAAGTGTGTCACTCCACACGCCATCCTCGAGAGACAGTGTTCATATCAAAGCCTGCTTTGACTTTATTTATCGGTTACACACACCAAGAAGAAAGCCAAGTAATCTATTGGAATTTCCAAAGTCTCATGAATAGTCTTCACTGTCATATCCAAACACTGCTACAGTGTCCACAGCACTTACGATAAATTCACCCTGAAAGCTTTGTGCGCGACAAAAAAAAAATGTTAGTTTGACCCTCGCCTTTTTTTTCCTCTTGTATAAGAGAAAAGAGAAAAAAGTGACCCTCAAATTTTTCATGCCCCTCCCCCTTCTTTTTGGCACCACTTAATTCTTGCTATTCTTCTGCGAATCAGTGGCTCTCAAGTGGAGCGCTTCTGTCCTCGAACATGCTGCACCTATTTTTGTTTGTGTTGGTGGTATTTCTTAGGTTTGCCAGCATGGTGAAGACAGCAGGCTGCTCCTGCAAGAACAATGCAGCTCCGTTTGGTAACTGCTTAAAGGGATGAAAGAGAGGCTGAATCACTGAGTCAGTTCAGAACAATATGTTGTGGGTTTCGGCTTGACTGATGTTTCCTTGTATAGCTTGAACATTAACTTGGACTATAGCATCAAAAAGGCATCATGCACACTCAAACAGAATTGTTCTGTATAAATAATTAACAAACCGTGCTTTCAAATCAGACATCTACTTAAATTTGTTCACGGAGGGCTTATCTAGAATCTATAAAACACCACAACTTCTTGTTTCATGAGAAGCTTTAAGTTTAATCATCGCGATTCGACAAGAAGTGTGAATAGCTTTCTACCACACGCTTTCAGAGGAGGACACTTATTTAGGACAAGCAACAGTACCAGAGTGTGGGCTCCTGGTGGAAAAGTAGCCCAGTGGGATTGGAGTCTTTGATCCTGCAAGTGTATTCAAAATACAAAGCACCTGTGGCTGCCTCATTGACACTTAACTCTGGAGCTTGTTGACAACAGGAGCTTGCTTGCAAAATGGTTGAGACACCGCCCCCCCCATCAATGACCCCTTGTTTTTGTTGTTTATTCTGTTTTTTTTTTTTTTTGTTTTTTTTACCTTCATCAATGTACCATGTGCTTTTGGATTTGGACTGGACTGGGGGATCAAGAGAGCTGCCATTTAAAGTATAATAAAACTCAGACTTGCTCCTACTGCCACACTGATGACCTAATCCTGGAAATAAGACAGTCACATGAAAACAGAAGCACAGAGAGAAATTGAACCATCAGTTAGTTTGTGCACACTGCTGGAGTCTGTACATGTGTGCATGTTAAACAGAGTATAATACTGTAAAAAGTATCAACGATTAAAAGAAACAATAAGAAGGAAATAAAATACATTTTTTGGAGCATCTCTGAAATCTACTAAGTAACAGAAAACAGAACAATTGCTGTACTTGTATATTCAGTAAGAGGACACTTTTGGATGAGACTTCCCGCTGTGAGTTATCATGGCTTCAAGGTATTTGCGGGTCAGTCAGCTTTGCATCATTTAAAAAAAAAGTGCAGTACCTTTGTTCTTTGGTTTGCTTTGGCCAGAGGACGACTTGTCACTGTTGGTGCCTCTGGGGGCAAAACTGTGCTTTTGCAGCCTTTGGTCCTGCATGGAATATTCTGTAGAGGCCAGAAACAAACACACATTAGAGGCACAACACTCTTAGGAGCCAATGTTAAACCACCAAGCACTTAACATCTTCCACAGCCCACTTGCAATGCAAGTACATTTACACTGACCTATTTTTTGTATGATCTTTTTATCAGTCATCAGATTAATGGCTTTCAGTTTGTACTTTTGCAAGCACAGTTAAACGGCAAACAAGAAGTCTCTCTATAACGTCTCTGTTCATAGCCACAAAAAAAAAACATTGTTTAGAGAGTTCCTGTTTGTTTTTACCTGCAATATTTACCCTATTTGTGAATAGTGTAGTTCTACCTTTCAGACTAACTTATGAATGTCACTTTCACTCCACAGAAACTCAGTCATGAAACACCATCGTGTAACAGAGGAGTGACTCTCTGCGACCGTCCCAAACTTTCTCATCAAACATTTGAATAAGTTTGATTTCAGCACTGAGGCAAACTAGGTCACTGGTAGTTTGACCTGTGCTAATAAGAAACACTACTACAAATGCCCAACAAAATCAGCTAGGAGCTCAGCAGCATTGTAGAGAAATATGTGGTGATAATCTAAACAAAGACAGATGTTCTGCTTATTTCAAGGTCTCTATCTTGTAAGAATTATTTATGTCACATTTCAAGCAATCTTACTAAGAAAACTGTGTTGTAAACGCAGTCAAAATATTGAGCTAAAACCAAAACCATCCAAACCAAGACAAGGATTTTTTTTAAGGCAAGTAAAATCTGCACTGATGAAGACACATGGAGATTTCTCCAGCAGTTTGCATTATGACTGCCTCAAGTGGCTCTACTGTCCATCAAGTGATGTTCAAAAAGGTGAATATGCCAGGTGAACTTGTAAGGAATGCCACATATACTGTAGCCGAGTACTG
>JAUESF010000001.1:5608234-5624251 GCA_032274765.1 Malacoctenus tetranemus | reverse complement strand
AAGAGGAAAAAACTAAATGGCAGCTTTGAAAAGAGTTTGAATGAATCTGCAGTGTGTCGGTAGTTGTCCATCATATTTACATTCTCGCTTCTTAGTTTGTCTCCCCTGGGTCGTTACCTCTCTGGTGACTTTGCCGTTGTTGTCGAAGTCGTAGAGTGTGAAGGTCCACTCCTGCCTGTTGTCCTCCTCCACAGACACAGCACACTCCAACTCCTGAAACAGCACCAACATCCAACCAGGTATCACACAGTGTGTGTGTGGATCTGGTACTCATCCGGCCAATGCCCTAGTTTTTCCTCCAATCATGTGTGTGTGTGTGTGTGTGTGTGTGTGTGTGTGTGTGTGTGTGTGTGTGTGTGTGTGTGTGTAATAAACGTCCCATTCTGTGTTGACACTCACTTCAAACTGGAGCTGTTTCTGCGGCCCTGCGGGGGATTGGCTGTCCCTCTCCTGCATCTTCTCCTCCACACAGCAGCTGTCTGTCTTCTCCGGGGGTAAAGCCACTGCAGCGACACACACCCACACAGACACAGACACACACACACAGACACACACACAAAGATAAAAGAGAGAGCCTGAGGATGAAAACGCCGGGTGCAGTCATAACCTGAGGATACGACGTCGCCTTCAAGAGTTCCTTGTAAACCCTGACTTCCCAGTTTGGCAGCTGCAATTAAGACGTGTCGCACATTGAGTGTTCCTGGACGGGAAATGATGGTGCTCAGGTTTTGGCTCCACTTGGAATTAGCATGTTTAATTTTATCTCATCATATGTAATCACAACAGTATGTTACGCAGGCCTTGATCACACACACACTTAATTGCAGACGATTGAAGCTTCATTTGGTCCTCAACGGTTAAAAGAACATTTGACACGTTTCATTCCAGCAACCAGACCAAAGTGTTCGCATCACATTGATTCACAGCAGAAATAAAGAAACCCGATTGACAACATTTTGCTTCTACATTCTCCTGCCATCGGCTGCGACGGGAGATCCAGAGAGACGGAGGAGGGGAGGTGGGCGGGGCAACGTACAACAGCAGCACCTGATCCCACACCTGACCTGACGACACAACTGAGAACATGTATTTCCACGACCAGACCGTGAGAACAGTCTTTGTTGCATCTCTGCATCAATTCAGCACCTAATTTCGCAATGTTTCCATGAAAATGCAGGTGGGAATAAACATTATCTTGGCATTTTCATTAGTCGTTTGGTCCCTTAAAAAGATCAGAGTTCAGAAAAACAGGAGGAGAATTGAAGAGTGTTTCGCTTTAGTAATGAAAATCTTCAAAAAGATTAATAGATCATCACAGGAGTTGAGCTTTTGGTCGTCACATTTGGTCACGTTGGCTATATGGACAGCAGGATAGAATCACACTGAGATGATGAAAAAGCTGAAACTGGAATCCTTCACTGTCAGGCCGGCACGAGCAGAAGAAATGCTGAATGTGTGACAGCATTAATTCTCCAACGACAAAAGCTCCTCCGTCAGCAGAGCTCAGGGTGGTGGTTTCTGAGCTCTTAGCTACAGTGTATGTGTCCCCGTGGGCTCCCACTGAGAGGGGATGTCAAACATGAAACTGAATGGAATAACATGCCTAAAACATGATAGACTATGGCAATTGGCTTTAGAATTTAAATGGTGGAACTGAAACAGCATGTGAACATCAAAAGGTCTATAGGAGGCCCCCCGAGTCTGCGACTTAGCGCAGCAGAGCTCCTCATTTTATTGGAGTGACATTCGCTGCGCGATTCCATCCAGACGCACGGCGCCATCAGGCAGTCCGCAGTAGTACGACTCCGTCACCTGCACTTTTTAGCCAGCGAGGCTGACGGCCACGTCGACCTGGGTAGATTTACACGATCACACTGGTAAGCGGTGGTTTGGCTGAGCTGAACGCAGATTCACCTTGACGAGGTTTGAAGTGAGAGTGACGAGGTGAAGGGTCTTCCTGAGAACAGGATCCCCGAGTTCAATAGCAGCGATCTAAAGATACTCGATGTGATTGAACGGTCGCCTACAGTCAGAGCAGCACCTGACCGCCTCCGGTGTACAACTAAGGCTGCCGATGATGCAAAAGCAGCTTGAGATAAGTGTTAGCAAGTTACAGTCGCCTGTAAGACTTTGTTTGGCAACACTTTGGTGATATGAAGCATGAGTGCTCTCTGAACTCAGACACGTACTGTGCGTCCCTTCCTCTGAAAGACCTGTGTATAGACCCCAAAGAGAGCCAAACACTGCGAGACACAAACCAATGTAGTGCTCTCTGGCTGACTCCATCCGACAGTGAATTATTTCGTTGGCAAGATCACTGCAAGTTCATTCCAACATCTGTCTTTGTTGAAGTTGTTGAAATTATCAAACACATTCACTGTTAAACACATCAGTCACGCTGTGAACAAACATGTTGAACTCACGCAGCTTTGGTGGAGTTTAAATTCTGATCTGCAACCAAACGAGGTGCGTCTTCTACAACTTTTACTCCTCAGTCTTGAAAAAGATCCATAATTATGAGTTTGGATTTTCAATTTTTTAAAACTTTTCCAATATCTGGAGACCATTTATTTGGGAAAACAGTGTTGCCTGCAAGGTGGCAGCATTGTGACTATATTTTCTTCAGCAAGTGAATGAACATGGAAATATCACCAACTAAATGATTTCAGGATACCACACTATCAAGAACAGATACATCTAAAGATTTATCGATTAATTCCTTTGAAGCTACAAATGGAGATGAGACACTCTTTCTTCTTCAGGTCTTTACTGTTAGATTGTATTTTTTCATTTGTCAATCAATGCCTACATCTACAGTGACCGTACTTATACATCTCAACCCAGACCCAGTGTCACACAGACCAAAGTGAGACAGAAGTGACACGACACGGTCGCGAAATGTCGATTAAAAAAAGCAGTGGAATAATGAAACAAATCCAAGTCAGACACTCGTGTTCTTTAATGTATTTGTGCGATCGACTCAACACGTGTGAGGTCACTGTTTAAAGCGGTGTCGCTTTTCAGCACTCCGCTCTACGGTTGCACATCAGGCAGGACAGGAATAACAGGCCCGTGTGTGTCTCGTTGGATGTTTCGGTTTCACTGCTGGATGACGGCCCAGATCTAATGCCAGCGGATATCCTTCCCCCCGCTTTGAAACGCAGCATTTGTTTGACACCCGAGACCGCGGCTACTCGCAAACATGCATCAGAGATTTCGGGAGGTGTACGCGTCGCACTCCCCCCCCCCCCTTTACGAGCCGGGGTGGGTTACAGTTACCCCGACACGTCCCTGCTTGTGAATTATTCTTTCGGTGGGGCTGTTCTTGTCTTCCGTTTTGTAACACACACACACCCCCATCCCCCCACCCTTCCCCGTTGGTGTTTCAGCTCTGGTCATTCAGCTTTCATTGCCCCCCCCTCTCCCCATACACACACACACTCATACACTTCTCCCCAAATCCAATCAAAGTCCTGCAAGCCGCACACACCCTTAGAACCGCACAGACCACACCCCTCTCTTTCTTGACGCCCCCCCCCCCACCCCTCCCCGCCCTGCTCCTCTCTTCTCCCGCCACACTTTGAAGTTCCATTCTCAAACCTTTTGGAAGAGGATCAGACCGGCTGTAAAACAGAATCACTAATTAATTAAGCCAAGTCAAATCTGAAACAGTGTTTGTTTGCTCGCCAGCCGAGCAGACACAACAGCCCAATTTCTTTCCTCCTGATCCAAAGCAGATCAAAGCGGACCTGTCTCATCCCTGGGCAGGGGGAAATGCCAGAAATGAAAGGCATCGTCCCAGGGAGCTTTTACCAACTTTTTGGAGAGGAGCAGCGTTCGGGGTCCCGCTGTTTGATCATCTGAGGTGCTCAAAGGGAACATTGTGTGCGAGGGCAAATCTGTTCCGTAGCCGGCTCAATATGGTGGGGAGATGCTTATCTCGGAGCTAATGAAATGCCGGGAGGAGTAACAGTAATCTGCTATCACCCTCCCCCCCTCCCTCCCAGCCCCCCCCCCTCTCTGACCCCCTCCCCGACGCAGACATAAGCCGGCTCTTTATGAGCGAAGCCGCCGCCAGGGGCTTGGCTGCACATCAGATCCGAGGGGCAAGACGAGGGCCGCCGAGGCTGGCACCCTTCATGCCAAGCCTGTTCCAGCAGCCCCCCCCCCCCGCCCCCCTCCCCTGCGACACACGTGCATGCAAACACTCGATACATACACGCACACGCACCCAGACAGAGGAAAGGAGGCAGGCAGGTTGGGAAAGCTGCCACACACTGTGAGCAATCACACCGGCTTAGCAAGGATACTGTATTACACAGGACTGGCCCGTCCCCCTTCTCACAACTGAGCGCGGGGGACACCACGGTGGTTGTAGGGTGGCCTGGATGGGACAGTTTTCGTGACCAAGATAACTTTTTTTTTTACTGCTTTTGGACACAATGTAACTACACATAAAATACATATAAAATTTACTTTTCAACACTCTTGTTTCGCTACTTTATGATGAACTCCCTGTGCCTGCATCAGTATTAAAGTCATCAATGAGGAGCAATGTTCGAGCAAAAAAGGATTCGCTTCTGAGGAATAAATCAATAAGTGAACAAGATTCGCGAGAAATTTTACACTCACGGTGTCGATTTCACGATCAGATTTCAGGCTCAAAGCGCAACATGAAGGAGAATGGACCTCATGGTGGCTGCTGGGAGCTGTGAGGCTATTCTAGGGTGACCTGAGGGGTTATTTTGGCCGTGACCAATCGCTTCGAGCATCATAACAAGCAGGAAGCAGTTGGCATTTAGAAAAAACAGCTTATCAACAACTGTGCGTCGACAGGAGGCCGTTTCATGGCCTCGTGTTATAAAGGAGCCTTTTAGGTGAAGCTGGAAATAACTTGGGAGGTACACACTTACAATAATGTCTCTCATAGCTGGGATATCGAGCATCAATGATCTATATATTTGTGTTTTATCAACATTTCTCTGATTGGCTGTTAGCCAACATATATGACTGAATCGTTTGGTTATTTCCTTTAAATACCAGTAGTAAAACCAAAATTTCACGTTTCTCATCTTTTGGCTGAAATTCTTGAGGAAAAAGTAGATTTTTGCCAACACAGTATCCGTCAATGAACTCCACAACATGTTTCGATAGTTTCGCTATTATAGCTGTTCTTTATGTTTTTCAAAATTGGTTTTTCTTTAGTTGTTTTTTTTTTTTTTACTTTTCTCCACTTGTTGAGATCTGCGAGCATGAGATCTTATCTGTGGGCTATGTGCAGCTGATGCCACAAATCCCCAACAGCTGTCTTCATTTGGGACTGAGTTTGCCTGAGGACGTACAAAAAGCTGTGTGAATACGCTGGATTATTCGACCAGAAAACACGCCTGGACTGAAGAAAGAAAACCCAAAAGAAAAACATCAACAACATAAAATAGCTGATCTCCAAAAAGGTGAGAATATTCTTTGCAGTAAAAAGGAAGGAAAGGTTTCAAGATTATAGTGAAAATATGACAATAACACGATTTTAAAAAAGCTAAAGAATGGCGTTTATTACTAACAAATGAACCACTAACATTCACATCTTTCACTGTATAAATAGAGAAAATCCAGCATGTGGTGTGTGCAGCGTGTGGATGAGTGTGGGTTGAGAGATTATGGTGTGATTTTCACTCTCCGTGTGAGCGATGATTACTGTGCTTTTCTGACACTTTGAAATATCTCCAGTTTCTTAAGTTTTGTCCCATTTTCAGGTGAAGTCTCTCAAATTAATAAAGTGAAGGATAAATCCATCTCCTCTATGTGAAACGGATTCAGCTGAAGGGGACCGAAGGGCCAAAACTAGTGATTTCCTCCCATTTTGTTTCCCTCTGATGATCAAACTCTTCAGGCATCAAACACGTGTCATGTTCGATTGAGGCAAGTTCATCAAAACTCTGCCACTTTATCATAATGACTCAACAGAGAAAATCAGGATGAAAAACAAAATCTGTTAAAAAGCAGCTTCGCCCAGTTCAAAAAAGGGACTGAAAATCAATTCTCACTTTTCTCTGATATTAACCTTTCTTCCCTCCTAAAATTCTTGGCTGGGCTGCTTCGACTCCCTTTTTCTGCCTGCACCTCACGTCCGATCCTGGCTTTAAATGGGAGGGAGAGACTCTCTCCTTCCAGAGCTCTTAATCCAGGATCACATCACATCGGGGGGAAAAACATGGGGGAATGGAGGCACTTTGCAGAGCACCGCTGGGGAGGGGCGGATGAGAGATGAAGGAGGCTGGGAGGTGGGAGGGAAGGTGAAGGGGACCTCATCAGCACATTGCTGGGGCTTATAAAATGGGTGTGGAGCAGAGGGGGGAGAGGATGAACCGCTAAATCAAAGAGCCACGTACACATCTCAAGGGCGCTTCCCAGTGTTTTTCTGCCAGGTTTTTCAATTAAGTCGAGCCAAAATATGGCTTATATCACTAAAGTGGAAAAAAAAAGGGTGATAAAGAGGCGGGAGGCTCACCTTCTAACCGATAATGCTCATCACCAATCCTCTCTGCACAGGCTTCATTCAGAGAGTCCTGCAAAGAGAGAGAAAAAAAAAGTCAAACAAAACATAAATCACTGTTTCAAGTCACATAAAAGGGAAATCATCGTATTTTTGTCACATAAAAACACACGTGTTTAACGGTGCAAATCCACACCGCTGCCTCCCGACGCAGAGTGACATGCTCGGGTTGAAATTACAACGTTTCCACATCTATATATGAAAGTTTGACAAAAGTGCGCTGAGCTCCAACGGCAGTGGACAGTTTTTAGAGGGCCTGTAATTGCAGGACTGCGACACGCTGCAGCAGCGGACCGACAGTCAGTTTGGAGACCATGAGAGGAGCCCGGACATCACTGCCGCCAGAGACCCAGAGAGAGACAGCAAAGGGGCGGGGCTATTTCAGTGTCAGGACCGTCGCTGCAGCTATATGTCCAGTGGCTACTTGTTTTCTTTTTTTTTTAAATCTCTGGGTGTTTTCCTGTGGACCCCCCCCCCACCACCACCACCACCCTGGCACCCCCGTCTGTTAGTGCATACCACGGAGACTGAAGGGACATGTGATCCCCCCGGCTCGGCTACGGAAAAACTCTGGCTCAGGTATCCATGTGGCATGACATTCATCTGGCTGAAAAACCATTACTCACATGCTGACAAACGCACATACACACACGGTCCAACACACACATGCAGTCAGGGACCCACCCACAACTTTTCCACTGCATGCAAACTTCTGTGAGAAACAGTTTTTCCTCCATTCAAAACCAGGTAAACTGCAGAGACAGAGCGTGTTGGCAGAAAAAAAAAACCGTATCACCGGCGACGGCTGGCTTTGTACAATGCCTCCATGGACGGGTGGCCAGCATGTGTGTTTGTAACACGCACAGGCACAGCAAAGCACTCCTGAGTGTGTCAGAGGCGAGGCCGTGACAGCGTGAGAGGGGGATTTCAGTGTAATCCACAGAGGTAGAAGGTCAGAAGGTACGATCCCACCCTCCTCGGTCCAGTGCCGGCCAGGCTGCAGCGCTCTGGGTGGGCTCGAAGGAGAGAATTCACTAAACTGCAGGACTGAGGCTGACAGTCCGACGCCCCCGAGCAGCGATCCCAGGATAGAGCTGGGTTTGCCGTCAGTGCGAGCGGATCAACGCGCAATCTAGTTGGACTTGATGACCCCCACCTCTGGGGTGGTAGCGCAGGACTGACCCTGCTCAGCTTGGCTGTGATAAAAGGGTCATCAGCAGGTTTTCTCTATGATGATATCAACAGGATCCCACAGCGGTCACACAGAAAGATGCACAAAGCCTCAGCAGCAGAGAGGCCAGAAAGTGACAACAGAAGAGCAGATGCACATCACACGACAAAGATGCTGCTTTAACTTCAGTAGGGATGTGATGAGCTGTGCTGACGCTTTGAAGTGTTTGGGAGTAATCTGAGAAAAGTTGGGTCACTGATCTCACTGACAACGTGTGACGCACCGCTGCTCGGCTCGGACCGGCTCAGATGTGAGCGCCACGTCTGAACACAAATGCAAACCTGTTCCACTGAATATGAAATGACATGAAACTTAGAAATCATTTAAACTATGTAACAGTATGCAGAGGTGCAATCTTTACTGATGTCATTACAAGGATCCACAGCCATATGTATGTTAGGAGAAAGTCAGAAAAAGTTGGACAGCAAGACGTTTTTAGTGATTCGTCCTCTGATTGTGAACTGTGACATATTGAAAAGCATCGAACAAAATTGCTTTCATCTGATCGAGTTGAGCGGGTCGTGCACAGACGCGAAAAAATGTTGGGTTCAATGAAGCCGCGCAGCAACACTTGTCTGTTCACTGGTGCAAAATAAAGCACTCCGTGTGAGACAGCTGTCACAGGTTAATCACCAGTTGTCACTGCTAGCAGAGCGTGCCCCTCTGCAGATACATATTTCACCGCCAAACCCGAGAATTACAGAGAGGAGCACGGCATAATTGGTGGATAAAGTTACCCAGAGTTTGGTTTCGACGTCTCTCCTGCTGACAATACACGCACGCACTTTTTTTTTATTTTCATGCCAACTGGGGAAAGATAGTCACGAAGAGGAGTTTCGTGGTGGCGCGCTGACCTGTTCCAACGCATCCCGGACATCATCAGTCAGTGTGAATTAAACCATGGTAACACTGACACTGAGCCTCTTTTACCCCACTGAGGCCAACAAAAAAAACATATCCGCTCCACAATAAACATTCCTTTGATTCCTCTCACACACACAAAGACACGCACGCAGCATCTTGAGTGTGTTTCAGGTTTTTTTTTTTTTTTTTTTTAGATGAACGGTCCAAAATTATTGAGGGTTTAGCCAAGAACATGAGAAAACGGGGGAAAGAGGAATGTACTAATTGGTTGTTGTCTGTGGTGATGGATGAGAGCCGTATTATTAGCACGCTGGGGTTACTCTGGGATCTGCTCTGGTCAGTGTTATGAAGAAAGTATCCCATGCTTCTTCTCCCCCACTCACACGCACGCACGCACACTTCCCCTGATGAAAAGCCTCTGACCGCTGCGTTGAAATAGATATGACTGAGTGGAAGAGTTCTCACACGGGAAAAACAAAAACACTTATTTCTCATCCATCTCCTCCAGCACACTTTTTCTTGATTGTGTAACATGTCAAACTGCACTTTCAGGCTTTGGCAGTGATTGATCAACAAAACAGCAAAACCCTGCACACCTTCACAAAAACAAATGAGAGTTTGCCTTAAAGTTTCTTGCTTTTCCCACCAGCGAACGAGAACTGGTCACAGAAAATACTTCTGAGGATGTTGGGGGTTTTTTGTGTGTAGCTGCAGTTTAAACCAGGATATGAAACACTGTGATGCAAATTTGGGTCCTTGAAATCCAATTTTGCACACGAGGTGCAAATAACACAATATACTGCTTACATCAAACAATTATTCTGCCAATGAATGATGTTAAGAAGCCATCATATGATTTCCAGTCTGTTGAACGGAGCGTAGAAAAGATCAAACACTGTTAAAAAGACATCAAACGACTGAAAAAAACAGTCCAGCACAGAAGCTCGACAATAAATTATATGATTTTACATTAAAGAGGAAGCAACACATGAACCGGTTCTGGCTGGTTTGACACAAGAAAGGAAAACAGTCTGTCTTTTTGTTAAGCGACACAGATAAAAAACAAAACAAAAGAAAAAAACCACTTCATCTCTCCTTTAGTTTGGCCTTAGATGGAAAAGATCAGCACAGATTTGCTGAAAACTGCGTGGCTGGTCATCCCCGTCTAAAGTCATTCCTCGACTAATGAGTGGAGACCGGGCTGGCCTGACGCAACATTTACAAACACTTAGCTTTCGGAGGGGTGAGAAATGAGAAAACCGTCTCTCATTAAAGCCTCGCTCGCGCGTGTCCGCAGTCATCCTGGTAACTATGTGCATGTAAAACAGCAACCACAAAAGGGTCATCGGGCTTTTTTTTTCTCCTTTCATAAAGCTCCGAGTCAATGAGGAGCTCCTATGTGACTCTCGCTAATTCAAAAGGTCAGAGGTCAGGGTGGGAGAGCACTTCAAGGAGGAGAGGCCACCTCAGCCCTCCACCCCCCACTCGACTCCACTGCAACTTGTGTGGTGCTAAACATGGAGACAATACTGGTATTATAAACTCAGTGCTTCACCACACAGATGAACTGCTGATTAACTCCACCGTGCACCGCACACTCTGGTCATTCTGGTCTGTGCTGAAATCTGCAGCGAGGAGGCACTTCGGTCGGGAGCGGGGAGGAAGGGGGGGCCTGCAGGCCCTGGGGCCACAAACAAGCATCTCTCTCCTCCACTTGGGATCGGCTAAAACAATTTTCCAGACATGATGTTAAATGTTCTGTGGAAACCAAAGCACGGAGCCGTTTCGCTTTCAATCGCGGCCAGGCTCCTCAGAGCGTCTTCGGAGGGCCTTCAGGACGAGGGGCCGTGCGGCCCCCGTGTGTTTTAAAGTTGTTCAATCCCCCCGCCCCCCCACCCCCTTTCGCGGAAAGTGATTTATTACCAGACTGTAACACAGAACATAGTGTGCTGGCCTCATTACAACATCCCATCAACTCGGCCAGGCTGAGGGCTTGTTTGGTTTGGCTGCTGGAGCCGTACAGCAAACCTCATCAATGGAACTCCTTAGAAATATGGATGTGGATGTGCACATTTAACCATATTAACAGTCACTGCGCCCACAACAAATATGTTGTAGCTTTTGGAAGAAAGGCGACCACTAAAGTCCTCTCAGTGTGTCACAATTTCACTTATAAACTTGTCTTGAACACAATCTGGATGGTTTTTCTTTCTCACGATTGAATCCTGGCAATTAAAAAAAAGGTGATTCAAATGTTCTCCGAGCTTTAAGTAGTTTTCCTCCGTGATTTAAATGAGTTTGGAGTTATGAAAAGCAATAAACTTCCCTTCTTTATATGTAGGAAAAAGACTGCAGTTAAAAGTTGGTCCTGGAGTTTTATTAATCTTATCCGAGTGACCGGGACAAACATTGAACGTTATAACCGATGAATCCATGTTAGCGCAGCTATTGTGAGGAAACGCTCTTCGGGAAATTAGAAGGAATAAAAACGCCACTGGCTTCCTAGCACGCTTCCCTGTTTATTTCTTGGCTCACTCGAAGGACCCACAATTGCACTGAAACTGCGTTTCCTCCAGTAAACAAAAATACGGTCAAATTGCCCATCTTGATAAGCCTGACTCCTGTCAGCTGAGTGCGTCCTGAATGAATGCAGCGCAGTATGAGGCTGAAGGAGCGCTGTGCTCAGCAAGGGGAGTCAAGTCAGAAACACAGCAGTGTCTTTCCTTTAAGTTTAGTCTCAATCCAAAGTTTTTGTCTCATTCCCCTGAACAGAGCAGCAGACACAAGTCAGTGACTGTGAGCCCATCCTGGCACTGAAGCCGCTTGGTGGGTTGTGACAGAGAGTTGCCGTTAGCGTCATCTTTACTTTGACACAAGGACCCACGAGGAAATGTTGTGTTTTTTTTTTTCTTCCTGTGAGCCTGTTTGAAGCAAAAGGGGACATTAAAGTGCAAGTAATATGCACTTGTATGTGATTGTGGGAAAGTCCCACAAGACCTCTTGGTCTCTTTGCTGTCCGCCTCCGTGACCCACCGCACAGGCCGACAATTTATGCGGCCGACGACAGCTCCCCCTGATCGCGCGCCAGGGCTCGCCGGAGGCAGGCCTCCAGAGCGATGGGCCGCACTACTGGCACTCCATCAAAACCCAGGAAAAATCTCATTAGAACTGCAGCCGGGTGCCTCCCGCTCTGTCGTGTCCTCCGCACGCTGCAGGAAAACACCTTCGGCACTGAAGGAGGCGGGGGGGCGGGGGTTCGGCACGGCGCCGCTGGCATGAAAGCCTGGTAAGTGACACAGGGAGAGACGTTTAACCGCGAGGGCGAGACGGGGAGAGTGACGGAGACGAGTCGGAGTGCGGCTATGATGCGTCTCCAAGTACACTCGATCAGAGGTCTCCACCCACAAGGCCAGGAATATAAAAATAAGAATAAAAAGCTTCATTTTGAACTTCTTCAATGAACAACAGTCTGCAATGAGTAATATTTTGGGAAAAAAAAGATCCCCTCGATCCATGACTCTGGTCAGGTGAAAAAATTGTCTTGCATGAAATTGGCCTGTGGTGCAGAAAGGTTGCTGCCCACTGCGATGGGTCAGTTTAACCATTTATAATGAACAATTCTGAACAAAAACAGCCAAAAAGTATGTCAACTGAACTGGAGGGTAAAAATAACAGGACAACTAAAAAAGAAAAAGAAATCTTAATCCTTGTTGAATAGCAATTGTGATGAGCACGTACTCAAATTGTCCACATCCAGGGCTCTTTTCTTTCACAGAACCTCACCTGAACATATTGAAACAGGAATCCTTATTTGTTATTTCTGTGCAACAACTCCACTCGGTCTCACTGCAGATTTCACTGTTCAGCTACAAGCGTTGCTTCCATCTGTGGCTCAATTTTACGTCTCATTTTAATGAACCTCGGCTCTAACGATGAGACCCCTAGTGGACAAATGAGGAACACCAGCTACACGTTATCTGAAAACTGCACCCTCAGATCAGACCGTCAGACTCAGGCCTATTCTGGCTCCTTTGGTTGCATGTTGGACATCAATGAGCTAACTTGCACGAGTTGAGCACCGATAATATCATCGTTGATTCCACTTTTATTAGCATATCAACTTCCATGATTGGGTCCCGGTTCTCTGCATCGCCGAAATACTTTGGATGCCGTCGCTGCCAGACGGGAATGGATCTTAAGAGCGCGGGAGGCGGCGGCAAAGGTCCTGACGTTTCTGTTGACAACAGGTGGTGCCACTGTGGTGGAGGAACGTTATGCAGCTCAGATATTTATGTTTATGTTTAGCCTCGCCGAGGCGACATCCCCATAGCGGTAATTCTAAAGAACACAAAGGGAAGGAGAAAAAAGAAAAAAAAAAGACACTTCGGCCCAGCAGGGGGTCGGTGTGGACCTGGTAATGGAGCCAAGCTTGTGATAAACGGAAGAAACCCCCCACCCCACCCCCCTGTGCATTCACTTGGACCACGAGGAGTGTTGCAAAACACATCAACAATACAACACATGTGACACGTGAGCGCTTTTACACCAGGTGTGTTAAGCTCCACCAAAGCTGTCATCGTGCATTTGCACTTTGTCCTATAAATCTGCTGCACTTGGCACATAAAATGATTTTGACTGATCGCGTCTAACCTGGACGGAGGCCATCAGTAAAAGTTTATGAATAACTAATGGGGGAAACAGCTGTATAGCTTGGAATTTGAAAAAAATAACTCTATGCACACGCACACGCGCGCGCGCACACACGCACACACACACAGACACACACACACAAAGCTCTAATGCTGAAACTGACAGAGCAAAAAAAACAAAAAGTCTTATTAGTTTTAGAGCTGCGAATTAGCTTATAGGTGTAGTGTTACTCGCAGGAGACCTCAAGAGAGGAAATAGCCCTCCCCCTCCACCATCCCGAAGAGTAAACTGAGATACACCGGAGGAAGTTTCAAAGGACTGAGCTGCACAGCTCTTGAAAAATCTGGAGCACACTGCCTCCCCCCGCCATGTGTGTTAAGTGTACGCGGTGTAGCTGCAGGAGGGGGTGGGGTGGAAGGGGGGGAGAAAAAAAGTGGACCACCAGTCACCATCAAACAGCAGCCCGGACGCAGGTCCAAGCTCCTCTTCCAGTTCTTTATGCTGGAAGTGGTTCCCCACCTTCCAGCAGCATTTAACAGTCTCACTCAAAGCACCAACGTAGCAGTAAAACACGACGCCCCCGAGATGGAGCCAAGATAGAGGGGGTGTTGATGTGAGGTAGTGAAGCGCCGCGCTGCCTCTGAGTGAGGCTTCAAAGGGGATCGGTTTTCACACATGAAATAAAGATCTCAGATAATCATGTGGCGCAGCAGAGCTGACGCGAGACGGTCCCGTTTAAAGCGGGGAGGGGGTAGACGGGGCCACCTCTCAGACGACACCTATAGACTGGTGGAGCGTGGCGAATTAATCTCCCTGCTTTTTCTCTCAAGCTAAACCAGATGATTCTGTGTTTTTGTTTGAACCAAAGGACCATGAGGCTCATTGTCGCTGACTGCACCAAAGGAACGGGCTGAATTGGCTCCGGTTGGAACACATCTTTCCACTGGCTGAAGAGTCTTAACAAGCAAAAACAAACAACACACACACACACACACAACCCGCCTCACCAGCAAGTCTGCACTGCCAACACAAAGTCCTATCTACAGTTTTACAATGCAATTTTATGCCTTCGATAAGAAACTCAATGCCTTTCCAGAGGTCACAGACTGTAAAGGCTGTTTGATGTGGAGCTTTTCCCACATGCACCATGAAACAAAGCATGAGATCTCCAGGTGCTTTTATTCTGAAACCCCAGCACAGTGAGGACACACATTTTAGTCTTTCACGACAGACGCCGGACACTCATCAACCCTCCACTGAGGCCGGAGTGGAGAGGGAAACCGACGAGATAAATAAGCGGACGATCACAAGTCCTTAAATAAACGTGTAATTTGACATCTCGAGAGGGAGCTTCAAAGACAGACACCTTCGCTGCAGACTCAGCGGCCCCACGCCTGACACCCCCTTCGGTCACGGCACACCCACCACTCCACCCCCGCCCCCACCCTTTGCACCCCAGGAAGGAAATTATAACCGTGGAGTTGGGATCCATCAGCAGGCAGGTTGGAGGAAGCCGCTCTATGATTAAAGTGTGCATGGTCAGCAAACGCGTGAAAGCTGCGAGGCGTTTGAGGCGGTTGCACATGCCGGCGGGTTCCCGTGTTAACTCTGGATCACGACACAGGCTCACACACACACACATACACACACACACACCCACGAAGCCCTTCAGAGAGGCTGTGATATCCCATCAACTTTAATTATTTTCTTTGCATGTGCAAATCATCTCTTTGACACTGGAGGATCGGAGCCTGCAGAGACACGTGTTGTTCTTTGTAATCATGTGTTGTTGACCCTTTTTCATGCCTTACAGGACAAACAGGTGCCGTGATCGCCTGCCCCCCCCCATCCTCTTTGTAGACTGATAGCGCAGAGCCAACAGCCATTTCTCCACGTCAGATTAACATTGCAAACACTGCTGGTCACATTACCTCACCCACATCAAAGGCTGCCTCCTGAAAGGCTCAGTGGAATATTAGCAGAGATTTACAGCCCTCATCTCTATGCTTCAGAAACATGCTGATCTGAAGTAATCTCCCTCCCCCCCTCTGTCTCTTCCCTCTCTTTTTTTTTTGTTCTATGTGTGAAGTTGGCCAACACTTTAATGACCCATTTACAAACTTTTACACCTGCACAGATAAGCTTTTACAACTCAGCCAGCCCCCCTCCACTCGCCCCCCCCGCAGGGCACTAAAAACCCTACCTGTTACTCAAGGTACCACACTTTATTAGCCTTTGAAAAATATGTAACCGCTGCAATTAACATTTATCACACTGTTTATCAAAAAGCCAGAGAGGAGCGGGGGGGCGGATCCAAGGTGTCGAGATCAAGAGTCGAACGGCGTGATCGCCCCTCCAGCGGTTTCCAGACGCCCATCGCTGAGAGTGCTTTCATTTCATTTTCCACAACTACAAAAAGACTGAACTCTGTTCCAAAGTTTTGGATGGGAAAAAAAATCAAGTGCAAAATTGGCAAGAACAAACAAAAAGAACCTGGCTGATAAAACCTGAGGATTTTCCACAGATTCCCTCAAATGTGCAGCAGTAAGCAAAGTTGTGCGGTTCCTCTTACTACATGTCAATTATTGTCAAGTCTTCTGCTGAGGTGACTGCCAGTTTAAGGTGGAGATAACAGCGCTCGTAAACAGCCAGTCACACTCAGGCGTTCAGGTGAGACAACGCGAGCACGGCGGTCCCTCCAGGACTTCTCAGGCTGTTT
>JAUESF010000001.1:5562376-5578466 GCA_032274765.1 Malacoctenus tetranemus | reverse complement strand
ATCCCGCGTTTGTGCCTGGATGGGCCTTTTCATGCAGTTTGCATGTTCTCACTGTGCGTGCACAAGTTTCTCAGTAAAGTGGTGACCCCACTGATTGGCCAGAGAGTGACAACTGCGTGATCCTATTATTCTGTAAACAAAGTAAAAACACAAGAAACTGTGTGGTAAAAAGAGTGGGTTTACTGGCTCGCACGGTGGTAGACTGAGCAGTTCATCTCCTCTGTGTCCTTTATTGTTGAGGTGTGTGTGTGCGTGTGCGTGTGCGTGCGCGTGCGCGTGCACGTGTGTGTGTGTGTGTGTGTGTGTGTGTGTGTGTGTGTGGTGCCGATTTGTGCCCGACTACAGAGGAAGTCCTGAATGTTGACTTCCACTGTGAGTCATTTTGAGGTCATTGCATTCAGGAAATCAGCCGCGAGCACTCCTGTGGAGAGGGAGGATTTTTTGCGATACTCAGGAAAAGCTCGGCGTGTTGCTGTGACGGGAGAAATATGTAAAGCTTGCAACAGTTTTGCATCACTTGTCTTTGTCTGACTCCAAACATCAAGTCTTCAGAAACGATGTGGACGGCCGGCGTGATCAATACTGCACGATCAAACTGTCCGTCTGGCAGCAGGTAACACAACAGGCAGCAACAGAGAAACACACTCCAGGTCGAGTTAAAAGGCAGGCTTAGTTTGTCAAGATCAGGTGCGCGATGGTCAGTAACAAGCAGGCAAAAAGGAGGGCCGACAAAACAGCTGCAAACACTGCCGGGGAGACGTTTCCAATGTGTAGTCTGAGCCGGCAGGGTTTCTGTTCACGCTGACAAGTTCTTTATGTTCCCTGACCTCTGAGCTGGACCAGCAGCGATCGACGCCTCAGAGTCTTCAACCCGACAACAAGCACACGCATTTTCTGCCCGTATTTCTGTCAGTGGGGGAAAGTGTTTCTGTGTGGGCTGACAACATCACCGTGATTGGAAACAACGGGGCCAACAGGAAGCCGAGCTCATCCTCAATGTTAAAGCAGAAGACGTTTGTTGTGGTCGCCAGAAGTTTCCACAAGCATTTCTACATAAATGTTGTTTGTCTGTATATGTAAACTTATCCACTAGTTGTGACAACCGACTTGCATGAATCAACTGCAAACTGTCACTTTTTTTCTTTAACTCAGCCACAGCAAGAAGATTTTATGGGTGTGTTTGTTCTCGCTTCAGTTATTTGCTCTCATCAACCTACTGCATTAAAAGGAGACACATGGACTTTTGAAGAAGATTGTCTCTAGTCAATAGAATTGTCAAACGAATAGAAGATAATTCTCTATTTTCAGAAGAACAGGGATCAAATAAAGCTCAGCCGTGATTGGAAGTGGCACTGCATTGAAAACAGGCAGATTCTACACAGCAAACCACAATATGAGCAGGAACTCCTACAGAGAAGCTTGTCAGCGAACACAGATTAATGCAATCCATGAGTGAAACATTAAAGAAGTCACTGTTCTGTGCTCACGCAATACAAAACATTTCAAATCCATTCTGCACAGCCTCCCTGATGTTGTGTTCTGAGGTGTTATCTGACAATAATGTAGCATCTCTGATGCCATGACCTGCATTAGTGCCAAAGACGTTGGCATTTTCTGAAAGTATGAAGGTTTTAGAGCAACATGTGCTCACAAAGGCGTCGCAGTGGAAAAGTCAGCAGCACAGATCTCTCGCCATGAGAAAAACGTCTGGCGCATCATTGAGCGAAGGTCCAGGAGTGTTGAGCAGCTGGAATCCTTCATCAACCAGGGAGGGAGGGGGACGCCGCCCCCATAAAACACTGTCATTTCTGACGTGTCTCATAGACACGTCCTTCCTGGAAAAGGGGAATAACCACAATGGAAGACATGTCCAACCATTTTCTATACGTCGCTGGTATGAGACTCAAAAGTGCCGTTGGTGTTCAAGGATGGTAAAAAGTCTTTCTTGTGTTGAAAAACAAAAGTATCATCGACCAAAAGAGGTCATTAAATTCAAAACATTTAAGGATTAAGAACTCTTGTTAAAAAAAAATGCATCCAAAAAAACAGCAAAGCATGCATTTCTGACTCAACCACTAATTACACAGAAATATTTGAGCAGTGCTGCAGTCGTGTTTTGTCCAATTAACCTCGACCATGATAAACAGGTTAGATAAAAGGACAGTTTTTTAAACATGACCTTCAGAAAAACTTGCCAAAAAATAAGGTCAAATTGCCTCCGAGATCTCTAAACCCACTGCTGTAAAGGCCAGAGTGTTTGGAGGGGCAGCAACCTCACACAGTGGGATGTGCAGCTTATAATTGACTTCATCCTGCAGGCGTCCCAACGTGCCATTTCACCATCAATGTGAAAACATGAGTGAATGGAAACAATAAATTGAAGGGTAAAGTGTTCTGTGGTCTATGAGCAGCTGATTGAGTTAGAAGGCCCGGGGCATCTCTCTTTGGAGACACCTCAACGCAGAAACTTTCATGTGAGTTGTCCTTGCTCACTTGGAATTAACTTTTCATCTGTTTTGGTTCATATGACAAAACTAAGCTAAACTCACAGTAAGTATTCACAGTCGTGCCTGCGACCTTCATTCTCGCTCCGCGTCACTCGTCAGCACGGCCGTCTTTCTTCTTGTCCACTCCGGCCGGCCTTTTTCTGTGAAGTCGACAGAGTAAATAGTTTCACTTCAAAGAGATTGGCTAATGAAGCCATTTATCATAATCTGAACAATCTGCACAAAGTCACAGAAGTGACAGCGCATATTTATTTGGTTCCACTGTTCTCGGCGTGGGGAAAAAGAAAAAACACACTCACACACTCACACACAACAAAAACAAGATCCCAGCAAGGCAGCAGCCTGAGTTTCCCCCCACAGCGCTCCCCTGAGTGGGACCTGCACTTTTTTCCCCGGGAGTGGAATGTGTCCCAGCTCTCTGTGTGGCGAAAGAACGAGCCTTTTAACTTCCACTCAAAAATGCAAGAGATCTGCGAAGAATTTATGTTTCTCCTCTGGGTCACATTTGCACATTTGTGCCTAATGAACAACCATTTGCTGCGTGGTTCGCACTGCTCTGGAAAGAAGCCCTAATGGTAATTAATTGATTCCTACCACTCTGTGGCAATTATACAGTTCTTGGGAGGAATGAAAGAGACTGCCAACATGCTCCGCATTAATAGTATAACCTTCATTTGGACACAAAGCCAGACGTGTGATGTTGTACCACAGGGACGGGTAATTTGTGCAAGAAAAAAAATTGTTTTGTTATTAAATTCTTGGCCTTTACGTTCCCATCTGTTATTTTATTTAATGACAAAAGAAACAAAGACGCGTCTGCTTTATTTCACTGATTTGTTGAAACTCCACCAACAGACAACTGGAGTGTAAATAAATGTCCATTTAACATCAGTCTCTCATTCAAAATAGAGAAAAAAAAAGCAAGAGGAAAAACTTTTGAAAAGCTGTTTTATGCTAATGTCAAGCTTAATTGGCATTAGAAAAATTGCTCTGGCATACTGAGGGGCTTCAAGATTAGCCAGAAGAGAAAGAACAAGATAAAGCCTTCAAAAGGCCTATTTCAGAGGAATTATAGCCTCCTTTGAACATCATCCAAGTTTTAAATACATTAAAAGCCTGTTGGCATACATGTAAATTAAGCGGTACCAAAGTGTTCCAAAAGAATTCATGGTGAATCAGACCGAGGGTGCGAGGATGAAATGCAGGGGGAAACGTGTCCCAGAGAGAGGCGGCGAGGAATCCTGCCATCTCCCACAAGCCCCTCTGTTCGCCTTTTCTTCTCCTCGTCCATTCTGTTGCAGGCCAAGTGGCTTAACTTAGATGAAAAGAACAACAGCTAGGAGCCGTGTTGGCAGCGGAGCTGTCACCCTGTCCAAAGTGCCAGTGGTGGTGCATTGTGTACAGCACATACAAAAGCCTGTTTAGCAGCACTAAGCACAGAGCACCAGGGATTCCCTTTATTCCTGCGCTCGCCTGGCCAAACACTGGCACGGTTCAGCCAGCGCAGGTCCGGGTACAGGAATGCCTGCTACAAACTGCTCTGTACAGGGTGGGGGGGGCATGGGGAGTGAGTCAGAGCATACCTGATTGCAATGAAGTCATGAGATGAATAACTTGTCGGCACTGTGTGTATCAGTCTGGTGATGAAGTCAGTCTTTAAGAGTGACCGAACTTGTGTTTTGTAATGAAAAATAAAAGATAACTCTGAGCTTTGTGGCAGAACAGTGTGAATCAGAAGCCCCCAAACTTTAACATGTGTCACAAAAGTAAAAAGTACCAACTACATGAGGCTGGAGTAATCGCAACTTCATTTCTGATTTGGTCATTGCAATCCATGACGAGCATGTTGATGCCATACACAGTAGTGTTACAGGATACTTCAAATCACAATTTTCACAAAAACAAACTTCCTCTTCTCTATCATTTGCTGGTACTTAGTCTTTAAACCACCAATTCACTTGGTCCAATCACAGCACAGACAAACTTTTAGAATACCTGAAATGTCATTTTTGTTTTTTATAAACAGAAATAACTGCTTTCATTTTAGAAAAAAACACTTCAACTTTTCCTTCTTAAAGAAAGAGCGACACATCCTGGATTTCAGACGAATTGAAATCCATTTTCAGACTCCATCAGATGACAAAAAATGTCATGAGGAACATCTAATCGAGGTTTGCGATGTCGTGTCTGTCTGCAACCAATCCAACCCATCCTGATTGGGCTGAATGCAGGACCACCAGAGGCTAATCAAAATATGGTCAAATTTGTGTCAAACAACTAAGAAAATTTGCCAAAATACATTTGTCAATTGTTTGGGAATCAGTATTTCAGTACATGTTGCAGCTGTAGCTCTGCCGTCAGCTTACCGCTATATATTATTGGACCAAATCTGGATGTCACAGATTGGACAATAATGAGTGGACAATACTTGCAGTTGTGTTGATGAGAAAACCTGCAGTTTGTCCCACTGAGCTCATCCCCATCTCACCTGCATGCTAAGTGCAACAAGACAGCAACAAATGGACAAGTAGGTGTGAGTAAAGAAGGTAAACATTCCCCAAGTTATTAAGGTGTGGGAGTTATTGTTACTGACATGGCAGGTCTCTGACTTCAGACGAAGGGACCAAGGCACATGTCTAAATGGAACTTTGTGGTTTGAAATCATATAAATCTATTCTTGTTTTTAGGTTGTGAAGTTTTCTGCACTCAAACAGCATAAAAAATGTGGTCTTTGGTCTCATTTATGGTGTCAGCATCACCAAAATGTGTCTGTATCACCAAAATGTGTCTGTATCACCGAAATTAACCTACATTTTGGAAGCATAATCTCACAAGTAATTGGATTTATTTCAGAGAGCATGGAAATTAGGCCTTGTTTTGATGTCTTGCCTCAGCTTTCTGCAACCACAGACAAATTAGACCCAACCACCATCCCAGTGATGGAAGATAGGCTTTATGTTTGATTTGGTTCGACTCAGCAGAGAGCACTTTGAGTCAGCTTTCTTCACACAAGTTGAGGCTTTGTCAGAAGAATTCGAGTACAAAACTAAAACAGAAAATTGACATAAGAGCAGGGGTCATCACATTGTTGGACTTGTTTCTGTTCATCCCTCCCAACGTGTCAACAGCGTGGCAGGTTTTGCATTGTCCGAATGTTAACCTCACGTTGCCTTTATCACCTGGAGGTCAGGTTATTCCAGCTAAACAGAGCAATCGCTGAGCAGGCCAAAGATCCAACCTTCAGTCCCAGCTGCACTTTATCAACGTGGTCGAGTCGTCACGTCTCCAAGAGAGGATTTACATCTCAAGACCAACAGTGACATGAAAGCTCTGAATCTTCAAGAGGGTGAAGCACTTCATTTAAAGTTAAGAAGCTTTAGATCAAAAGGTTAGAGCAGGGGGAAAAATACACTCAAAGGACGACCCCTCTGAAAAACACACACACGCGCGCACACACACACACACACACACACACACACGCACACACACGCACACACGCACACACGCCATGGCCCTCGCAGTGCTAAGCTGTACAAGTTCACAGCCATGGCAGGACACAGTCCGTTCCTTCACAGCTTCACAGAGATGAAAGGGAAGATTGTCCGCTCGCTTTGATTCAGACTTGGCCAAACCAAGTTTAAGAATGCCTGGCAAAGTTTGTGTTCTGAAACCTCAAATATCTTCAGCACCCCTGACTCCTCCTTCTCCTCCTCCTATTAAAGACAAGTGGGCTGGCAGGATACAGTATGTACAATGTTCGTTCTTAATTACTTGGCACATTGTGTTGCTTTGGCTGCTTTTGTGGTGGAACAATCGCTCAGTGAGTTTTCAGAGAAACGTAAACACTTGTGTCTTGGAAGAGGCCGACTGTTCTGCATCTCTGAAAGGAACACAGGATGAACGTGTCAAACTAATCAGCAGCATGGTGGTCGTGGGGGCTGGAGAGTCCTCACTGGTCGAGCTGCCGTTGATTCGTGTTGAGGTTTGGCTGTCATGCTTTACCTGTTAGCTCACTCCAAGTTACTGGAAATGTAAATTCAAGGAAGAGACGATGAAGCGAGTTAACCCCAAATTGTCACCGACGTGTTCAGGCTGCTCCAACCAGGTCAGTGAGCACAGTGAATTTACAGTCACACAGCAGATCAAAGAGCTTGTACATGGCACCAACATGCAAGCTGTGTTCATCATTATCGTGTTTATATTGGCAAGAGTCACATGTTCCTCCAGATTAAAAAGCAAATCCCGCGCAGGGGTTGAGACGGCGATCCAATCAGGGGATGGAGTCAGATCTCTATCAAAAAGAATAAATGCACATAAAAGGGTTCACAAATATTGTGAAACATTTGTGAATCCTTCTCTGTGCATTTATTCCTTTTGATAGAGATCTGACTCCGTATCAGCGAGACGACAGCTGTATCGTGATCTGACGCGCGCCGCAATTACGTCCCAGCCTAATGTGGCCCGTACAATCGGGAGCAGATCCTTAAAGGAGCAGCGTGACATTTTGTCCAAACAGTCCGAGATGCCAGAATGGAACTAGTGGAACCAAAAGTAACGCGAGAGTTTATCGGAGCGCTACAAAGATTGGAAGTGGTGAAAAGAAACTGTTGTAACTGTAAATGTGTAAACAACCCATTTAGCCGTTCTGTAAGATGGAAACAGCTTGAACAACAGGGAACAGTGAAATGAATATAAACATAATCAATGCTAAACCGTAATCAAATTCACAAAGAAAAGCAAGAACAAACGCCTCAGCTATCAGGATCAAACACAGACACTGGCTCAAAAACAACGATTTCAATCTTGAACTTTATTTATGGACACTGTTCAAACACCAAATGTTTGCAATCACTCTACGACACCCTCCTACGTGATTCAGTGAGCCAAAGGAGAGAGACCACGCACGCAAAAAGAGATAAGAATATAATGAAGTTCAGCCAAATATAACGAGGCTGTTTGAGTTCCTCCTTTTCACCTAAATTCTGTTTGTCTCCCAGTTGGATGAGATGAGATGATGTGACCTTAACAGCCTCGTCACGCAAGGTCAAAGCCTGTCCCAACAAACTATCGTCTGCATCTATAGATAACTGAGCCCTAAACAGATTGCTGTCAGTGTTTGCCTGTCGATTTCTTGGACACTTCAGAGAAAGAGAACAGAAGTAAAGGAGGTCCACAACAGAAGGGGATATTAGATTCAAAAATGGGCCGCTGCAGAAGTGGGAAAACAACAATCCTCGATGCATATGTCCACCATGGAGGAGAATTCGGGGAAGACAACATGTGTTTGACTGAACACATGTTGTGGAAAGTTTGAGCTCAGTCTGGTTTGATGATGGCTCTGGAGAGAATCACACATTTCTGAGATTCCAAAGCTTTAGATCAGCCTGACAAGAGTTACTGTTTGAAATAAATCTCTCAAATAACTTTCCATGAGAAAGCCGAAAAAAAAAAAAAGCCCAACCCAAAAGCATTTGATTTCAAGTTCTCCCTCAGATGTGCAGCTCAAAGTGATTCAGTGTGAAAGACTTTCTGAATTAACTTCAGAGGAATCTCCGGGTAAACAATAATAGGAAACAATATTTAATCACATGCATTTGCTTGTATTCATGCCTGCACATCAGAGGAGCTGCTCTCTCAGTGGTGGCGGATGACGCGGACTTCAAATGCGGATCACTTTAATTGACACAGCGCTTCATCTTCAAACTACTGTTGACAATCCGCAATTCATGAGCGCAATAATTACATAAATAACACATATGAAAGGCCCGTGTGAGTCTGCAGAGGGTCTGAAACTGCATTATCAGAGAGTACACAGCTCGCTGTGATCCCGGTCTCTCCCGACTCGGGTCGTTTGATGGAGATGCAAGGGGGGGGAAGATTACAGCACAATGGCTCACGCTGGAGAAAATATCTATACATCTCACAGCTCTAATTAAATGGGCAATCACTTCCACCATGTGAGATTTGTAACGGATTTGAAGCCGTGGTGTTACCACTCTGCCACTCCCACGGGACCTCAGTGCCACCATCAAACCGCTGAGAGAGCCCCAGCGTCGTCTCTTTGGTCTCCTCATCCCAGATGTGTGTGCGTGTGCGTGTCTGTGTGTGTGCACTTTTCAAACTAAAAACAGGACATCCAAAAAAACAAGTTGGAGCTGTAACAGGCTGCAGACTGATGATCTCTCGCATTGCAAGAAGCAAAGTCTCAGTAAGATTTTATTTGTTTCACCTCGAAAGTAGCTTAGAAAAAGACAGAATCGCCTTCAAAGAAAGCATTTTTGTGCATTTTTGAGGGCAGTTTGTCCCGTTTTCAAGATGTTGGGATGAACATGGAGCATGAGCCTCCATTAGCTGTTCACCGTCAGTGTTGCTTACGCTAGCATCTCCACCGCGTCTTTACAGTTGTCCCCTAAAGTCGGGATTCTTCAGCTCCTGTCTTAGCATCGGTGCACTCTTGGAATTGTTGTGCTTTGGCAGAAAAAAAAGTGCAACACTTATTCTATCAGGTTGCCGGGACTTTTAAGGGGTCGTATTTTTCAGGTCTGAAGCAAAGGGCCAAAACACAAGCTGCATCAGAGCAGGTCGAACTCTCAGCTTTTGCTGTTTTGAAAGTGAAAAAGCGGCCATTGCGCTGGGCTCAAAGTCTAAAAAAGGGCTGAATTCTCCCTTTGAATTAGTCATGGGTGTGTTTTGGGTGTATTATCCTCCAAGCCAGGGATTTCCAAAGTAGGATGGGGGGGGGGGGTTGCAAGATGAACTTTAAAATCTTCTTGATGTCTCACCACGGTACAGAAAAACATTCATTTGACATTCATGTAAATGTGAAGCAGTGAGTATCCTCCCTGCAGCAGAGGACTGCACAATGTAAACAATAAGAACGAGAGATAAATCAATAAAGAAACTTTGTGCCAACACTGAGACAGATGTTTACAGTCACAATACCTCGTTTTTCTGTTACACCTTCACCATTGTCGTCTGTTAAAATCCCCTTGTCTGAAGTAGGAATCCTATTCATGAGAGATGAAGTTTGTTATGGGCGTGTTTGTTTAATCGCGTGTGTCCATGCAAACGTCCCCTCATGCTTCAGTGGGGGTCGCCAGTCTCTGGCACTGGTTATTTTGGGGGTCACTCACTGAAAAGTTTGCTCTAAGTCTGCGCTAAGCCAATCAGAGTGTCATGTCCCATTCCCTGACAAAGAAAGGTGCAACTCGGCGGGATGTTATTACCAACGCTTCACCGGAGAAGAAAGTGATCAGACATGAATGTCACGCAGCTCCGCTGGCTGAAGGTCTGGGCTGCAAACCACTACAGTACGCTTCCCTCAGGAGTGAGCATGTTGCCTCCTGTCAATAAAAAAGGTTACTTTTAATGCCCCAAGTTTAAAAACTTGAACATTTTAATGCCTGATCGTTCAGCTCAGTGTAAATGTTTCAAACACTTTGAATCCACATCATCTCTATAGTTTGGGTCACTTTGTCTGTGTCTCTGACTTCTCGGTGCTTCACAAAGTGTGGAATGATTCATCTCCTGTGAGCCCTCGTCACGTCTCCTCCAGTTGTTTACCTTAATGAGAGCCAGAACACAGAAACATGGCGAGGAGCGTCTATTGTTCTATTACGAAGCCTGAATTTAATGGGAGTCTTTTCATCTTTCTCTGAGATGCTTTGGCTCAAGTCTGTTGGAGCAGCCATTAATATTTCATCCCCCTCCCTGCCAAACTGCACCTTCATCACCAGTCCCACTCCCCATCAGCGCTCTGCACTTCACCCATACAAAAGAGGCCAAAACTCCAACCCTGATGAGTCACTGCAACGTGCAGTTTTCATCATTTACATATTCATGTGAGTATGAATCAAAGCTTAGTTATAACTTCACATGAGGAAAACAGAAGGACAAGCGCCAGAGACAATTAGAAAGCAGCCATTGTACTGAGAGAGCTGACTACAGACACATTTCCTCATAAACTGCATTGCATGTTTGTTTCTGCACTGCAATTATGTTGTCATGAGGGAGTCAATAATATTCAGCTGAAGCATTATTGGATTCTAGATATAAAGTCCACATTTACCATTGAGTCCAGTCCACTGCCACATCTGGTGAGATTTTCTTGTGAACTGTCTACAATGTTAAAAATCCTTTGGGCATGCTTCATGCACACTGGTGCCAGTTAGAGGGCGGGGCCTATTGGTTCTGGCTGAATTCGGGCCGAGTCGCATCATTGGTGGGGATTAAGCGATTCATTTGGCCTTCATGCATCTCTGGTTCAGGCTATAAAAATAGATAGAGACATGAAAATATAGTTTATTAACTTTAAGGTTGTTTTTATGTTCAGTTTTCACCCCAAATTTTATTTCACAACATTTATTTCTGTAATTGGTAAAACGGATCGATAAAGGAATATGAAACTCTGAATGATTCAAGGAGTAAAATGTTGCTTTTATCATAACATGCTTGACATTTATTTTGACACAACCTTTTCATTGCACAATGATCACACCCAACTCACAGTTTTCAGTTAAAGCAAACAGGCATCAGGTCAGTTTTTGAGTTGAAAACACCACTAATATATGCATTACTGAGCACATGTCACAGTCACCCACTGAGACGCTTCCTGTCAGACGCACAGGCTCAATCCTGCTGTTCTGTCGAATGTGCGTGTTCACACTGTGATTGATGACACGTGAACACAATCGAGCCACTGAAGCTCGCTCAGATTCTCTGCAAGTCTGCACGACTCACATTTTCCTCACAATCACATTTTTATTTAAAGAACAGAACCAGCTCCAAGCGAGGGCGGACACGAGGTGAACAGGTGGCGTCAGTCCTTTTGTGACCCATTGACAAAGTGGGCTACATGCGATGTCCACACCGACTGTTTTTAGGATGCATTTTTAGCAGCGTTTCTCGGCTCAGTTGGTGGTCAGTTCAGTTCAGTGCGTTTTCAGCACAGTGACGGAACCCTGCGATTAACGCGACGGTAGATAACTTTGATAATACAGCAGGAAAAGATTTGTTTGCATCAATGATTCAGTGCGAACCATAAAATTCCTACTTTTTCATCTCATGTGAAAGCCTCCCATCAAGAGTGCGAATGATGCTTTATGTTCCCGACAGTCAAAGAAGAAAAACAGCGGGCTTTGGATTGATCATAAAAAAAAACAATCTACAAAGCTCTGTGCACGTCAGAAGCAATGGGTGATTAAAACAGCCTCAGCAGTGTCTTCCTACTTTTGATGCCCAGTTAAATCCAGGACACAAATCCACTGAAAAAAAGAAGTGTTTATGTGGAACTGACAGCAGCTTTAAAAGCAATCACTCAATCTTCATTTCACAAACAAAACTTGGATATCACCTCGCCGCATAATGAGTCCAACAGCTACTCATTTGTCCCAGCAGAAAACACTGACGGCGGATCTTACTGGCGTTTTACTTGCGATAATGACCAAAAAAAAACAACCTGTTTTTCCAGTCACAGCGCCGATCTTATTGTGATAATTATGGCCTGCAGTTGAAATGATGTCACTCCCCAGCTCGTCAGTGGCCTGGAGTGCAGTTTGACTCACTTGGAACCATTTTAGTAGGGACGAAAAAAAGAGTATTTAGTCGCAGGTACTTTAATCTGATCATGAAACCTTACAGATGCAGTCCAGGTGAGTTGTGTAGAGCCAAGAATGGACAAAAAGAAAAGCCCTGGATCGAGCTCCTCAAATTTGAATGATGACTGAACTGTGTTTGTAATGAGCCTTTATTTTGAAACACATCCTTTCTAGTTTTTGGCAAATTACCGGCTTCGGCGGACAGTTGACGCTGGACTGGACTGCTCAGGCCGCTGGCCGGTTCACTTCCTTCTGGTGTTCCCAAGCAGACCTGCGTCCCAGCCTGGGGCCACAAGCGTCACTCCTGAGAGCCACTTTACCAACACGCAACCTTCAACGCCAGGACACTGCTCCCGGGCCCGCCTCCTTCGCGTGGGTAAAGTGATTTAAAGCTTGTGGCAGGTGCCTGGGAGTGCAAAGAGCCGCTGTGCAAAGAGTGGCTGCAACAAAGGGCGCTGCTGTCCGGGGGCTTTGTAGACAGGATATCCACAGATGTGGAGCCAGACCAGATGGCATGTACATCTGAGACAAGAGGGAGAAGCTGGAGACAGAGGGATAAAGACACACAAGAGTTGGAGGGGGTGACAAGGACAAGGGGGCCAGACACAGGCCCGCATTAAGCTGTAGCGAGCGTGGCCATGTGCGCCTGACATTTAGCCGGCCCCCGACTCTCCATTGACTCACTCTGCGCGGCTCAAAACATGCCTGCGGGCCACAGAGGACAATGCCGGCCTTCTCCTTTAACCAGCATCAAACGGCCAGATGAAAACGGCCACACGATGGAGCGGCCGTCAGAAGTGTAAAAAACGCAAATGTAATGTATGAATATAGCTCTGTGGCGCGCCGCGTCCTCACCATCAGCCTTTAAACAAATTGGCCTTGTTCAGCTTTCGGCCCCATCGCCCCCATCTCACCCCCCCCCCCCCCCCGCCTCCCTGTCCCACACATCCCCTGCCACTTCATATCTGGAGTATAATTCGTCTGGAGAGAAAGCGAGATATGTGCAAAAAAAAAAAAAGAAGAAAAATAAAGTCATGCATAAAATGGGAACAAAAAAACGTCTCCTTTCTTTCTACCCTTGGTGTCTTTTACATCTAAGTCCATGTGGTTGCGTAACAAGGAGACAAAGAGAATAGGAGATGAAAGTATTAGAAGCGATTTAAATAACTTTGTCTGGTTGTGAAACAGAAACAGAGATACTGAGCGAGAGAGAGAGAGAGAGAGAGAGAGAGAATGAGAGCAACAGGAAAGCGTGTCACCCAATTAAAGGTTCGACGCAGCCTGTGGCAGAGTCAGTGAGAAACTATTAGCCAGCTGCAGTCACAAAGTCACAGGCTCAGAGGACTCCGGTCTCTCACAATCACTGGATGCCCTGCAAACACTCATCTACGTTTATGCGTTTTTACAGTCAAGACTTGAGAATTAAAACACATCACACACACACAAAGATACTCGATGGTGTCTGGGGACTTTTTCCACTCAGTCCTAATGACTTTGTACTCCTTGTACGCATTGGTGTGTTTCAAAATAAAGGAAATACCACCTTGATTTACTATTATTTATTATATTGTGGCTTTGAAAAGGTCAACTCTGTTCAGGTCGATCACAATGTGAAGTGTTTCCTCAATCTTCGCTGTATTTGCGGTTAATAGAATGAAAGTCAATCGATATGTTGCATAATTTCACAAGTATCACTGTCTGAAAAACACTTCACAGCATCACTGAAATCAGTCACATATCAGCCGTTCATGGGGCTGCTGGAGGATCCTGCATCCTCCAACATTTTCACATATGCGACGGTGATTTCTGGTTTGTATGGAGTCCAGTAGCGTCAGGGCTGCAGCGAGCGGTGCTGAGCGATGTCACAGATCGGTGACCGCAGCTGGCACCGGCCAATCTGTGGATGAGATTACCGGGAACAAGAGCGGGGCGGGGAGCGCTCACGCCGTGCCGAGTCAGCCCGAGCGACGGTGTTGGCTAAATAAAGAAGAAGGATGACACCGCGAAGGCAGCGGCAGACGTCTGAGGCAGACGTCAGGGAGGCTGCGAGGAAAATGAGGCCGAGCAGCCGCACCGAAGAGGAAACGGCGCCGTCAACCTGAGCGGCCATCTACCCCCCCCCTCCCCCCCACCCACCACCACTCTGACTTTAAACAGAATGCCATCGAAGGAAGATCCATTAAACACGGAATTTCAGTCCAATTTGTCTTCAAAAGGAGTAAAAGAGCTCATTATGTGGGCTCTGCTCTTTCTTGACTATTAGAAGGAGACGTTAGTCATGCCTGCTTATCTCACAACCTTATGAGCACAGGATTAAAAGATCAAAGGCTGACTTAGGTTCAGTATTATAGAAAATGTAAGCTCCTTTTTCAGATGCGCTTTGGACTGTGCCTTTTATCCGCTCTCAATGCTCAGATCAAAATATTGAAAATTCATATTCATTTCGCTCCAACGTCCAATGTGAAATTTATGTCCACACCTCTCACATCCAGGGATGTAAGTGGGGTACTGATCTATTTCAAAGTGGACCCTTTTAAGACCTGGGAGTCAATTCCCCCGTCGGATACATGGCTTCAGGACTGACAGAAATAAAAACACGGCTAAGTTTCAGGAGAACTTTGAAGTGCGCCCGAGCTGAGAGCAAATATCTCACCGATTGAAAAGAAGAAAAAAAAAAAAGTTCCCCGTATAACTGCTCAATTACACACTCGAAGGTTTCGAGGGGTTCCAGACTGACGCAAACACAATAGCTCACAACAGCACCGAGTTGGGAACTTTCTGTTCCCAGTAGCTGCGGACCAGTCTAACGAGGACGTGCGTTTCTGGCACCGACTTCAGAGAGCGAAAAAACAGCTTTGCCGTCTGATCGCCTCATGCTCATTATTCCCGGAGGAGAGTGTACTCCACAACAAAAGAGGAGCTGACTTGTAGCAGACAGTACACACTGGAAACAGTGGCCCTTGTAGTCCAGTTTCATTAGACACGCTTTCAATGACACTGTTCCTGAGACAAGAGAAACATCTGACAAAGTCACTCCTTTCTGATGCCGCGTCCTCTGTCGGCGAGGTGTGTACTCCACTTTCACGGTTGTACAAACGCAAAGAGAAGTAGCACCACTGCCGAACACTAAAATCATCACACCGCATATGAAAACAGCATTTAAAAAATGTATATTTGTCTCAGTTTTCAGTTCCACAAGACACAACAATGATATTTATGCCAGAGCAGACTGGCTGGCAGCGCTCCTGCTCCTCAGACCAAATTCAAACTCATTTGAAGCTGCCGACCTAAAGCTGCATTTAAACAATGCTGATACGCTAACTTTTTTTCTTTCTCCCCCCAGTGTGTCCATCTGTCCCGGCCTGCGTGCCAGGTCCCACATGGTCGTTTTTGGAGCTCCGGATTCGGGTTTTTGGCTGGCGTGAGCAACTGTTTCCCCTCAAAAGCCAAAATTCACATGAGCAGAGACCACAGCAGCCATGTAAACATCTCTGCAAGAGTCTGTTTATCGAGCCTCCCCATCCCAACGGTGACAGTCATGTGATGTTTTATTTCATTTACACGCTTATTTTACCAAAGAGGGGACATGAAAAACTGGTGACTGCTGTCACAGGACAAGTTTTTAGTTGACTTGTGTTCTGCTCAATATTATGTTACACAAGATTCTGCTCCTGTTCAGTTCTTTCAAGACTTTCTCAGTGCGTTTTGTCTGATTACAGTGACTGAAATTGTACTTCTGGATCACAGCGGTGTATTTTCCACACATTTAACACAAAACTTCACCTCTGATTTCATTAAACAAAGACTTACAGTACATGTCCATGTCACCCGGATGGAGTGATGACCTGTCCAGAGTGCTTCCTGTCTGCACCCATCAGCCATCAGCTCCAGGGCCTGAAATGAAAGAGAAGTAAAGAAGATGAATGGATAGAAAGGTAGACAACCATGTTTCAGTCACAAAAGAATCCTTTTACTTGAGCCAATTAA
>JAUESF010000001.1:5384223-5396010 GCA_032274765.1 Malacoctenus tetranemus | reverse complement strand
TGTGTGTGTGTGTGTGTGTGTGTGTGTGTGTGTGTGTGTGTGTGTGTGTGTGTGTGTGTGTGTGTGTGTGTTTTAATCATACAAGTTAAGAGAGTTGAGTTTCAACTCAGGGATGTAAAATATGAAGTCTCCACGAATTTAAAAGAATAAGTATTGTAGGTCACGCTGTACTGTGTGGTGCAAAACTACGATTAATCATGGGGAGCTTTTACACAAAGCGTCCCAGGGATTCTCCTGTGTGAGTCCTGTCAGACAGCGTCAATTTCTCCCCACATGGCGACAGAACAGCAGCCTCTGACGCGAAACCGTCTCGCTGTCGCGGAAGGCTTTCAGTGTTCTTAAATCGTGTTCAGCTTTGTGGCGGTTCAGCGTGCTATAAATAATTGAGATGTTTTGCGATCGTCTCCCCGGTCATGCTGTAGGTATGAACCTTGGCAGAGCCGAGCGCAGACAAAGCTGCGTTCGGCTTCGGTGCTGTTGAAGGTGCAGGGGTGCCTTATGTACTGAGATGCAGCTGTGAGGCGGCAGACACTGCAGCAGCAGAAGGTAAGATGCTCCATGTGTGAACGTCACAGACAATCTGATGCACGTGAGGCATGATTCTGAGTTGCAGGTGAGTGGTGTGGGGATCCAATACTATTTTCTATTCATCTCAACACATCAAATAATAATCACTTCAAATGTTTATGGCTCATTGTGAGACCTTGTGCAGACAAATCTCCGTTCAACCAGTTCAAGAAACTGATAATTGCTGTTTTACAGAAGCTTTCACTGCAAACTCCCACTGATTAAATCCAAACAGATATTACACAACATCCAAAAGTTTGAGCCAAAACATCAAAACTGTTTCTCATTCCTGGAATTTCAACGTGTACTTCATCAGCATGCAGGATTTGTGCTGGATTTTAAAGGCCCGTCGTATTGTTCTGCTGCTGAATATCACACTTGGAGAGCCAGATTCCTGCAGATTGACGATCACTCAGGACTCGTACATTGAAAGAACACATCACTGAGCACGTGTGGTTCCTTTGCAATAAGAGAATAAAGTCCTTTGTGACAGGTACAAGTGTATACCTGCAGCTCTGCACACAATGAACTGGGGACAAAACTAAGCATTATTTCAGGGTGAAAAAAATGTTACCTGAAATTAAAAATTCTTTCATCATAAAACAGTGACACCGCGTGAGAAAATGAATTGATACTGAGAGGGTGTGGGTGAGAGGCAGGGTCAATGCAGGCAACTTGAACTTGAAGGGCTGGCAAACACAGACAAGAGTGCAGGGATATGGACAATCTGGCAAAGGACAAGTGGGAAGGAGCAGCAACGAGCGGGGCCAGGTGTTCAAGTGGGAGGAGAGGGATCAGGTTACCTGTGATTGGACCGGCAGGCAGGTTGGAGAGGGAGTCGGAGAGCAAGGAGGCTGCAAAGCTTCAAAGGTTAGCATGTTCTGGCTAATCTGACTTAAAGAAGAGACACTGAAACACAGTGAATGATAAGAAACAAAAGCCTCTTTAATCATCTCAGATGTTGGCCTTGCACTTACTGAGGAGACGTACTTCAGGAAAAAAAGTGGAAGCACCAAACAGGGTGGTGAAAATAGGCACAAAAAAGACTAAATAGGGTATCTGAGCACACATGCAACAGGGAGACTGATGAGACACAGGTGTGAATGATCAGGTTTAATGAGCGGGCGGTGGTTAGAGCCTGAAGACACCAGATATTGGAGGAAGTGGAGACATTGGTAGACACACAACCAGATGGAGAAATGAATGTAAAACATTTTAAGACCCAAACAATTCAACATGTAACACAGGGAACAGCAGTGAGGAAGAAGAAAAAAGACGTCTGCCAACAACATATCAGATACACCAGGTATAGCTACAGTATGAAAAACTTACTCACAACAAAAGAAAACTTGAATACACTCAAATAAACACTCAAAGAATCAAAATAAATCAGAAGGACAAAGATCATTGAAGTTACATCTCCTTGAGGAGAGCTGCATGGTGGTGTGGTCGGTACCACTGTTACCTCACAGCAAAGAGGTCCTGGATTTGGACCTGAGTGGGCTATTTTTTTTGTGCTGAGTTTGTACTCGAGGGTTATTTCTGTGTACTTTGTGCAGTCAGTGCAAAAATTTGCACATGAGACCATTTGGTGACTCCAACTTGTCCATAAGTGCAGATGTGCGAGGGAATCTCAAGTACCAACTCTGTGTTTACTGGCCCTGCAACCAGAAGACTGAAAAACAGTGAAGCACAGAGGATAAAGCTGTGCAGGTACCCGACAGGAGGAGTGTTCATCCCCAGTAAACGAGTTAACATTCAAACAAAATGAAGACAGCAACAATGAGATGCCACCAGCATTCACGTCAACTTGTCACATGCTGGGTATTGATCCAGTGATCCATTAAAAACAGCATAGGAAGCTGCTCTGTCCTGGGAGGTGTGCTGACGTCTCCAGTGAGGAGCAGGTAAGTTGACGGCATACATTACAGCAGTCACTCCTTTCACTGCTTCCTGGCTAAAAACCTCTGCCTGGCTCATTTCCCAAGACGACAGGATATCAAGTTCTTTTCTTTTTCCAGCTTCAGGAAATACTTGCTGGATATTTCATAGTTTTACTGTTTCGTTTTCCAAAAGGAGAAAACAAAGATGATAAAGGAAGAGGGCTTTCTCATTTTTCCACCTGCATCAGGGTTAAAGCTCAGAGAAGTGAAACCATGCTCCTCTATTCATCTCGCTCGTCTCAGGTTTCAATTACAGTAGCTGCAGCCGTATTTATAAGCCACTGATGGGCAGCTTGTTAGAGATGTGGATACATACTTGCGTGGGCGCACATAAAAGCAGTCTGCCCACTGACTGAGCTCTCCTGTGTGCTGAACAGTGGTGTTCAGTGTAAGAAGCTCTCTGGTGTTGGTTGACAGCTCCATGAGTTGGGGCACAAAGCGCCCTTTATGTCTGTGAGGGTTCCACCCTGTGAGTCAGGGAGCCGTCTCTGTGTGTGTGTGTGTGTGTGTGTGTGTGTGTGTGTGTGTGTGTGTGTGTGTGTGTGTGTGTGTGTGTGTGTGTAAAGGTAGCGGAGCCCCGGGGGATCGGCTGTGAGGTGAGCTCTGTTACAGCAAACAAAAGAGCCCAAGAACACCTTCCCTCCGGAGCACACAGGTCCCCCCGCTGCCAGGAAATGAGTGAAAATATGCTGGCCACTGGATTACCTCATGCACTCCAAATCTTTGGTTAGTGACACTTTGTCCGTTTCCTACTGCGACACACTTTTTTGCGCACCTAATCTTCATCTCAAAGCGTAATATCTAAACAAAAGGCACTCACTCCTGTTGGATTAGGACCATGATGCTAGTGCCTAGTTTGTTTGTTTATTGGAAACGAAGTATTTATAATTGTGGGTAGCTTGCTGTGAGTCACTTCACAGATGATTATCCTTATTGTGTACTCTGCTACTTTCGTTAAGTTTGTTCTATTTTTCCTCACAGATGCCAGTGTCTGATTCATGGCTGCTGTTTCCAACAACGTGACGGCCTCCTACTGTCAGTCTCGCTCTGTCTGGTGGCTCGTCCTTGTTCAGAGAGCTCGTTGCCATGTGCAGATCGGGTGGGATCTTTTTTATTTTCCATACTGTCCACACAGTCCTGATATGTCAATGCAAAGCCCCCTCGCATAACAAACGTGATCATTGGACGTCGCAAACATAAACAGATTTAATGTGAAAGATTGAACGCGATGAAGAGCGCCATTCCTCCTCTTACAGCTTTTAACGCTTGCCGCCACTCCTGAGGGACTCGAGATAATAACCCTGATGATGTCACTGCCATTATCTCTGACCGGGGTCGAGAACTCAGAGTTTAAACAGGAAGTCGACTCTACAAACTGGAGGGGTGGGATTTTGATCAACAATTACCAGCCAGGGAGGGTCTGGTAAATTATGCAGCTGAGTTGCATTACGGGAAATGGAACATGAGGCATTCCTGTCATCAGCGTCCGTCAGGAGGAACCATGTTCTGTTTGAATCTGTTGTTGATGCTGAGGACTTTCCTCCAGCACCTCAGACAGTTTGCTCACTTCAGACCGGCCGGTTTAGCAGCAGCATTTTCACCCTCCTGGTTGTGTCTACTCGCACTCCTGTGAAGCCTCCTGGTCTCCGTCCCAACCCCAACAAACAGGAACCGTCTACATCAGAGCTTCTTCATGGTCCTCTGGAAAAGTGCAAATTATGAACTTCTTCCCTTGAAGTTGACACTCGTCCACATGTGATTCAAACATGAAGATTTCAAGTGCCCAACTGTCAGCAAACCAAGCAGGTTAAGAACCTGAATACAAATCCAAACTGTCTCCCACAAAGACAGAGAAGCTTGTTGCAGTTCTCTACAGGACTGAAGTTTTGCAAAGTCTGTCTCTAGAAAAAAAAATTAAATGACGCTCAATAAAAATTTAGAATTTAGAACTTCCTGAAAAACGACGAGCCACATCAAACCACCGGTTGTTGCCTCCCTTTTGTTCCCCCACGATTCGTTCGAGGCAGCGAGCTGACTCAGTCCCTCATTCAGAACGCCAGAACACGTTTTATCGCTCTCGGAGCAAGGCAGCGTTTTGCCGCTGCTGTTGAACTGAGTCACCATCAAACGGCAGCAGGAAATGGCTGCAAAGGTTCAAAGAAGTGATCCCAACTTCACCGCTACACTGACACTGATAAAAAAGCAACGCGGTCACGAAACACCACATACTTGGTTGTAAACAGATATGATGGAGCCTTGATCTACAAAAGCAGTGTTTTTTGTGTCTGTGATTCTATCACCAAAATTAGCATGGGAATGTTCTTTTTCTCATATTTGATGCTGAATAAAAGCCAGATGTTGGTCAGCGTATCTGTGTTTTTGTGCGTGTTTTTCAAAGACAGGGAGGACAAGAAAATATTGGTTGTTCAGAATGCAAAAAATTCCCACACGAAAAAACCAGATACATAACCCACAATCCCAGGAGGAGACCGGGGCGATAGTCGTGGAGGTTTGGCAGAGATGAACCACAGAGAGAGGGGGTGGGGGAGGTGGGGGGAGGGACAGAGGAAGGAAGAGAGAGAGCGAGAGAGAGAGAGAGAGAGAGAGAGAGAGAGGCGGGGGGAGAGGGGAAGAGATCAATGAATCATGGACCTTTTGTTAAAAAAAAAAAAGAGCTTCCAGTCTCTTTAAATGTAATGATTTACAACAGAATGTCGAGCTGAAGTGTCTCTTTTCCCTCCACACGTGGTCTGGATGTGAGCGTGGAGCATGGAGCAGCTTGTCCCTGCAGGACAGATAATTAGGATCTTCAGAGACTTTGGAGGAAGCAGCAACAAGTGGTCAGCAGAAGCCCCCTCAGACCTCCCGGGACTCCAGCAGGCAGAGTGACAAGCTCTGCCCACGTACTTAAGTTAATCTTTATATAACTCCTGTAGTCGTGGGAAAATGAAGCTGGGCTTGACACGAAGACTATTTTTCCTCTCTCTCTCTCTCTCTTTCTCTCTCTCTCTCTTTTTTCTTCCTACATTCTCCCGGGTTTCTCTGTCACCAGTGACAACAGCAGCCTCAGATACACAGTCAGAGCTTGGTCATGAGTTTGCCGAGCGACGCCTGGGAGAATAAAGTCTCCCCAAAGGTTTTCCTTTTTTTTTTTTTTTTTATTAGGATGGTTGAATTTGTGCTCATTAAACTTACATTCCAGTAAAGTTCAAGTGAGAAACAGCAGCACAGCTCTGCTGCCTCTGCAGCCCTGCTTTTTTTTTTTTTTTTTTTTTTACATGCAAGGTTGCCGACTGTCAAACTGTTTGCAGCACTGCAGCTCGTAATGAATACAAATGTGCAGGGGAGCATGTTGGTGAAGAAGTAACACATCTCGGAGGAGGAATCTTGAGAGGTTTGGAAGGCTCCCAAACGCTGCTCCGGCCCTGCACCTGACACTGCCGTGAACTCGGGATTGCACCGTCACAAAAGTGGCAGATGGCGAAGAGGCGGGGCAGGCTGGGACCCCATTTGAGTGGAGAGTGGACAACTCCCCAAGGAGGCTGGGAGGAAACAAGAAATGACTGACAGGTCTGGCCAATAGGGTATGAGGTGGAATGCGAGGCTGTACGGCTGCATTGTCCCTGAAACATCTCAGGAACGCATGCAGAACCTTTCTTTTTTCATGCTTTTATTGCTGCAATTCGATTCCACTCTCCAGTGAACCGAGTCCGGCTCTGTCATTTCCTCGACGTCGGCTCCCCTGCTTGTTTGTGCACCGCAGCTTTCGACACCTGGCTCGAGCCGAAGGGCAGAGTCCAAACAGAGAGGCACCTTCTGGGTAACGTCAGTGAGCTGTAGCCCTGACACGGCTCTCTGGGCTTTAACCTGAGTGGAAGGCTCATTGAAAGTATCATCAGTTTGCACAAAGTGTCAACAGAAGTTGTTGGTTTTTTTTGTCCCAAACAGCAGATTTCTCCCATATTGGTTTTATGGAGGGTCCCTCTGTGGTGTACTGGTTAATCGTCCCAATGTGTGAATGTGTGTCTCTGTGCATGCAACTGTGTCCTGCTGTGTTTGTGCGCGTGATGGACAGGCCGACCTGTCTGGACTGTAACACGCCCCAATGTGCCTCTTGGATCGTCTCCAGCTCCCTCTGCGACTCCCACCAGTGCTGAAGGTGAATGAATGGATAAATAGTTTTATATTCCAACTGCACTGCGAGTTCACAACAAAAACGCTGCTACTCAATGAGCGCTGGCATTTAACGGAGAAATGCGGTCTGCTGATCCCCTGCTGAAGTGGGTGGCATGCATAATACTTGCCTGACTGGCAGTGCAAGTCAAAGGAATGATACTCCTCTCTGCAATGTTTCATGTCGCACTCCTGTCTTCAGCTAGCATGTTGTATTTGTCTCAATTAGGTGGGTGAAATCACCTCATTGTGGTTTCCCAGTTCACCTTTTGGGGGTTCAGGAATCCTCAGATTCACTTGGTGCCCATCTTAACTTCTCTTCAGCAGCTTTATGTAAAGTCTTTATTGGAAGTTCAAGTTCAAGCCCAAAGCTGTTGGGTAACTGGGCTCAGCTGAACCATTTCTTCTTCGATGGTTGTTTATTGGTGGTTACTCCAATATCGTATAGAGAAAAAAGGAGGCTCACGAGCCCCATAAAAATCTGATTCGATCAAACGCCTCCAGGTCTCCTTGGACCACTTTGAAGGCTCAGCTGCTTTAGAACTAGATTCAATGAATATCTCCCCCTCCATATGTTTATGAAACCATTGCCTGTCAGTAACGTCATGTCTCTCATCTGTGCCCCTCCTCTCTCTCTCTGCACCTTCCTGCAGGTATTTGGCTCAACAAGATTCGACCCCCACCAGCCTCGGCTGAAGGTTTTCCTCCCGGTGACTCACTCGTCCTCCTCACACCAACGAGCAGATAAGGCCTCGTCCCCATGATCAAAGGGAGTTTCACCTCCCTTCCCTGCCGCCTATTCTACTTCATGCGGAGCGACTGAGTATTTTTTTTTCCACTGTGTTTTTGTAGAAAGCGGCTGAGACGACAGGATTGTAATTGGTGCGACATCGATGAAGCTGAATGTTGTTCTGACATGACGCACCGTCCTGGAAAGGACAATGAGGAAAGATTCTGTCCTCAGACAAACTCACCGTTTTTTTTTTTCTTTCTCGTTTGAGGGCCGGAGATAAAAAAAAAAAAAGAAAAAGAAAAAAAAAAGAAGAAGCACAAGTTAGATTTGAAGTAATGTATTGTTGCTTGGCAACAGCACTGAAAACGCAGCAGTGTCTGGGGGTCTGAGATTCTTTTTTAACTTTCTGTTTGTCCTCGTACACACTGTAATTGTACCCAACAGTGGGCTCGAGGAGCATGAAAGCAACGCGAGACACGTCTCAGCTCGTGATTCTTCAGTGAGCACGATGACAAAAAGACAAAAATCCCTCTGAATGACACCGTCTTTTCTGTCCTCGAGAAATATGATAAATACACAGAGAAATGTTCGCGTGATGTTCCCGAAACATTAAGAACGCGCTTTAATGATGTTTAAATATAGTTGCCTGTGAGTGCCGGCTCTGCGGTTCAGATGCTATTTAGTCCAGCTGTTTGTTTTTCTCTCCAAATGGATGCTGCAGAGTCTGGGGATTTGTGGGGAATAACAGTGTGGATGGATGACCTCTGACCCTTTGTTCTGCTGAATAAATGGTAGATTACTGGGCGGCTCGTTTGCTCCCAGTAAGGAAATCCGGCACTCTTACGCCATCTAGTGGCGGGATGCTTCTTCAGCGTCACACTGGCTCTGGACACCTGCTTCACCTGCTTTAAGGAGTACATGATGGCTCGACAGGCAAAGGCTCTGCCTGGACAAGTTGCTCATCCATCACAGGGGAAGCAATAATGTGTCAGAACAACACAAACATACAGTCACCAGTTTACCTCACAAGGGTTCCAGACAGTGAGAACATGCAAGCACAGAAACCCCTCCCACTAGGGTCTTCGTCTGCTTTCCTGTGAGGCTGCCAATGGTCACATTCATACAAACATGACCTGAACACTTGCAGCTGATGTTTTTGCACAAAGAATGAAGAATATTAATAACGTATAGACCGCAAAATGTGAGGAGATGTTTTTTTTTATTTCAGAAACATTTCTTGTGACAGCGTCAACAGAGCGCAAACACTCTGCCCGGTCTCGTACAAAAGTCGTTCCCCCCTCACAGCGGTGAACAAACAAACACAAAAGACGGCACTGCAGACAGTCACGATATTCATAATGAGAGTACAAACATACAGAGTACTTCAGCTCGACCGTGTGGGAGTGACCAGCTGCCTCTGCCAGACTACTGTCCACACAGCTCGCGAGCCGAGGAGACGGACGATGTGGTGGAGCACAGTGGAAATTATCGGGGGGGGGGAGGGGGGCAATGGACTCAGGCGAAATTCTTCTTGAGGAAGTTGATGAGGCCGTTGGTGGACGAGTCGTGGGAGTGGACCTCGGCGGCGTCCTTGAGCTCGGGCTCGATCTTCTTTGCCAGCTGCTTGCCCAGTTCGACTCTAATGACGCAGTGAGGAGAGAGTTGTGTTGAATCGATGCATTTTTTTGTGCAACGTATCGACTTGTAAACACAATTATTGGCCTGAAAGCAGCAGGATTCAACCAGCTACTCCGGAAAATAATTAGTTTGAAAGTGATCGATTGGAAGCCTTTTTGTGTCTCTGTTTAATTCATTCCCTGTCAGGCTTGGGTGCATGCAAGTAAAATTGCTGTTTGACAAAAAGAAAGCAAATCTTAATGCTACAAATGCTCCAAAAAACACAGGGAGGCAGAACGGTTTTCTCTTTCAAGGGACCAACAGACTCACCCCCACTGGTCAAAACTGTTGATCTCCCACATCACCCCCTGGATGAAGATCTTGTGCTCATACATGGCTGCAAACAACAGATGGGGATGGTTGTTAACAACATGCAGGTTTCAGGTGAGGAACTTGAGTGGATGCTGTTTTGAATTTCGCAGCGAGCGCAGAGGAGGCCACTCATCACATAACCGGCTCCCTCAGTTTTGCCTTGGCAGGTAAAAACATATTGCCTGTTACCATGCAACAGAGTGCCGTGTCCTGACTGAACCTCATCCATACATGATGGCTGATGGGCTGTTTTAGCAAAGTATGTGTTGTGAGGTCATTGTGATCGCTGCTCTGTGAAGATGTGCTTCAAAGAATGTCAAGTTTATTTCATAGATGATTCAAAGATCAGTTGTTCCTCCTCAGAGTGGAGATAGATGATGTGATCCTACAAGGTTGGTTTAAGACTCACTGACTGCATTACAACAAATGTACTGTTCACTTGTTGGAACTCTTAAATGACACATGGAGAGTTCTTATTCTTGCAAAGACCTAAGAGGACAATACTGCCTGGGTTTATTCACTGATGTCATCACAGAGTCATGAAATCAGTCATGTGTCCTCACCTATGAGTGCTCCAAGAGTGTAAGGTGTCAGTTTCCTGAAGATGATGGAGTTGGTTGGTCTGTTTCCCTGGAATACCTGGAATCAACAGGTGGAGACGAGTCATTACAGAAGTTGGTCACTGGAGGGCATCACTTCTGTACTGCGAGCAGGGTTTTCCTCCTCCCACTTATCAAGCAGGAATGTACTTTTCAGCAGGTGCTGAGTTATGTCTCTTCTCAAAATCAGCATTTATTGTGTTGACATGAGCATTAGAGCTTCAGCAGGCTTGTTGTTCCCTGTTTCTCTTCACTCACTTTGTGTGGCAGGATTTTCTCCAGCTCCTCCCCACTCAGGCCGCTGGCCTCCAGCTCCTTCCGGGCCTCCTCTGTGGTCTTACCCTTCATCAGGGCTTCTGTCTGGGCCAGGAAGTTGGCCAGCAGGATCTGCAGCAACATCAAATGTATGTTTGGACACTATATGATGTGCGCCGACATCAACATGCACAACTAATGGACTAATGAGGTGGGAGTCTTAGAGGGCATTGATCTCTGTGTTGTACTGTGTCATAACACCAATTAGGTTCTTGCAGAGAGAAGCAGCGCCAGCAGAGGTGGTTTCGTATCACATGTCCTGCTGCTTTTATGTCGATGCAGTAACTCAGAAAATCTTTCTGATCTCTCAACACCGACATGAAAGCAGATATGTTGCAAGTTAAATGATGAAAATAAAGTAGGAACTGACTATGAGTTGATATAACATGATCCTCCAGGCTTAGTGATCAGGCACCCTTTCAGGTGACACATACTGTAGAAGTTCATCCCCTCTGTTTTAGTTTATCCAGGACAGATGAAAGCTGCTCTCTGACTCTGATCACTCATTCCAAAAAGTTAGCAACATGAGCAGGTGTTCCAATGTGTAATTCAAACAGAAGACGCCTCCAGCAAGAAAGCAGCAGTTATGATTTCATGGAAAAGTCTGCTGAAAACTGCTAAAACTGAAAAATGGAAAGCTTCACTGGGGACCCGTGAGGCAATGTTTTTGAGAAATCTGTTGCAAACTGAAGTGATACCTTGTGATGCAGGTTGTCTCTGATGGGGTGCTGGGACTGAGCTGGGATCAAGAAGTCGCAAGGCACCATGCGCGTTCCTGAAATGAACGTAGAAGAACTTTATACACACTCGTAACTTTTGTGGCTCTGCAGAGCTTTAAAACGATTCATTCCTTCTGTGCATGAGTGTGGGAGCTGCAAACGTGCAGGTGAGGCTCCGACTGATCAACACTCAGGTATAGACTACAGGTCGGCATGCAGTACAAAGCTGGACACAGAAGAGGAGGGCGTCAGGTGTGTTACCCTGGTGGATGAGCTGGTAGAAGGCGTGCTGTCCGTTGGTTCCAGGCTCCCCCCACACAATGGGCCCAGTGTGGTAGTTCACACGTGCTCCGTGATTGGTGATGTACTTTCCATTGGACTCCATGTCACCCTGGACGACAAAAAACTCTTAAGTATAGCTCACTTCACTGTCGGAGTTGTATGACTTTTTTATATAATATGAGACCTGCTGCATGCTTCAAACACTGTGTTTCATATGCTTCTTCTGCTGTTGAGTCCTCTGAGTGTTGTCACATAGATCGCAGGCTTTCTGGACTTCTGCTTTAACCTCTACAGTCGACACTAATGTGATACGCAAAGTAATTTTCACCTTTACCATTACGATGGATGTTTACCGTGCAACTTAAGCCAGTTGAGGATCACCTTTATCGATCCCTGATTCAGTGATATAAACTTTTACAAAGACCTGTGTGTCCTGCGGCAGAGAATGGACGGACCTGTTGGAAGTA
>JAUESF010000001.1:5266144-5276232 GCA_032274765.1 Malacoctenus tetranemus | reverse complement strand
TTCCTCAGCAAGGCTTGATCGAAGAATTCTTTTGTGAGAACAGGAGACGACAAACACCTTTTAAAAACAACAAACCAGGAAAAACTTTCTTCTTCCCACTAAGTCTCTTCCAAAGCAGCCGAGCTGTTTTTCAGCCGTATCTCCTTTATTTATAATATTCCAACTAAAACTGCACGTCTTGGTCGCACGCTGAGCGCAACCACAATCACAAGATGCTTAATCAAGTGAAAAAGGTCACACACTTGAGATCGTTTTTTTTTATCAGAACGTGTCAGAAACGATGTGGCGCGACTGCAGACGCGCAGCAGCGACTGCAGCCCTGCGGAAAAAGCGACTGGAGCGCCGCGACCCGAACGCGCGCGTTCCTTCTCCATCCGTCCATCCGTCCATCCGTCCGTCCTCCACCTTCTCAGGGTTGGGAGCAGCGGCGGCGCTCGGGCGGAGTGAGTAAGTGTATCGGGGGGTTGTTGCTGGAAAGCGGCGTGGAGCTTAGTCAAGCTTCCCCGGACAAATGAAAGGTTAAAAAAATGGTTAACACACTCTGTCTCCCACTGATCGCCCAATCACTGGCAGACCTTTAGACGGTGTGGGAGGGAGGATGAGGGAGGGCACGGTCCTGCTCTCCTCTCTCCTCTCTCCTCTCCTCCTTCTCCTCTCCTCTCTCCTCTCTCCGTCCATTCTTCCACATTACCATGCCCTCGCAGCAACACTCCACTCCTAGCTTACAGTGATTCCAGAAGACTTGTGTGAAACCGAGAGCTCTCCAATGGGAATCTCAAAGGTTTTTGTTAGAATAATTTTCCTCAAATATTTTTTCTACTTCAGGCATTGTGAGAGACTTTTTTTTTTCTTCTTTCCTCCCTCCTCTTCCTTGTACTCTGCCCCGTCTGACGCGGCAGCATCGCTTGGATGGTCTCGAACCTCCGCCGAATTAATTCTGCCCCGGCTCAACTTTGAACCCTGCGCGGCTCCAATTAAAAGCCCGCAGTAGAGGCGTTCCTCCTCGCTGTGCAAAAGGTAAACATTTGGCATCTGTGAATTCGGTTTGGCTTACGTTTCACGTAACACGCCGCGGCGCTCTCCCCTTTCCCACGTTGATTAGCGAGTTGCCTCATTGCCCACACACACACAAGAAAAGCCTTCACATTAGCGCGCTGTGCGTTTATTTTTATTTTTTTTAGTTGAACTTTCGCCCTTTGTTCAGCCGCTTCACACACGAAGGCCTCATTGCGAACACGCATGTCCTGATTGGCCCGGTATCCTCGGCAAATGACCAGGTCAGGCAGAGAGCAGAAACCACCCACACTTCTGAGCCCCACCGGCCGGTGCCCGGTGCTCCCCCGCAGAGGAGAGCGAGAGAGAGAGAGACAACGTAACAACCCCCCTTGGATTCTTTTTGCATTTCATTTTTTATTTTATTTTATTTTATTTTATTTCATTTTATTAGGCCAGCTCTATCTGTGAGTTCATAGGCTCTCATCCTCTGGCCCTCCACAAACTGCTCAGCTCAAAGAGGCGCTCTCCCCCATTAGGTAGGCCCGGGGGCAGGAGCCTGCTCCCCTCCTCCACGTTTCTCTCCCTCTCTGTGCTGCTTTTTTCAAAGAGAATTCCTGCTGTTCTGCGTGTCCCAATTCATAGTTGTTATATTCTTGTCTTCTGGCCTCACAGATACACAATGCATTCATTTCAGTCACGCGGCTGCACTTGTGGTCAACGTATATATGTGTGTGTTGTTCTCAAGTGTGAGATCAAATGGGAGGCTTTTCTTTGGTAAACCTTCCTTTGTAACAAAAAAACAAATCCATTATTGATCGTTGGAGCAGATTTTCTGTGATTGGAGTTCAAGTTCAATTGTTTTTGAAGGATCTTTAAAGGCATCAACGTGCCTAATTTAATTATCACTTCAGAAAGGTCTGTTTTGTAGGTCCTGGAGATACACAGGCTACTAAATAGTACACTGTAACCCTATTTTTATTTGTTGCTTTGTTGTCTGTAGTCGCAACTTTTCTTTTTTTTTTTTTCACCTCGAGACATATTACAAGAAAAAAAAAATAGAAGCAGGCCTTAAAAGTACCTTTGGTGTTCCTGTGTGTTTTCGAATATTACAAAGTGCTGTAATGAGAAGGAAAACAACAAAAAAAAGGAGATTTTTTTTTTTCTTCCCCTTATTGCCTCAGAGGAAGATAGCGACTCGTCTACTTTCTGCACCAGCCCGTAGGTTCACTTTTCTCTTTGTGCGCCGGAGCACTCCTTGGGACTCGAGCGACATGGGAATTGGGCATGCTGAGCTACGCTGGTGGCGAGGTGCCAGCCTCCTGTGCCTGGGAAATAAGTGAGAGAAGAGGCAGGACATGTTTCAATTAGGCAACAAACACCGCACACAGCGCAGGAGAGGAACAGGCAGAGAGAGAGAGAGAGAGAGAGAGAGAATTAAAAAAAAAGCCTCACCCTCATCAGCTAACTTCTCCCTCCTGACCTCTCCCCAAAAATACACTTGCCTCGCTCCACCTCCTCTCGCCTCTGTTTTTTTTTCTCTCTCTCACTGAAAATCTAAGGTGTCATTTTTCGTGCGGCTCTTATGGGAAGGACAGTAGCGGAGGTCTTTGCGGGGTGATGCTAAGTGTGCCAGCTCGGCCTGCATGTTTCCATTAGATTGTCATGTTGGCTAATTAGAGAGCGGCAGCATGATTCACCTTGTTAATTAGGAGGACTTGCACACCATGTGCCTGGGGGCGGTGTGGGGAAGAAGAGCCCAGCCTCAGAGCCCGCTAGTCGCCTGCTGCCTATGAAGATTCCCCCCTTCTCATCTACCTTCCTTTCACTCCTCTTCTCCCTCTCTCTCTCTCTCTCTCTCCCTCTCTCTCTCTTTTTTTTGATTTGGAAATGAATAAATCATTGAGATCGTCCTCTCTACCGAGTGTGAATATCTGAGTTCTCATCTTTTTCCTGGATGCAAATTAGGCGTGATCAATAGAAGGTGACGAGCAGCGAATCTAAATGTTAAAAAAAAAGGAGGGAGAGCGAGGGAGTGAGGGGAGTGAGAGACGGGGAGAGAGAAAGAAGACTGCTAGACGAAGCAGGGAATGAGACAAAGCGAGAGAACATTTAAAGTCGGAAATTTTCCCCTTAGATAAGCAGTATTTTTAATGATCCCCGCTCTCCCCCCGTCGCTCCGGTGTAACGCCGTCAAAATCTGCTTAACACTGATTTCTGGCTCCTTCATTAAACACTGTACTCCTGCAAAAATGTGTCGCGCAAATGTTTTTATTTATAGAAATAATAGTTACTCCGAAGCGCAAAAGTCCACCGCAGTCTGTCAGACACATGCAGTTTGTGTCCCTTTTTGCTCGGTTTAATTCCTGCAAATAAGTTGCAGATGAAGAAGAACCGCCGGGTCATGATAGTGACACTCACATAATGACCTTAGCTCCGGGGGCGACTGAGGGCTCTAAGTAATTGGTGCTCGGCCCTGGAAGCGCTCCTGACATACTCGGCTTCTGAGGAAATGGAACACGCTGTGCCAAGACTATTAGCCCGTGCATGTATTTTGAATTCATTTCCATAGGTAAAATAATACGCGAGCTGACAGATTTTACCCGAATGTTTATGGGAGGGGGTTTTAAATTTTTGGCGTTAGAATTAAAAGAGACGTTGCGTTTTTGAACTTTTAGATGCACGTTTCTTCATCTTGGCTGATTTGTAATAATTTGTAGGATTATTATCACTACAAAATGATGCTTTGATATTGCAATGTTGTTAATTGAAACAACCTATTTTTTTGGGGGGAGGCATTTTTGCATTCCAAACTGAGTTCATTGTTGTGTAACTTTAAACCTCAAGTTCTCCTGGTCGTCCATGCTTTGCACAACCTGTTTATTTCGAAGTCAATAAAGCACCAGGTCCACATGCAGCCGTGGAGTTCTCAACAATGAAGCCACGCATGTCTGCATCCAGTTCCAGCACACAAGCCTTGCCTACATTAGCGGGTCGGGGCTCAAACTCGTCTCTTTTGTAGTGCATGTGTGCAGATGGAGAAGTGAGACCTGATTGGTTACTGCAAATGGCCTCTTTCCCCGCAGCGAACTAACTGCCAGGCACTTCACATGAAGAAAGGCCTGGAGACGCGGCTCACAGATGTTCACGTAATGTCGGCCATGTGGGTGTCAGGTGAATGAGATGCATGGAGTACAGACGTACATAAAAAGGCGTACATAAAATGTCAACACGCGCTCGTGTTAAGTAGAGGGAAACGTACACAAAGGAACACGCCGTCGGTACCCGGGATTTTAAAGCGAAGGTGTCTGGGAAAGGGAAAAAAACGGCTTTGCGGCGAAATAATAACTGCCGAGGACGAATCGCTGTCCCCCTCATCTGGAGAGTTTGATCGGAAACACCCTGAGACGCTGTGACGCAGTGTTTATTAGCACAACAAGACGCGCAAAGCCTCCGCATGGGACTCACCAACATGTGTGATTAATGTGACAGATGAAACGTGGCTGATCAGCTTCGTGGCAGTTTATTTGCTAATGCTTCAGTCAGCCATAAGATTAGAACCACCGACATGTGAGTTGAGGAACACTGTTGAACTGTTCGTCATGGCGGTGATTGGACCAAAGCAGATTGAGATTTCTCCCAGGAAGGAGTAGCAACGATGGACAGCCAAAGGTCACTGATGCACCGTGTTGCAGGATGGAGGCCCCGATTTATATCTACCAACAAAAGTCACTATGAGAGAACAGTTTCTCCTCAGTCGCCCCACACTTTTCTCAAAGAAACTCCAAAACGTCATTACATCTGGCTCACTTTTGCCCCCCTTTTAAAGCTATGCTAGCCAGTGTGAAGCGTGTTAGCTGGGGCCAGTGTCACGTAACAGACCAGCCACAAAGTCTTTTTCCAGGTCACCACAGGACAACCATACATTACAGAGGCCCAGCCAATACAAATCATTAGCGCTGACATGGATGCTGGTGGCGTGCCAGTTCAGGGTGATACAACAATGTACTGTATGTCGCCTCGGTGACCCAAACACACCAGCAAACGAATTACTGGACATCGTGCTAAAGATCGTAGCTGCACTTAGAGCCATCCATTGGTGTTTCACACTTTGTGAGTTCACAGGCCAGTTAGAAGTGTTTCTCCGACACTTCTGATGAGATAAAAGTAATCCTGAAGTATTTAAAATGACACCTGAATACACAAGAAGAGGGAGCTTTGGTAGTGCTGAACTCGTGAAACGACAGGGCTCACACAGAGGCCATGACTGACTGATCATCTTCATTAGCTTCACTGAGCTTCTCAGAAGCATTGAGTGATGTAATACTACTCTTCTTAATAAGAAGTAATAAGAAAGAGTAGGATCCTCTTTTTTTATGATTTTCAAATTTCAATTGCAAATTCATTGAAATCAATTAAAATGTTCTGCAAATGCAAAACAAAAAGGAATGTATTGTCTTAGTCCATCCATTTCTTACGTTGCTACTCAGAGTGGTTGAAAATATGAGCACTCTCATTCAACCTGGTGGTGTCACAGAGCTCGTGTCCCAACATTAGGTCGCGTCACTGCATGATGTCTCCAGAAGACGTAACACTGCCAATATCCCAGTATGAATTTTGTATGACAATGAATGATGTATGGACATGTATAAATTAAGCCTATAGAAACAGCACTGAAGCCATCGTGTTATCTCCAAGTCGTGTCATTAGTTGCAACTTTATTTTTTTTTATTCCAGAAGACTTTTTGATGTCTGGAAGCCTCGACTGACATTCAGATTGACACATTTTGATCTATTTCCTTCACCTCTCACATCTGGGTCATTGTTGTGCTATATACTTATTTTTCTAACACCTGCTATTAGCACTGGCTGTGGGTCGTATCTTGTTTACCGAGAGGAGCCAGTTGTGTTTTTCGCTCGACTCCTCTCCTGCGTTTGTTATGCACCACCACAAGCAAATTTCCCACACTGGAAAACTTACTTTGCAATATAACAGAATGTTATTCACATTTTCATTATGTCCTGTAGCGCAGCCGGCAGGCCAGCGTTGCAAAACTTGGAGTCATGATAAGATATTTGATTCCCTCTGGAGCCACCCACCTCTATTTAAAATGTATGCACTCTATTGGGGGGGTCTCGGGCAAAATACAAGCATCCATCAAATGCAGCATATGCTATGTCTATACACCCGAAAGCCCCCACACCTCTCACCCCCACCCTGCTGTGTCCTGTTGAACCGCGGCTTTGATGGGGGAGAGTCAGGGAGACGGACCCTCTCAGAAAAAAAAAAAAAAGCGGTGGTCTGGCTCCTAAACTGTGGTCTTTGCAGGGCAAACAGCCCCTCAGCTTCCTCCGCAGCCCCGTAGCTGCCTGTGACGTCAAGCAGAGCGTGTTCTGCTCTACCAAGGACATCTGTCTGTAAGCGTCTGGAGGGCTGCGAGCAGCCCCTCAGGCCGCGAGCAGGGGAGGGGAGCGTGGGGGGTGGGGGGGTGGGGGAGCGGAGCGGAGGGGAGCGGGAGAAAAAAGCCTTTGTTAAAAAACAGCAGAGATAGAGAGCGGCAGGTTGGCCATCTTGGCTCCTGCAGCTCGCCCTCCTCTTCACTCCGAACTTATCAGAGCGCTCGGAGGTTTTTTACTGCTTTTTGGACATTTTTGCATCATAAGGCAACATACTGCTCTTTCTTCTGTGCTGAGAGGAGAAGAAGAAGAAGGAGGGAGAAAAAAAAGGAGCTCTGTTATTTCTTATTTAGCTTTTGACAGACGCGTTTGCAGATCTATTACGCGTACAGAGCTCAGAGTTTAAATAAATCAAGATGCGGGGAAGCAGGTGCCTGAGAAAAGCCGAACTGACTAGAGAAGTTTTTTTTCAAGGTTGTGTCACTATTTTGTTTTCCACCCCCAAAAAATTTGTGTTACAAAGAATGCTACGCAGGCAGCGGCTTCCTCAATGCATCAGCACACGTCGACTTTTCAATCGGTCATTTAGAAGATTCATCAGTGGGCGCGTGTGCGGTTTTAGTTTGCACCAACAATAGTAACGCCAGACACGGTGATGAAAACACTGCTAATGTGTAGCTGTTATTAGCACGAAGCCCCACCTTTCACCAGCAGCCCTCCTGCTTCAGCGCTGCATTAAACTCACAGCTGATAAATATTAACGTCGGGCTGCCGTCCAACTCGAGGTCCTCGTCTCGTTTGAATATGATTTTAGAGGAGAATTGTGAGGACGTGACACAAGTGCTCTGATGAATACATGTAATTCGATATCAAAGGTCTGAATATTTCAAGTATCCGAAGCGTTTGTAGTTCATTGCAAACAAAAAAAGGGGATTCTTGAGGTGAATATTGGATATTTTCTCATCTGTCAATGGCTGTTTATTGTTACAAAAATCAGTCAATATCAGCTTAATTCAACCTAAATCAATGTCTGAGAAAAAAAGCTTTGTGCTCTCCCACAGATGTACATATTAGTCTTTGTATTTATGATCGCGTCCCACCAACTTACGAGCTCTTTGCCCCAAAAACCTGTTTCTCAGAAAACTCTGGATCGATTCTATGAGGATATCTTAACGCGCTCTACATTTCCTGACCTTTGCTGATAATTTCACTTTACAAGTCTTGTTTTTTTGTTTTTTTCCCGCTCCAAAGGGCACACGGGCTGACTGGAAGCACTGGTGTTCAAGTGGCTTTCGGAACGGCGCATATTTATGCGGCGCCATTGATCGGACGTGGCAAATGTATTCTTCCTGCCAGCTGGTTATTCTTTTAGCGTGCGAAGGAGCTCAGTCGTGACCTTTGCAGTTTTTTTTTTTGGCATCGATTGTTCTTATCGCCTCACACTGCAGACGCCGCTCTCCAGGAGCCACAGAGAGAGATTACAGCATGGGATGTCACAGCTTTTGTTTTTCTGTTTAATGTCTTCACAAGTTCCCCAAAAAAATATGAAGGAAGAGAAATGTGCTGGTGGCATTTGGCACAAGAAAAACCCGACAATATTCTCAATCACCCGACATTTGTGATGAAGTTTAAAAATTCAGAAACAGATCTTCTTTAGTCTCGCTACATTTGTTAAAGTCCCAACAGTTTTATACCAGGTGTTACTTCAACAACTTCACAGCATTTGTGTGCCAGATCCAGCCCAGTTTCAGAGTCCTGATGCAAATGAATGAGAATGCGGTTGGAGAAAAAAAAGGAAAGAAAAAAAAAGCCCCCTAATGAAAAACAGATCCGTCAAACGGCGATCGCACTCTGCCTTGTATCAGCTGGCAGTCATCGACGGAAGGTAGGCCCGGCGTAGTGGCACCAGATTGAAATCAGAAATCAGTCTCCCAGTGTCATGGCGGCCACTTTACTGACGGGAAACGCAGACTGGAGGGTTGCAGATGGCAAAATGAAGTCTTCATTTATCATACAGTCATAAATCTGAAAATGCAGGCAGTTGCTGTGGGCGCTGGGAGCCCATGCCTGGTGCCAACTGCCAGCCAGAGATGCCGGCATCCTGGTGCCATCAGTGAGATAGCGGACATCTCTCTCTCTCTCTCTCTCTCTCTCTCTCTCTCTCTCCCTCCCCCCCTCCTGCTCTATCGCTCTGCCACAGCTCACTTTGCAGAGAGATTCTTTAAGGTCAGGCCTAGAGAGATTTGTGTAGTTTGTGGGCAAAGCCTAATAGGGTTAGCATTGATAACATTATTGCTAGTTTTTCCATGTGGACCAGGACAATAATCTCCCTCTCCCGCTTTGACACATACAACAACAGCCCCTCCCCCCCCCTCCCCCCCTCAGCGACCCTCTGTAACCTCCCTTCAGTTTTCCGTTTGCATCCAGAGCCTGACTCAACACTCAAGCATTCACTGTACTCACTTGTCCAATGCATTGCTGCTGCTAGCCCGCGCTAGCAGCTCACGTTTTCACCGTCATTAATAGTCGAGAAAAAGCCGCAAATGTGGCGTATGTATTCAGCTGGATGGCAACACTGCTATTATTCCCCCCCCCCCACTTTGTGTTGTCAGCGTGTTTTGAATCTTTCAACAGTTCCTCCGTGCTAAATGTGAAGTGGCAACACCCTAAAGGGCATGCCTTGCCGGCGGGCTTTCAGGGAAAAAAAAAAAAAAAAAATCAGAGGCAACTGCATGCACATTTGAGATCAGACTTTGTACACCAAAGCAACCTTTTACAGAGCGCCATCTGAAAGTAACATGAAATTTTCCCCTGATCAGACAACATACATGCCTCACACAAACACCGGCGCCCGGCGAGCACATGCTGAGAGATAACATAAAAGAACATGAAAGACATCAAGGCGCACATTGATTGTCCCTGTTCGCTTCAACCGGGGCCTCTCTCCCCCCCAGCGGGCAGGCACGCAGGCAAGCTGGTGGGTAGGCATTCCCTGTGCTGTGGCCAAGATTGATAGACACGTGTGTGTGTGTGTGTGTGTGTGTGTGTGTGTGTGTGTGTGTGTGTGTGCGTGTGCGTGTGTGTGTGTGCGAGCGCGCCTGCGCTCAGTGTTTGCATGTAGGAGGGAGTGCTGACACCCTCTGTGCCATGGCCTCAGGCCCTCACACCTCCACCCAATAGAAAGGGCAGCTCCTAGCGACGCTGGATCCCCTTCTCAGCCCCGCGGCGAGACATGACATTACCTCAGGCAGTGCCTCTCGCCCCCCCCTCTTCTACATCACAAACAGCAAAAATCACAACAGGACCATGTGACTACACACACACACACACACACACACACACACACACACACACACACACACACACACACACACACACACACATGATCTTTGAAAGGAGCTCTGTTAATGGCTGACAGCAGTCTTCCATTTTGTTCTGCTCAGGAGAGACTCCTGCTCATGGATGGACAGCGACGACGAACATCTTTGCACTCCGTCATGTGAATTAGTACATTTGATGCTACGCACACAATTTGATACACAGAAATTCCAGATGCTAATAAAAGCATCAACAACCCCTTTTGTGTTATTACAAAAAGCTACAGAGCAACATTGATGTTTGGCACCTTTAATGCTCCACAATAATGAAAAAAGGCTAATAATGATTGTATATATGCACTAAATGTGGCACTTTATTTT
>JAUESF010000001.1:5242425-5255665 GCA_032274765.1 Malacoctenus tetranemus | reverse complement strand
TATAAAATATCAAAGATGCACCCTCAGAGATGCGGGAGAGTCCACAGAGGTCAGAGCTGTTTAGATCGCACCAAACTGACAAACACAACGTAAAGTGGATGTTCTCACTGAGGCTGATTTTGATTGCAGGTGATGAGGTATGCGTGTGTGCGTGCGCGTGTGTGAGACAGACTTGGATTGATGTTCTCCCCCTTTACAGGCGATTTCCACGCTTTTGATCGCCTTTGTAAACCATTTTATGCAGGTGGTTAAGTGGGAAATGGGTTCTCTTGTTTATAGAATAAGCTCCTGTGAACAGGTTGAAGGCCACTTATTCTGCCATCCGATAGAAAGCTTTGATTGAAACTGTTTGATTTATACGAGACCGCACACTCAGCCCGCACACTCTCCTTGTCACCAAGTGGTGAGAGCGCGTCGATTCAGCCGGCTGAGAGCGCTCTTCAGATTACTGAAACCTGCCTGGAGAACACATAATCAGCAGATCGCTTTGGATCAAGTGGATGCAAATCAGTTGTGGGTGCTGTTTTGTGGGAACTGACCTTACAATTCTAAATGTACATAAATGCACACTGCGGAGTTAACACAGTAATCTCCTTATTTAGATAAGAAGTTCCTATGTATCCATATTGGAGGCAAACTAGTGATCCCCCTTCATTTCTGCCTTGGAAACTTTGCCCTGCAATAATGGTTAAATATACAGTTTTGACAACAAAGTTGAGCCCCGGGCACTTAAGAGATACCCATCTTAAAGAAATTAATTACCTCCCTTGTTAATCTTGATATAATTAAATTTCTGAAGAATGAAATTTGCTGCCCCCCTCCCTCTCCTCCCCCCCAACACGCCTCGATGCTATGGAGGCGGACCAATAATGGCTGGCTCTCTAGCTAGCCTGCTGGCCAGGGACGTGGGGACAGCCTAACATCGTGGGCCCCCATGCTGCGGCGCTGCACCGGCGCCGTGCAAACCCACTCTGCTCAGCCCACGCCTCCACCACTCACAGGGATCGACAGAGGAAAGCGCCTCAGTCGCAGCCTCACCATCCTACTGCCGCCTGCGTCCCCCCCCCCCTTCATCCTGGAAGAGATGGAAACTCTGGGCCTTCACGTGGAATCGTGTTGTCGAACAACTCCAGACGCTGAGAAATAAAAAACGCGGGCTGCGAAGGAAGTTATCGACGCGGAGGCTCCGAAACACACACGTCGGAGTCCCCGGCGAGAGCGCAGAGTGAAGGGGCCTCATTTCATAACCTCCTGCGCCTCGATGTGACTGACTGTCGTTATTTATAGGACCTCCTGCGACGCTGTTAGATTCAACCCTGATTGCTTTGTGCAGAAGCCATGAGGAAGCTGCGCATTTCTCCATTGTCGCTGTGTATTTAAGTTGATGGTTTTTTTCCTCCCTTTGACTCAAAGTCTCATGTCAGCTCCATTGTCAGCTGTCAGGGTTTGATCCTGGTGAAAGCTGGAAGAGAAGAGAACAGGGTGGTGGTGGTGGTGGTGGGGAGGGTTGATGGTGATATGGATGAAGTAGGCAAAATACCGTAGCCGGATGGCAGAAATGCCAGCACAGAGAGGAGTGTGAGTTGTCCGCGGTCTGATTCAGGACTTTTCAGTGGAGCGGCGTTCATCCTGGTTCCTGTAAACAACTCCAAACGGCTCCTAACTCGCAAGTTAACTGTAGCGGTGTGCATTTTCCATGGTCTGTGCACTTTCTTTATGTGGGAGCTGCATGCGCACGTTCATTAATATTTATGTATGAAGTGATGCATGTGGGAGTATGACTGGAAATTATTGGAATACTCATACTTAACAATGTTAAAGATGTGCGGTAAAAACAATATTTTGCATGATCCTTGTTCTGTTTTGATCCCGCAGAGAAGAAAAATCTGTTTTAGCAGCAAATCACTGGAAAAAATGCTAAAATGGGATTTTAAGAAGTCAAGGAACAGGTGCTGGATACGATCTGTCAGCTGGGACCCAGTGATGTGGGCACCAGTGGGTCTGACCACCAGGAAGGGAGTACTTTGTACCGGCAGCCTAATATAAGCTTTTTTCAGATGTAAAATCATTTTGACTTGCCTGCTTATAGAAGCAGTTCCGACTTGCATTAGGCAAAGCAGTTACAACCAAAACAAGGCAGATTGCACCTTCTGGTTGGCGCCGTTGCCAAAATAGAAAAGCAGAAACAACTTGTTTATCGCAAACGTTGAGACGCTGCGCCAATTTTTTTTTCTTTCAACTTTTGGTGAATGAGAGCAACTTGAACTTTGTGTCAAAAGGGAAAAAAAGGAGGTCCTGGTACCAAGTCATTCCAGAAAGGAAACTTTTGCTCTGCTTGGTGACCGGCCAAGATTTGCTGCCCTCTTATAATGCTTCAACCAAAGTACAGGAACTGTTCAGGGGACTTTTAGGGTAGCCATTCCCAGCTTTTCTCACTGGTGAGTTGGCAGCACTGGAACCGACACGTCCACACTGGACTACTCAACCGCCACTTGAAAAATTCAGGAACAAAACGACGGGATGGTTCACGTCTGTGACCGTTTCACCTCTTTCACCGTTTGACATCTCCATATTACATGCTGATGCCTACGTCGTTACCATAACAACCATCGCAGATGGGGACCCACCAAAACCAGTCGGATCCCGTCAACTATGCAGTGTGCAGTGTGAACAATGAGGTCGTTGATACAAAGGTGAATATATTTTCTGACTCTGCTGACAAACCAATCAAAGATTTGTGTATTTGCTCCTCCTGAAGCCTCTGATGTTAACTCCCCCTTATTATTCAGCTTTCTAAGGTTTTGACTCCAGGCCTCTGAAGCGCCTCGTTCTCTGTCCTCCACCCCCCATGGGACGGGGTCCTCTTTTGGCTTCCAGTTATACATGAGCAACCCCTCTTAACCTGCACTAACCACCAGCTACTTTACATGACAGAGACAACCCATGCAAATGAGCGGTGCATCCATTAGAGCTCCCTTTGCATCCCTCATTGCGAGGACCACTCCACCTAATTGTTTGCGTTTGGAGCACTGTTGTGATCCAGTGTCCTCCATTCCGTCTTGCAACGGGGAAAACAGAACAGGCTAAAATTAGCTTCAGAAAATGGTGGGAGAACAAACAAAGCGATCCATTAGCGAGGATGGGTTATTGGCTGACTTGCCTCTTCTCATGGCGGCCCATTAAAAGTGGTAATGTCTGCCTGCAGCAGTGCCCGGGGAAGAAGAAGGAGGCCATGGAAGGCATATTTCACATGCATCAGACACTGGAATTAAATAGACCAATGTTCCCTAAAAAGACTGAAGTACATCTCTTTCTGATGTGCGTCCCGGGCAAAAATTCATTGATCTTAGAATGTCCCTTGGCAATTATAAAATATTAAATCCAAGTCGCACTTTTCGGCTCAGCTTAATTTTTTTTTTCCCCCTCGCGTTCCACTGCTTTCCATTTGACCAATTTAGAAAAAAAAAAAAAAAAAGAAGTTAGAAATGGATAGCCGTGGAAAAAAAAAAAGACGACGACACTGATAATAAAGACTGGGCCCACTTTTAGATGTCTTTTGTTATGTTTCTGTATTGTTTTTGCAGAACATCTCAGATCATTAAATGAAATTAGGTCCCAGCAAAGCTGAGAGCGCCGGGAAAAAGAAAGAAAAAAAAAGAAGACGTGTCTTATTCCACCAACGAGAGCTGCGCTTTTCTCCAGGAGCGCCGCTGACTGGGACCGAAGCACGCGGGGGAGTGAAATTTGTATGACATCTTTATTTCGGAGCACGAGGGTCCTCTGAGCCACCGACGCCTGTTCCGGCACTCTGGGGAGGACAAATATTTGTCAGCTGTTTTCCATTAGGTCCGCGGCCCCGGTGCTCGCCTCTTTGGCCCCCCCTTTGTGTCCCTCAGAGATTACGGGGGGGGGCCTCCGCGGTTAATTGCCCGAATCATTAAATTCAACATATATCTCAATAAATATAATCAGCCAGCTGTTTGACAAGGTACACAGTTCATTAAGTCCCCTTGCTTGTTTGTCGTTTCCCTAATTAAGATTTAGAATCGATCATTGAGTGTGTAATGTACAGTGGAGCCGGGCTTGCACAGGGAGTCTCTGTGCTCAGACGAGGAAAGGAATGGCATCCGCTCGCTAAAGCTTTACCATTTAGCACACTGACTGCAATGGGAATTAGACATCCTGTGCTAATTAGGGAGGCCAATTAACTGTGAAATTCAGGCATTTTTGACAAATAATCTCAGCAGAATTCAGGCAGGCAGCACCACGCACATGGATGTTCTCCGTCCTGAATGGAGGGAGAGAAGAAAAAGGCTGCTGGCTCCTGCAACTGCTGCTTCTTGCTGCCTGCCGGTGTTGCTGGAAAGCGTTGCGTGCTGCTGATAGCGCACCGGCCCAACGGGTGTACGCCACAGTGAATATACTTCTGACATGTGTTTGGTGGTGTATTGTGAATCTGTCATGAATTATGGAGCCCACTTTCACATAGTCAACAGCGAATGCGTTCCCCTCGTATTCAGCAGCAGATGCGAGAGCTGATCACAGGCCCGACTCCCGGTTTTCGCACTAAGAAGTGGAACAAAGTTAGCAATTAGCAACCGTTGACCTCTATTTGCCGCTCATGGAACGGAGCGTCGGCATCACCAGAGAACTTCAGCGTCGTCTGCGCCTCTCATTCCTCTCCTGATTCATGATCACATGTATTTTTTAGATTGCATCAATTATGTATTTGTCGGACTAATGAACGCCCTCCTCTCGTTGGACTTCAGGGAGGAGTCTCGGGTGTCGGACGGATACGGCCTCCCGACTTCCCGCGTTCGCGTTCTGATCGCGACGGTTTTGGCAGTTTGGAGTGATGAAATGTGGTTACGGGGCTCTGGGGAAACGACCTGGCTGGCCTTTGGAAGCAATTTTTTTTTTTTTTTTTTAACCTACACATGCAACAAGGACCAGAGAGCCACAGAATGTAAACATCCCTCCCGGCCTGGCCTGTGTCACCGCACACCGCTGCTCTGTTTGCGTACGAAGTTTTGGACCGAGGTGAGGGCGCGCGCGTGTGTGGTCCGACTCGCTGACAACAATAAAACAGGCCCCTCGCTGCCTTTATTACCTATTTGACCGGTGCCGACTGCTTTGTTCCCCCGCGCCGTGCAGGGACACGCTTTCCCGGCGTTTTCCCCACGTCTGTTCGCTTGGAACCTGCGGAAAGGGGGAAGCGCCATTACGCCATTGGAAGGCAATGGCTCTGGGTGTGCGCTGAAGCTGTTTGGAATACGAGGCGGCGCCGGAGGTGTGTTTGCTGGGCGCCGGTGGGCAACTCCTGCAGCTGCCCGCCTCAGGTGCAGGAAGAAATCGAGCACTTCCTTTTCTTTACAAGATGTGTAATTATTATGGCAGACAAGTGGGTGTGGATTTAAACCGAGTCAATATGTAGATAAGCTCTGTATATACACACACACAAACTCATGCGCGCACGCAGCTGCTTGGAAGAGGATGCGCCTCGACGTGGTGCAACAAAGCAGGTTGCCAAAATGCTGTGCAGGTAGGAAGGAAGCCTTCTGGGCCCGTGGAAGAGGAATCTGATGGGAGGAACGAGGCCTCCAGAAAACTGCCAACAAAACCAGAATGAGAAATTTGTAGTTTGCAGTTTTTTGCAATGCCTTCCATTTTTGCCCCCAACCCCCTCTCCCCCCACCCCCCTCCCCCTACCAACTCATCTACATGCCTAAATGCTGGTTTACTTTTTGGTTCTCCATCCTGACATTGTGTGTCAAAAGTGTCAAGCTGTATCAATTGTGCCAGCAGACGCTCCAGTCTAAGCAGGGGGGGGGGGCTTCGATTAAAGTTGCATGATGAACGCCCGAAATTATGAGGGGAACTCTCATCACCCTGGCAGCTTGTTGGATCAAACAGCAATGACACGGGGGGGAGGGGGGGGTCACGAGTGCGCGCCTGGGCGCTCTAATAAAGTTTTTCTCCGACGTCTTTCTGGGACGTCTATATAAAACATGCAGCGCTGCTCTTTCCCCAGTAGAGCCTTGAGTTTAATCAGACCTGCTCTTCAGACAGCCCCCCCCCCACACACCCTTTTTCTCTCCTCCGCCGCTCACACTTTTTTTCGCCGGCGCCACGTCAGGTGCGCGGGGACCGGTGTCAGCGGCGCCGGAGCTGGAGCTTGTGATGGCTAAATGATGTCAAAGATGGCCCCATTAATGTCAATTTGAGATCAAGGAGCCATTTTTTCTTTTTTTTTGGCGAGCGCCAACCTCCTTCGTAAATGTGCTTTCTAATCTCCTCCATCTGCATATCCACTGTGGGCCCCCTCGGTGCCTTCCTCTTCTTGTAAGTGAAATGTGTCAGTACCCATGTGAGGATTCATGCGGAGATTGACAGTTTTCGACGCGACGCGCGCCGTCGCGCTGCCTCTCAGAGCTCGGAGTTGCGGAGCGAGTGTCTGAGGGTGCAGCCACTGGGTGCCATCCCGTTTTGCGAGCCGAGTCTCTCCCCTAATTAGGCCATTTGCGAGACGCGCGCTCTCCTCGGCGTGGTCATTTGCGTTCGATGCCGCCGAACTGATTGGCTTTTGTTAACTAGTTGTTCCTATTTTGCAACGTTTTTCCGCCGGAGACATCAAAGGGTGGACCACGAGCCTCATTTGGCGACTTCTCCCCAGCTATCCATCGGCTGAAAAACACCCCGGTGCCTCCATTATTAACTCAGTCACCACCCTCTCATTCAACTTGAATTAAAAATTAAAAAGCGGCAGAAATGACAGCGCCACACCATTGAAAGTAAAGTGTGCAAAACCAACAAGGGCTCATTAGCGAGCAGTTCTGAAGACAAGCATTCTGACTAGAGACTCATTACACTTCTCCTATTTTAACTCTAATTGGGTTCATTTTATATATGAAACGCCTTGAATATTTAATGTTGAAAAAGTTCTACTTCTGATACTTTATGCAGCCAAAGACACTTGGCCCGTGTTAATTGTCCAGGTTATCCGGCAGCCTGGTAGCCGCTCCGGTTCTCTCTGCAGACGTCATGAGAGAGCAGAGGCACTGCATGCGCTCCCCTGGGATCATTGATTGGCTGGTGCTCTTCAGACAAATAAAGCTGGTCTAATATTCACAACAACAGCAAACTGCTCAGCTGGATGTCTGCTTTTCCTCAGTGTTGTGGAATCGTGGCTCTCAACCTGGAGTTAAAGAAACCAAAGAAAGGCCCCCTGCTCTTCTTTAGTGATGAGGATGTTCATTATCTTCATTGTGATGTTTTCACCAATCAAACATTAAAAACGGTTCCACTGTCTTTCTTCAAGGCAGGTCGCTGTGCTCCGGGGAGATGAAGCTTGGGTCCAATCATTGTCGACAATAAGGCGATTTATCGACAATAAAATGTGGGTAGAATTTTGTTCCAAAGCAATCCAACGTGGTGGTTCCAAGTTTAGCTCCAAAGACCCACCTCATAAAGCCTTTGTAGTATTTAACAAGTTGTTCAGCTAGCCAGGCTGAGAGCAATTTAATTAAACAGATTAAAAACAATGTTATGGTTTCTTCCTCTGGTTGCCTTCACACAACCTTTTGTTTCTCGCAGGTTGAAAAGAGCGAAAAAGGGAAGAGAGAGGTAGAGAGAGAGAGAGAGGGAGAGAGAGAGAGAGAGAGAGAGACGGGGGGGAGAGAAACAAAAGCAAGATTGTGTTTCCAGGCAGGAAAGTTTGAAGTTCTTTGTTTGGGAGCGAGGTTCCGGGTGCAGCAGGCTCTTTAGCTCGGTGACCCTGTGACTGTCTTCTGAGGAATTGTGTGAGCAGCCCTGCAGAATAGTGCTCCGGGGTGGGCTTTCATCTTAGCAGTAACCTGTGGACTTTGAAACTCAGGGCGATGGAATTGCAGCTTTGTCAGTACACTACTAATTAGAAAATTCCTGACCTCGAGCAAGATGTTTTAATTATGTGTTGTGTCAACGAGTTTGCAGATTTAATCCACCGTTGATACACACTCAAGTGTGCAAACTGTGTCGCACATTGTAGTAGATCAAGTGGAATGGAGCGGTCGGGGGGGGGGGTCTTTTTCTTTTCCTCCTCCGTCTCTCCCCCCTCCCCTTGCGTAACCTTACGCCTTTTTCCAGCACTGTGTTTGTTAAGGACCATCACATGCTTAAGTAGCCAAATTAGACGTGGACTTAATGTGTGAGCTCGTGAAAACGCTGGTCCGATTTGCCTTGGTTTGTGGGAGGCTGAACAATGTGACAGCATTGTGCTGGGTGTGAGCTCTCTGTTGCAGTGAGTCAGTGTGAGGGAAGGCAGGAAGGGGTTAAACAGAAATTGAGCGGGGATGCTGGGGGCAGCAGTGCTGCAGAACATAGCAGTGTTCGTGCGAAGGCAAGTCATTTCCCGAAACACTGCAGACACATGGCCTGCGGCGCTCTAAAACCTTTGGAGACCAAAATGGCTTGCAGGAGTTAGAAGTAATAAGGTGTTTTTTTGCCTTCTTTCTCCTTGACTGAAATTCTGCACGGTTGCTATGCATTGCCATGGAGCTGTGTAGCTGTTTTTATGGTTTATGTGGGTATTAAGATGCTCTGCAACTGGCCATTTTTGAGATTTGTTGTTGTTTAGTTGTGAAGCAAATGGAAGTTGTTTGTTTTGGAAGTAATTCCCTCATTTTTTTCCGGCCATGATCAGAATGCTCGACCTTACTCTTGCTCCTCTGTACCCCCCCCCCTTTTATTCCCTCAGTTTTTCTCTCTGCTGTTCACAAAATGACAAATTAACAAAAGCATGTACGAGCCAAGAGAAACCTCATCGAGCAAATGTGTTTTACTCTTTTTTTTTTGTCCCCCCCCTCACCCGAGAGCACAGTGACAATAGCAGCCTCTGGTTCAGCCTTGTTTCCACGGAGAGAGGGAACCTGTGATAGGAACAAAGGCCATCTGTGTCGATGCGCGAGCATAAAGCTGCAGCATTAGTCCAACCTGACCCCTGTGATTATCTGTGGGCTGAACCGAAACCCCTTTTTCATCCGCCTCTCCTGGTTCTGTTAATCTTGGCCGCCTCGTGCGCATCAAAGAGGGGGCTCCGGCTTATAATCTGGGTGTGTACATCTGCGAATTATTATTCTAATTCTTTATACGTTTATTAGAGCTGAATAAACTCCACATCAAATACATCACTCGGGCAATGTCAGAAAGCCCCGGGCGAATCAGCCGACATCTGTTAACTCTTTCAAAATGGCCTCATCCAGCATGTCTGTGGGCGTAGAGGAGCGAGAAAAAGGAGAGGCAAGAGAGAAAGAGAGAGAGAGAAAGAGAGAGAGAGAGAGAAAGAGTCTCTGTTGCTGATTAATGGCGGCCGTAGGAGAGGCGTTTCGGGCCGAGTGTAGAGATGAAGCGAGGCTGCACTCCCACGGCTGGGCTACACACTGTAAACACCGGGAAGGGACGAGGCAGCGCTCCCCGACTGAAACGCGGCATGGGCGGAGAACATGTGGGAAAGCTTTGCTTCCTGGCATGTATTCAGTCGACCAGGAAGTCAGTCAGTCCCTCAGTCGGTAAATTAGCCAGCCAGTCCGTCAGTGAGTCAGTCAGGCCCTCAGCCAGTCAGCCACGGACCGCCCAGGCTTCAGTCGGGCCGTCCGTCAGCGCATCGGCAGGTCCCTCACTCAGCCGGGCATGCTGGATGCTTCGTCAGTCCGCCATAACGAGTGGGAGGCCCACCAGGAGCGCCTGCAAGTCGGTTTGAAGGGTCCACTGGCCCAGTGGTCTTTGCAAGAATCATGGCTGGTTATGATGAACAGGAAGGAGGGCGCCTTCACACCAGTTGGTGTGAATTTGGTGCAGAATCAGCTGCACATGAGATTCATGGTCTGCTTTCACACAGACCTCCGTAACTTTGGGCTAAACCAATGAGGCGGGGACTCGTGTTTCTATGACGACTGTGACGCCACAGGGGAGGCATTACGTCCAAGTGGCTTTGCTGTCAGTCACATTCACCCATTCACACACACACACGTTCACACACCAGTGGTGACGGCTGCCTTGCAGAGTGCTCGCTCACATCACTGGGAGCGATGTGGGGTTCAGCGTCTTGCTCAAGGACACAGGGCGGGATGGTGAAAGTGCACCACCTGCCTTTGGACTGGAGGCCAACTCAGTCCATCGGCGAAGCTTTGTTGTTGAACGGTGCTGATGCGGCACACTTTTCCTTGTAACTCCTGCGAGTTTCTCAGTCTTTATCTGGCATGTTTTGACGGAAGGTTGTGCTTTAGAAAGACATCCTGTTTGCTGTTGCTAAGTCGCCACCTAGACCATGGAGGCTTTAATAGCTCCAACTAGTGCCCTGCGTGGGGCAAAGGGTCCGTGTCGTGCATGGTGATGCTCTGAGACCACCTTGTCAGACCACTTTCGGAGTGCCTGGTTTTTTGTGCTGGCCCGCGTTGTTTTGCTTTCTCACTCTACCTCACGAGCATTCAAACACCGGCTCGTGTTCGTTTTCGTCTTGCGTCTGACTTTGAAACGAACCACCTGCCTGAGCTCTCGCTTCACTCCTTTGTTCAGCTTGTCAACAGTCCGTCTCTCTTGTGCTATATATACATGTCCTCCTCGCCTGAAGCGCACACATCAGAGTTTAAATGGATTTTTTTTTCAGTATCAAAGTAATAACAACAATAGAGTAATGTTGCATCATGAGCAGCTTATCTGTTTCCCAACCAGCGCGGGGCGAGTCTTCACCCTTTATTACACAAATGCTGAGCAATGCCTCCCCCCACCCCACTCCCCACTCCCCCCACCCCCCCACCCCACTCCCCACTCCCCCTGTGCTGCTGTTTCGGGTAACGCAGTTTGTTAACTGGTGTGTTGTCCCATACCGGTACACGCAGCACAGCCTCCCCCGCCATGCAGACCCCCCCACCCCCCCCCCCCCAACCCCTCCGTCTGCAACTTGTGCTGTGCTGAGAGGAGTGCTGAGACAGCAGGATGGACTGCGCGGGGCCGAGCAGCTCTGTGTGCCTGGCAAAGTGGGCCATTAACCCACCGCCCTGAGGTGTGACCTGGGCCAAATCCAATATTGGCTCCAGCATCAAGGCACAGGTGCCACTCAGGGTTCAAAGCCACAGATCAGCAAGAAGCCCCAGCAGCAGTGCTGCTCTACACCCCCCGCCCCCCAACCCTACCACCACCCCCCTCCTTTCCTCTCCTTAAACAATAAAGGAGTGAATGTAAATTCCAGCTCCGACACCTCCTCGCACCACTGCCGCCACCGCACAAACGGGAGACAAGGAGTCAGAGAGAGAAGGAGCCGGGAGAGGCTGAAAACATACATTATTAATCACAAGTAAATTTAGCAAAATTGGAATTAATTGAAGTTTCTTTCAAGGGTGAACGGAACGTTTCTGGTCACTGGGAGTCTGAGGACATGAAAGTGTGACCTGGCGACTTTGGCCCTCCATTGAAATATTGGGTTTTTTTCATGCACCGCCCCCTTTATCATCTGAAGTAATAAATGACTGTTGAAGCCCAGTCACCTGCTGTCCTCTGTCACCGCAGCACATGTCCACAGCTCACATGCGAGGAAACATGATCGTCTAAACAAAATATTTATTCGATATTTCCTCATATTTGTTGCAGAGTCTTCATCAGCAGAGATAAATAGTTGATTCCCTATTACTTCATATGTAACAACACTGTAAGTTTGCCTTTTAGTGGCCTTCTAGTCGGTGGATGAAAGATGCTCTCTAATACCGATGTGAGTCGCTCTTGGAAGTCACCAGTTTACGAACTAATGCCAGCAAGAAGAAGCAGAAACCAAACAGCTGTGATAAACTACAACCATGCAGACAGCAGCAGACAGGAAGCTGGAGTTTACTGGAGGTTAATGCAGCACAGGTACTGTTGGTACACAATACCCGGTGCTGTAATTCACTGCCAAACATCTTTATTTGTATGTATTCGATGCAACCAGGACTATTTTTGCTCCCCCACGAAAGGGCATTCAAGCAAAACAGCCACATTGGCGTTGGTCAGTGGAAACACAGCTTTGACGAATGCTAGTGCTGATTCAGTGGGAAGCAGAGGGAGAGGCGGCGGCTCTCAGAGCGCCTCCATGCATGGCAGAAGGAACAGTCCCACCAAAACTCCACCGTCTGTGGCTCCGTCTCTGATTTCATCGAAGTCATTGATTACTAATACGTCGCAGCTGTGCTCCTCCGAGTTGGTTGTTTTGCACTGTGTGCAACATTGTTTACCGTCCCTCTGATTGAAGTCTTTGTGATCAGCTGGCGACAAAAACACGGTGAGGCAGGAGATGATAACTGGTGAAGTTGTGCGGTGCTCGTGGTCCTCAAACCACCCTTTGAGAAAGCCTGAACTACAGGCAGTTTCACGGTGCAGCAGTGTGTGCGATCATCACATATTGTTGCACTTATTCCAGTCTCTCTTTTATTCTGGTGTGTTCGCCTACACATGCTGATCAGTCATTGGTGGACCCACAAAGAAGAAGCAGAAGAAGCAGGCTCTGTGTTTCTGCTTTATGTGCGTTCACGCCGGACTTCACAGGGAGCAAATACCGGAGAAACAACGTGTCTGGCGTGTTGGCACACCGTCAGTGGCGTGTTGGTAAAAACCAGAGCTAGGCCCTGTTACAGATGAGCTTTAAAGCCTCCTTCTCTCCTCCTCTTCTTTCCTCCTCCTCTTTTCTCCTCCTCCTCCTCCTCCTCCCTTCCTCAGGTTCTATCGGCTGCACTCTGTGTTTTTCTCTCTGTCCCCAGCTCCAAACAAGTCAAATGTCTGAAGAGATGTATCGAAGTATCCCTGCGCGTTCTGTACGATGGATATGTCATATGACATAATGCCTGCGAGCGCCCATCACAGATAAAATGACAGATGCTGTTTTTTGCCTCATGGATCTTTCTTGGCCAGGCTGATTTTGAGACTTTCCTCCCTGCTCTGCCCCCTCTGTCTCTTTCTCTCTCTTTCTCTCTCTGTCTCTTCCCTTTTTTTTCCCTCTCACGTTTTCCTTTCATCCGTGACCTTACAGCGCCTGCCATTTTGTTTTTTTTCTATGGAATTTCAAACACAATTACTACGTAATTGCAGGCGACAAGGAAAGCGTGGTCGTTGATGTCTCGCTTTCCCTTTTTAACTGACACTCAGCCATCTGCTTTGTTTAGCGCCTGGTGTTCTACTCCGCCCAGTCCCTCGCCAACCCCCCCACCCCCCACCCCCCCTTCTCCACAACATGATTCCC
>JAUESF010000001.1:5207638-5218562 GCA_032274765.1 Malacoctenus tetranemus | reverse complement strand
GTGGAAGTCCTGGAGAGGGGAAAGGCGGCAGCGGCGGCGAGTGAGTTCCGGTTGCGCGTGCCCTTCCCGGAAACCTCTGCGGCTATATGTGTGACTAACGCGCTGCGACTTTTCGCTGCATTACGTCTCGTCGCCAAGGTCACGGAGGCAAAAAACCCCACACGTATACGTGTTGTCGTCCAACATAAAGATGACAGCAGCGGGCCAGTTTGTGGGGGTCCTGGTGACTTCCCCGCAGCAACTAATGATCAAGTGTCCTTGAGCAAGACACTTAACCTCTAATTACTCCAGGAGATCGGCTCCGGCTGTTTCTGCCCTTTGACCCCTCTGCTGTAGTGAAACATCACCCTTGCAGCACAGGTATGCACGGGGAACATGCAACCACGACACAGTGATGGATGGATGGATCCGTGTCCTGCAGGGAATAAACACATTTCTCTGCATGCATGTGCTTTGTCCTCGCTGCCCTGTATGTATTTTTACCATCCACCCATTGTGCTTTGGCTTAATGCCAGCGAAATGGTTTGTTTCTCTCTTGCATATCAACCTTTTCTTGAACTGTTGTTTGTTATGTGTACTCTCATAGAAAACTGCAAAAAAATGCTCTTTTCTCAGAGTCCTACGTTTTACCCACGATGAGTAATTACGTCAACCCGTCGCATGTGCAGAATACCTCACGTCAACAGCTGCTTTTTTTGTGTGTTGCTGCCCAATCAGATCGGCTATGAGGGAGGTCCCACACTGTTAAAGGACTGGTCTGTATTTAAAATCTATCCCAGCTAGACAGACTGCTTTAGCCTGAATTTAACAAGCAGTAATGTATGCAAAGAAAAGCTGCCACTATTATGCCAATAAATTGATGTCCTGCTGATTTAGAAAAAAAATAAGAACTCCAAATCTCCTGTAAGCATCATGTTTTTCCTTCTGTGTTTCATAATGCAAAGGGCTGGAGGCTGTTTTTTGTGGGGTTTTAAGGCTCTTTGCTGGTTGGCAATCAACAAATTGCTGCAATAGGACTGTCAGCCAGCGTGGAGTGTGGCGGAACAGCTGAAACACAGGGAGAACAAGTTAGTCAGGCAATGAAATGTTGGTTCGCTTGGCGCCTGCCAGTCGTCATGGAGATTAACAGTTAATATTTGTAGTTTTCCCATTTTAAGCTTGATAGCAAACAGTTTGCTGAATCAATTCAACAGTTTTATAATGCGAATAGCTATAAAATGCCTAATGGATGCTACATTCCTCTATATTGTTAACCTGCCAGCTTGCTTTAGTTTGTGTACGAAATTTATGCTAAACTTTTTCTCCTCTTCACAGAACGAGCCGCACGTGTTCTCCTCCAGGAGTGGATCCATTGGTTTTCCACAGCAGCAGCAACCTGCTGGAAATGCCATCGTTTTGCTATTGATACACATCTCGCTGATTTTTTGAGTGCCTAATTGTGATCGGTCCGATCGAAACGTCTAAAACGTGACCTTTGTTTTTGTCCTTGTGACGAATCAATGTCCACCCCCACCAAAATCAGCCCGTTCGCCTCCGCGCGATCCTCTCCGCGCACAGCAGAACAATAAACCCAGATCTGCGCCGGCCTCCGAGCAGCAGGACGACCCTCCCAATAAACAAAGCGCAGCCATGCTGCAGCTCTCCTCTCCACCGTCGCTCTTGGCAGCCACCGCGCTCGCCTTTAGCATGTTTCAGCGAGCCGACTCCAGGAAGGCCGTCAGTGGGGCTCCAGTGGAGTGGGGATGGTGCATTCCTGTGTGCAGACAGTCTGCAGCAGATTGCCTGCCTCTCCCTCCTGGGCAGGGCTTGCTGGGGGCCATTTGCCCCTACGCTCTTGCCTCTAATTTCCCACAAGACCAGATGGCACCATCATTCACCGCTACCATAGAGGGAAAAGCAGGGAGGGGTGGGTGGAGGTTCCTGCGATTGGAAGGCAGACGGGAGGTGAAGGAAAGATATGTGCAAGTGAACATGAGGACAATCATCAGCCGAGGAGCGTTTTTTTTTTTTAATGTATTCCTCACATGGAGGGAGTTTTATGTTAATGAGGCTCGTGGCCCGATGTTAAGCTCCTATTAGAACAAGATTTAATTAGGTTACACCTAAATGCTGCAAATCTCTCCGCTAAACAATTAGTAATTAATAAATCTGTGCTCAGATTAGTGTTTCCGCGGTGACAAACAATGACTCTTTAATGGATCCTTTCTTCCGTGGAGCGTCATCGCTGACACGCAAAAACTTTATCCCAGTGTGCAGGCGCCTTCAGCTCCGGGGCCGGAGATACTTTTAACGTATAGATGGTGCAAAACCAAAGCAACGCAGTCGAGTGTTCTGGAAAGTGAGACGCTGTGTGTGTGTTTTTTTGAAGAGGGGTGGGGGGGTGGGGGGGGTTCTTTTGGCGCGGTTAAAACTACATATGTTTCATATAGCCTGCACCACTGGTGGCTGTGGGTGCTGCCTGCGAGCCCCCGCTCCAAAGCGAGCTTTTTCCCCCTTCTTTTCGTTCCGGCGGACCACTGCTGGGCACAGAGGCAGAGCGTGGCAGCAAACAGCATATTCATTAACCCCGCTGCTTCTGTCAGACTCTTTAGCCTTGAAAAAAGCCTTCCCCTCACTGTTTCAGCCCTTCATCTAAACTGCGCCTTCATCTGAGGCGTGCGAACGACACCCCAAATACAACTCCATCTGGACGGCGCGTTGACGCAACACATCTTAAGCTGGCGGTCTAATATTTAAGATTTCAGCATGTGAAAGGAGGAGGGGGAGGAGGTCCTTCGTTCCCCCCTTTTTCTCTCCCTCTTTCTCCCTGTCTTTTCTCCTTTTTTTTTCTCCTGGCCTTCTTGCTGCAGCTGACAAAACTCATACTGAGACGCTCCCCTTCGGGCAGCTCTCTGTATCAAAGTGTAGCTCCTCATCCTTCACAGGTCTGAAGCCATGGATGGATATGTTTTTAACAGGGGTCTGTCTGCGAGGCACTTTAGTCATCCTGAGCAGCACACAAAACAACAGAGTAATCCTAAGCGCCGAGGTGAGGATGAGAGGGAGACGGGGGGCCAACAGCTCCGTCCCGCTCGCCGAAGATGCCGCCCGACGCCGACTCTGCCGCCGACGCTGCCAGCTCTACGAGACAATTCATCCCCCAATCCTTGTGTCCAGACAGCCCGTTTGAGCTTCAAAATAATGATCCGACCTGATCGCCCACCGGCAAGGCAACATTTCAGGGAAGGACAGAGGGAGGGAGGGAGGGAGGAAGAGGAAGAGAGAGAGAGAGAGAGAGAGAGAGAGAGAGAGAGAGAGAGAGAGAGAGAGAGAGAGAGAGAGATGATAGAAAATGTCACTGTGAGAGAGTCAGAGGCCCGATAAAGACTCACCATATGCCTTTTGACAACAAAGGGAAAGTCTGTATCTACACAAGTGAAGGTTCATAGTTTGTTAAGTAAACAAGTTGCTGAGGAAAAACTCCAGACAACTCCCAGTTAAAGCGTCCTATTAAGTCCTGACGTTTGCGACGGCGACTGTTTCAAAGTGCGACGCGAACGCGGGGAATAGTGCGACACAGAAACCCCTCCAACTCTTACCGGCTCCTTGCCGTGCCCTGAATATGACTGAGCATTGCTTACACTCTTGTGATTAATTGTAGTTTGAATAATGAGATGAAGAGGGGGGGGAGGAGAGATATTAATAGTGAATATTTTGTTCCACTGAAGTGGGCTGAAACATTTCTTTTCCTATTCTGCTCAGACTTTCACATTGATTTAGCAAAACACACAGCGCCGTGGCTGCCAGCAGCAGAACAGACCCAGCCCTCGGGCGACGGCAGGCCTGATTGTGCTCAGATAAGGACATGCTCAATTCCGCCTCGCACTATTTGCATTTTTTTCTTTTTTTTTTTTTTTCTCCCCGGCTTCACGCAAATTGAAAGGTATGCAGATCAACACGGGCTTATGCGAGTGTGTGTGTGTGTGTGTGAGGGGGGGGTGGATCGTAATGAGTCGCAACAATGAAGTCCAAGGCGTTCTTTTTTTTTTTTCAACCGTGCTCCCTGATTGGACTGTCAAGACTTCACAGAGAGAGAACGGTGGGGGGGGGCAGAGAAGGAGGGGGAGGGAGGGCTGGGAAACATGAATAAAAAAGGAAAAACTAATCGGTTCTGAGTCAGGCCGTCATTTGCCAAAATATGCAGGGCTTTTCATTTCATGTTTCTGTTGTCTGAGGTTTTGGCTCCCGCTCCGACTATCCGTGGGGCCCTGAGAGTTTGCCCCCCGGGCGCCGAGCGGCTTGGCCTCGCCTTGTTACCTCGCAGAGAGCGATGAACAAGCGCCAGCCCACGGAGGGGAAAAAAAAAAAAGGTCACGCGAGTTAAGGTGGAGTAGAAGTGAAGAGGAGAGTGTACCTAGGAAACGATATCGCCCGGCGAGGAACCTTGAGACGGAGGCAGCTGTGGGCAGAGTGTATAATCGCTCTGACAGTGGCCCACAGCTTGTGTGGGCACTTGTTGGGCAAGACGAACTCGCTGGTAATGGTGGAAACACACATATTTAAATCCCATTTCTTATGTTACAATAGACTAAATAACTATGTTGTAATGATCCGACATAAAAGCCCAAAGATGATCACTGGAGCTTTCCGAGCGTGCTTTTTAGTGTCTTTCAGCGTTTTCTTTTGGTTTTACAGCCTTTAACAGCAGTGCTGTTTTGGTTCGCTCTAATCAGACTCGTTTTCAGCGGCGGCAGCAGCAGGCAGCTATTTTCAGTTAGAACAAAAAAAAAAAAAAAGAAAGAGGAAAAAAAAAACCCTGATACACCAACTAGATGCAATCTGGCCAGGAGCAAACAGCAGGCAGACAAAGTTAGCAAGCAGCCTGTGAACACAGTGAAGCATTTAGCAGCTAAAGAGCCAGACTTTTGGGGATATATTGGACTTGGCTTTGGCAGGTGTCCAGAAACATGACTTCAAATAAATGCTAATCTCGCTCCGTGTTCAACGTTTCGGAGTTTTACATTTCAACTCTAACAACAGTCATCAAAAACGACTTTACTGTCCCTGTAGAAGGGGCGGGGCCCGAGAGAGGGTTGATGCTGGGCCTCCCGCTTCCTAAAATGTGACATAATCTATTAGAGAAATTCAAGTTGGGAAGTGCTAATCCTAAAACACTCAGGCCAGGTGTTACATCTTGTCCAGACACTTCTGCACAGGCCCAGAAAGTGAAACCAGCGAAGTGGCTGCAGGAAGAACTGCAGCACGATAAAACTCCAAAAAATATGATTTGGAAAAACTTGAACAGACACAGAATCTGTGCAATGGCACAGAGCAGAGGTGAACAGGGCCCCTGGAAATATACAGCTCTATTTGTTTGAAAAAAAGAAAAGACCAGTTTATTTTTGACCTGCATTTCCAAAACCATAAAATAACGTTAATTGTCATCTAAACTGCTGTACTTTCTTTTCAGCTGAATGATTGAATAATCCCTTCAAAGCTATTTCCAGAGAACATGCGAGGCTGCTACAGTTCAAATATCATAATGTCATGCTTGAATGATTGTGTGATGATGATCTGAAGAAGCTATGAACTAGATTTCGGACGCAAACGATAAATTAATAGATATATATCACTTCTGCGTGGGGCCGTGTGTGATCAACCTGTGAACATCATAAAAATACCAGAGAAAGGAATTTTTTAAAAAAGTAAATCTTTTTTTCTCACAAAATTCGAGTTTGTTGAGCTGAAAATGAAGGTTTGACCTCAAACTGGATCGCCATTAAAACACTTTCCAGCACAGTGGACCAAAACAACACCTAAACCAGAGCCAGCTGGGATGCAGCACCATTACTGAGGGGAAAGTCAGTGTTTAAAGGGCGTGCGCACAAATGCATGAAGAAACTCCTGCACCAGCACCCCACAATTTTACCCAGAAGTCCTTGAGTGTGAGCGGTGTGGGAGTTGGTCATCTGAGTTAGAGGGGGGGGGGTTGCGTGGTGTACTTCACCTGAGCTCACCTCTGCAGAGACGACTGTGAGTGAAAAACAACAGCTCAGGGCTTTGGCACAAACACACACACACACACACACACACACACCAGCAGGCCATGTTAGCCAGTTAGCATTCCCACCACTCGACACCCGGACTGAATGTTTTTTATTCCTCTGCAAAGTTTAATAATCACTGCCTATGCTTACGCTACAGGTAATTAATGTGCTGCCCGAGAAGACAGTGAGTCAGTGTGAGGGGAAACGGGAGGAAAGAAAAAAAAAAAAAAAAGAGCCTCTCTGGTGATGTCAGGTGTATTTTGAAAACACGCAGCCCAGGAGAGGACAGGCAGCCACAAACACACACCGTCCTATTCACACTCACAATTATAATTAAAAGAATTCGTCTGGGCAAAAGAGAATCGCACGCTGTAGGGGTGCAGGTTGTGTTGCCGAAGCTGCACGAGTCAAAGGCACATAAACAAGTACACAGAGTACAGTGCGGTGTGTTGTCGCTGTTGTCGTGTCGTGTTGTGTGTGTGTACCTTGAAGTCGTCTGGAAGGAGCAATTTGCTGGTCCTGAGGAAACTGAGAATGTAGCGGAATATCTCGCCGTCTCGATCTATGAAGTAGTGCTGCTTCAAGCTGTCCAACACGATGGGCTCGGTGCCATTGAACAGACGACTGATTCTGAAAATTGAAATACACACACACACACACACACGCACACACACACACACGCACAAGCGGCAGCAGCACACACCCACACACAAACACAAACCACATAATGGAATGAGCCAGCTCCCTTCAAATGCATGAAACAATTACCCTCCATTTATTTTTCAATTTTATTAGCACTAAGCTTGAAATGCATTAGCATCCCAGGTTGAAACAAGGGGCTCAAGGCACCGTTCCTCCATCCCAGACTTGTTTGAAGTGTCCCTTCCGCGGCGAGATTACAACAACACGCGCGCTTGCTGCTTGTACTTACAGAAATTAATGGCATGAATGCAGCATTACAGCTCTATTATTCCGTCTGTCAGAGGGGCTGGAAATGAAAAGGAGGCAGGAAACAGCGAAGGGGCCACATATTAATGTGAGGGAGGGTGTGGGGGTGTGTGTGTGGGGGGGGGGGTGTAGATATCCCACTTTTACAGTCTGACTTCATTAAGAATTCAAGAGGAATTTGGACAGCTGCAATACTGATGGGGGAGCGTGCCGTTTGGGGGGATAACAAAGGTCACTTTTGTCACGTGTCAGAAGGTCTAAGATGTGATTTCAGTGACTTTTCTCTTTAGATAATCGAAAAACATCAACGGAGTGAGGAACCGGTGAAAAGAACCCCTGATTTCAAACACAATGACATAGAAAAAATAGCAAACAAGCCCAAAATGTTGTTTATTAAATCAGTTTTTTAACTTCTTTGATATACTGTAATGTAGCTCTTTTTACTGGGTTGCATCTCGTACATCATATATGTGCACAGTTTGAAAAGAGGAAGAATTAGTGTCTGATTTCATATTAACTGACATAACTGTGAAAGGAGCGCAAACATTTCTTTGCTGCTTCTAATTCTATCTATTTGGTTATCTTAGTGATGAATTATCTCTAACAACAAATGTCGCCTATTTGACTTGAAATACAGAGCTAATGTGTGTCAGATACAGATCAACATAACAGGACAGAAAAATGAACAATTCTGTGCAATTCCTCATTTATATTTCAGAACACTGAACCTTTAATCCTCACTTAAATCCAACCAAACTGAAGGTGACTGTGTCAAAGGAACAAAACCTCAAACATCAGACATTTCTTTATCATTTCAATAGCTTCAAAAGCAGCGGTCATGTCGGTGCTTGTTGCCAGGTGGTAAAAACACTCAGATTAGAGTCACAGGTGCCAGATTAGGCGCAGGAAACCTGTTTCCAGAGTCACAGGTGAATCGTGTCCTACTTTAACCCTCTGACAGTCTGGCTCTGCTGTTTGTGTTCAGAGTGAGAGCTCCCAAACTGTCGAGATGTCAAAAGCACCACAAAGCTTTGGGGAAGAAAAAAGAAAAAAAGATTTACGATGTCTCCAAGTCTGCGAAATGGTTTAGAACAAAAAAACCACAACAAAAAAACACGACCAATAAATTGAATTAATTATTCCACTCTGAGAAAAATGGTTGGAAACGAAGGATGGATTGTCATTTAGTTGAGTCAAAACTAAAGGGCCTGAAATGTCCTTCACACTCACAACTGCTTGTGTCGAAGTACACTACATGTGTAAAAAATCTGAAATACTTTGCTCCATTTGATCAGTACGAGCGATCAGCTGTGTGCACTCAGGCTGCTGTCAAGCAGTGAAAACGGGCTGAGAGCACACCTTCAGTTTAACGTGCCATGTGTTGGATTATCCAAGTCATCAGTCCGAAACCTGAAGTGTCTGTGTGATGGATCTGCGCCCCCCTCAATGTGATCAACATACTGGCCCCCAAAAGTCTTGAGCATGCCGTGAGGGATCCACCTCAGGAGGAGAAACCCGCGACGACGTGCACGGTGCATTTTGGTTCTGCTGAGTTTTAACGCACATTGTGCTGGTGCAGGACATCTGAACACACTGCATGAATCTCTAAAGGCGTTTGTTTTATATCTAAAGACCAAGCTGTATAATTCAAGAGGTGGAAAAAAAAACGAGCCAGATAATGAAAATTAACATCCCCCCCCCCAAATTACGTCAATAACACTTTCCTATTAGGAATCGCAATAATGAAGTAAAAAGAGTAATTAGATGTATGCTTTCCAGCTTTCACCAAATATTGGTAAGACTTGGGTGTAATAATAAGACACTTGTTGCCGCCCGGCGTCCCACGGTTAACCCTATCCTGCTGCTGTGTACCGGGAGATGAAGGGCTTAGTTTGGAGGTGGCTACAGGGCCTCATCAAGGCAAAGAGTGGAAATTGCTGTTATCTTTAAACTTTCATCACACCGTGTTGGCGCTGCGCCTCCAGATACCCTTGGACAGATATTCATTTCCCCTCCGTCTCTGTGTGGTTTTATCCCCCCCCCCCCCCCACCTCCGCCGCTGCTCTACCTGCAGGTGCCCTTCCCTCACCGCTCTAATAATCTCACCCAGGCACCTTCACACGATCTGTTTGTTCATTTCCAAGTGCTAAATATCCTTCTTCAATAATTAAAACCACAGGTTTTTTCTTTTTCCGTTTGTAAAATATTGAGGACGGGCGTCCCGATTGTGCTGAACTTTTTCCCGGGTTCTGCCGTGCGACGCCTTCCTCGGGAGGCGAAGCTCGCGAGAGCGCTCGGCGGAGAGAAAAAACCTGGCAAGTGCGGATTTACACAAGGAATCTGTTGCACGTAACCTCCTTTAACGGCTGCACGTTTACAGTACATCATTTTTAGTGAGAAACAGCTCTTGGCAGGGCGCCTGGCTTTGCTGTTATTATCATCATTTTGAAGTAATCAGCACTTTAATCACAGCAGCAGCAGCAGCAGCTCCTAGGTTGGCTGACAGAGTTGGACGACAAAGGAAATCATAAAAGCTATTTTGCAAACCCGACCAGCACGCACACGCACGCACACACACACACACACACACACACACACACACACACCTGAGCAACGACTACTGTCAGGCTCTATTACACGACGCGGGAAAAGGGAGTTGTAGCAGGAATGCCAATGTGCAAACAGCGGCGCCGGTGCCCCTCGCACGTTCATTTGGCTGTATTTACGCTGACAGCGGAGCGGCGCCGTGTGACGGTGTGCGGGCTCGGACGTGACGCCGGTGTCAGGTCGCTCCTGACCCCGGCGTGCTGCCTTCACGCGCTCGAGACATCCAGTCCAATTCGCCCCCCTGTCTCCTTCTTTTTTTCTTTTTTCTTTGACTTGACTGTGTGAAGAAGCAGAGCAAAGATGGATCCCTCCCCTCCTCCCTCCATCGCTCTCTCACTCAACCCCCCCCGCCTGCCTCCCCTCCTCCCACCATCCCTTTCTCTCTTTCACTCTTTTCTTTCTTCTTTCTTTCCCTCTCTGTCTCCATCCTTCTCCCTTACTCGCTTTCTCTCTGGAAATCGATGCAAAATGCTTTATAAAAAACCAATACTCATCTCCCTGTTTTGCCGGAGGTGTTCCTTTCTCATATGGTCTTGCAATTCTTCCAGCTAGAATTTCACCATACCCCTCCAGGCTAACTCTGTTTTTCATCTCCACTTTTTTAAAAAGCAATTAAAATGCTGCCTGTTTTTCTTTTTCTTTCCTTCTCTTCTACTCCTTCCTCTCTCTCTCTCTCTCTCTCTCTCTCTCTCTCTCTCTCTCTCTCTCTCTCCCCCTCTCTCTCTCTCTCTCCGTCTCCTCTGTTGGTCTCCTCATTTTTCCCTTTTCTGTTAAATCCCTGAATTGGAGAGGAAGGGGGGGGTTGTTTTTAACAGGTAGGTGGAGGGAGCAGGGTGTGTGCGCTCGCATAGAGAAAATTAACAGACAAGATATACAAACACAGGGGGCCAAAAAACACAAAAAAAGGGCTAGATGGGGACAGAGGAGAGAGGGAGAGCGATAGAATAAAAGGAGAGAGGAGGAATGCAGGCGGGCGATGAAGTGGGAGAGAAAGAGGTTTGACAGAAGTACAAAACTTAGATAAAGAGAGAGCGAGCCAGGGAGGGAGGGAGGGAGGGAGGTGGTGGGTGTAGGAGGTTATCAAGGACAGGAACAGCTCAGATCTCCCACCCCGGCGGTGCCAAGCGAGGGCAGGCAGCGGGGCAGGAGGTGGGCAATATCTGGCAGGAGCCTCGCTGCCGCCGCGGCTCCATCGCTGGCCAGCGGCTGGGAGCTGCCAACGAGAGGTGGAGGGGTGGGGGAGAGGGGGGACGACCCCGGCGCAGGTAACGCTGTTTTGCGAGCGGAGCAGATGCTATCTGTAGACTGTAAATGGAGCGGGGGGGGGGGGGGGGGGGGCCGGG
>JAUESF010000001.1:5185404-5205598 GCA_032274765.1 Malacoctenus tetranemus | reverse complement strand
GTGTGTGTGTGTGTGTGTGTGTGTGTGTGTGTGTGTGTGTGTGTGTGTGTGTGTGTGTGTGTGTGTGTGTGTTCATGAGCAACTGCTTAGTGAAGGCTAAAGCTGCATCAGAGCATAATAGAAGCAACACGATTGGAAAGAGATACAAAGATGCAAATGATACAAGAATCTAGGAACTGTCCATGCTCTGTATGAGGCTGCTGTCTAAGAGAGCCTGGAGAGGAGCAGACGGCGCCTCGTTTGGAGTAACGTTGTATCATCCAGTTGCTGTGTTGAGCTGTATCTTTCTCATGACACGTTGCACAGGAATAAAAAAAGAAAAGGAGAGATGTCGGGGATTTCCTGTCAGCGGACCCTCTGAATATCAAGACTTCATCACCAAGGGATTACGCGCATTGTTTCCCGTAGCCAATTTGGCAGGTTTTCTAACAACCTGGTGCATGTTTACCTTGGCCCACATGGGACCCCGGCTGATACAGGCGTTAGAATGCAATGAATGACACTCCGCATTAGAGGGGAGGGGAACACACAGGCTCCTCCAAAAGGGGGGGGGGGGAAGGTTGTTTTTTTGCATCAGCGGTGAAGTAAAGGCGTTTTATCACCATGTTTTTTTATGGTTTTATATAGCTGCAGCAGTGTCACCTCTGTTTGTGGATGGAGCTAAAAACGTGAATAAAGTGGGAGGAGGAGGGAGGGTGGACTACCACCAGCTCTCGCACCATCTGAATCATCGTGACTGGATCCTACAAGTGCATCACAAAAGATGAACCACGTCTGCCTCGACAGTGACTGCCGAATAACTTGAGAGCAGCAGATCAGAGTCGATCCTCAGTCCATAGAAAGTCACCAACTTGGAGTCTCATATACTCCATATTTTAGTCTCATGGTGCAGCTAATTTAAAGTGACAGCGAGCAGTGAGTGAGATTAAATCACCTCATAGAATAGGAACAAAAAGTAAATATATATATATACTTCTGATAGCACCGATCTCTTCAGCATGTGAACACCCAAAGAGATGAGAGCCGAAATTCGTAGTAAGCGCTGTTTAGAAAAACCAGCAGAGAAAATCGATGTGTGACACGCCAACGAGCTGGATTTCACTCAGATCTGAAGCTGCCCAGCGTCAGCTTTGATGGCGGGTTTCCGGACATTTACGTCATTGTTTATTCCTCCAAGGATCCCTAACGGCACCCTGATAAACTGGGAGGGGGGGGTGGGTGGGTGAGGAAAAAAAAATATCGCTGCGGAGGCTGTGGAAGTGGGTGTAGTGCAAGAGTTTGTTTGTGTGGCTCAAAAAAAAAATCACACAAACACTAATCCTACTCACATCAGCAGTGGTACATTTGAAAGGGTTTCTGTGCTGCAGCTGAATGTTGTTGTTTTTTTTTCCAAACACAACTACCGTGAGAAAGAAAAGAAGGAAAAGAGAAAAGGATGTACAAGCCCGGGAGGGATTTGTGTGAACAATTAAAATAATCGCTATTAAAAAAAAAAAAAAAAAAAGCCCAGCCAAAACACAATCATATTTAGCCTTCTAAAGCTGGCCGAGTTTGGAAAATGATGAACGGGGAAGAGAAACGGTTTGGAAAAAGGTATCAAAACTAAAAGCTTTGGAGGGAAATTGCCACTGCAGAAGTTACAGGCAGGAGAGACTTGTAAACAACAGGATACTAGCAGGCACCGCTCAGACTGGAACTGCTTCTGAAGCTATTTCACATTCACAATTATTCAGGAGCTCGAAAATAAAGCAGTTATCGTTTTTAAGTTGAAGGAGACATTTAAAAAAAACACATTTTTTTTTAAAGAAAAGTAATAAAGACAATGATTTGACAAAAATAGACCAACTGCCTAAAAAGTCTCACAGAACCAGGGTCCTTGTTTTGTGTTTTTTTCTTACCTTGAGTCTGGGTACTTGGTGAGGGTCGCCAGGCTGCTGGTGTACATGTGTCCCCCGACGTCGATGTGCACCGGGGCGTTCGCCTTGGTCAGCTGAGCCGGCAGAGGGATCCCCTGAGCGGCCAGGGGGGAGACCGGGGACCGGGTCAGAGACAGCCGTGACATGCTTCTACCCTCCTGAAAGCAAGTGTAGAGAAAAGCCATGGAAATAATAGTAATACTAATAAAAAAAAATAACTAAGGAAAAAGTAAAAGGCTGGAGACGAAAAGGAGGAAATAAAAAAAACGCAACACAGCGATCCTACACGGGGAAGTAGATGGTATCCTTTCTGAATGGTATCAGATCACTTCCATGTCTGTCTGGTCGCATATTTCGCCTGGATATTATTGCCACCGCTCTAATTAAGTATGTTTGCATCTTTTCATGCAGCACCGGAGGCGAGGATAGGAGGATGCTTATTAGAGAACCGGGGAGAGAGAGAGAGATAGAGCGAGATAGACAGATAGAGAGAGATCGAGAGAGAGGGAGGGAGAGAGAGAGAGAGGGAGGGAGGGAAAGGAGGGGTGACAGGGGGAGGAATGCTAGGTGTCAGCCTCCAGGGGAATAAAATAAACTACTGCTGCAATATTCTAATTAAAGGTCGCCTTATGTGTGAGACGTGATGCGCCCAGACACACGACCACCAATCTGAGAGCAAAGCGACACGCGGAGATAGGGGGGGAGGCTGCAACTTTACTTCACTCACACACCGACGCCACACGGAGGAAGGTGACAGTTTTGTCAGGTGACTCGAAACACTGGCAGGCGACGGCGAAACGTGCGTCAAAAAAACAAAACACACACACACACACACACACACACACACACACACACACACACACACACACACACACACAGCAGAAACACCGCGATTCGATCCAAAGCGAAGACACAGATGTATCCTCCGCTGCCCACACTGACAAGGCCCGCCGGGCCGCCAAACCCCCCTCCAACTCCCCCCTCGAGCCCCCGCCGTGGCCCAACATGAGGCGCACAACGCTCAGAATAATCCTCCGCAAGAACAAGAACAAAAAGAAGAAAAAAAAAACACAGCTCACAGTACACAGCCTGCAGGAGGCACGGATTTGGGACTGGAGTTTATTGGGAGCACACGGGAGCACTCTGAGGTCAGCGCCGGAGCTGAGTTAGATTAACTGATAAAAATGTTCGAGAAATTTTTTGGGTTTTTTTTTTTTTTGGTTTTAATGCGCTTCGATACGCCGCCGCCCGTGTCCGGGAGGCAAGAGGGAGGAGGAGGAGGAGGAGGAGGCGCTTTTGTCCGAGCCGCTGGTGCGTAAAAAAAAGTGTCCGCCGGCAGCGTCAGGTAAAGCGCCTCACCTCAGCGTGGACGCATTGTCAAAGACACCGGCTTGTCCAGCTCATGTGAGGGCTTTTATTTGATAAACTCAACTGACGAGAGGGACTCAAACTTTTGGAGACCCCCCCACCCCCTTCAAACAAAGCTCATAGTTGGTCAACTCTGATCTTGAGGGCTTTATTTTGTAAAGCAACTTATAATTCCACACTTGGCGACAAGTGAACAAGGCAACCCAACATGTATCCATCTTTCCGAGCAAAAATGATCACAGATCATCACTTTATTGTCGCGCATTTGGGCCTTTTTTGACTGTACTCTTCTGCCTAAACTTAAAGCGCAGCTCTCGCCCGGGGCTGTGGGAGGAATGCCAACAGGCGAAAAAGTGAGACTGGATCTCTTCTGTTTTTTCCCAGGGTGTCGCCCTTCCTCACAGCACTATTGTGTTCCTCTAATACGATTACAGGAGGACCGGATTACATTTCAAATCCCAGGAAAAGAAAGCAAAAAAACCCCACCAAAAACTTGGAAAGACGGCAGAAGTTTAGGCGACACGCTGAGCTGTCCCAGGCACCGGGAACTCTCTCTCTCTCTCTCTCTCTCTCTCTCTCTCTCTCTCTCTCTCTCTCCCCCTCTCTCTGCTCCTCTCCGGTGAAACAACCGGAGCAGGTTCAGGTCACAAGTCACCGATAATTCAGAGAGCAAACCAGATTTGAAAAGACACACTTGTGATCACTGGCACTCTATAATCAGGCGCTAATTTAGCGATTTCGAAAAAAAAAATCTGCTAATCTGTTTTTAAATCCACGTCCCCTCGAACCAGCAGAGGCACACACACACACACACACACACACACACACACACACACACACACACACACACACACACACACCGTCTATGATAAATTCCTCCGCAAAAATCACAGCAGCTCTGGAGGCATCAACTTTCTCCTCGGAGCAGCCGTCTCGCCGCCCGCCTGCCTGCCTCCCTCCACCCCCCCCCCCTCTCCCTCCGCTGACCCCCTCACTCAGACACTGTGGCCGATTTCACACTTTAAATGACAACCACATTTAACCCGCCTGACCCGCAATTAAAAAAAAAAGCTAACGTCGGAGCTGAGCGGACAAAGAGACGTCTGCGCTGAGGAACGCCACGGCACACCGGCACCGACACCGCGAGCACTGCCTTTAATCTACCAAATGCTCAATATGGCGTCTTATTCCTGCTGTACAATTAAAAAGCGTAATCCCGACACGTGTAAATCACCAAAACGATCGGAGGAGGGGTGGGGGGGGGACCACTGGCGTCCACCGTGCGTTACCGGGAAAATGCACTTTAAATTCGCCCGGTAAACACTCCATCACATGCTCTTCTGAAAGTGTGCACTGAAGCCCCGCACCGAGCGTGGACCACAGGAGGAGGAGGGGGAGGGCAAGAGGATTCTGGATGTATTAAATTGTCACCCTACCGTTTCAAACATTGTAGGGAGTCCAGAGGAGATCCGTGCCGGCGGTCAGTCCCAGCTGCTGTCCGCGTAACCCGCAAGAAGAAGAAGAAGAAAAAAAAGGAGGAGGAGGAAAAAAAAGAAAAGAAAAAACCAAGCCTCAGATATTCTCTCTCCGGAACGGAGCCTGAGTTTGGGAGCGAACTACACCGCCATCCAGCTCCGATCCGACACGAGCCTACACGCTGCTGCCGCACGGTGGAGGTGGGAGGGGGGGGGAGGTGAAGTGGTGTGGGGGGAAGAAACCAAGTCTGCTCCCTCCGTATCCCGCACGCACACACACACGCGCGCTCACACTGACACGCTCACACAAAAAAGAACTGCTTTTTTTCCCTCCCTCCTCTCCTCCTGAGAGACACTACAGGCAGTGGCCGGGATCGACCGCTTGTTTTTTTTTTTCGCGAGGAGTCTCTGTGGCTTTAAAGGCTGTACCGCGCGGCTGGCGCGACCCTGTCCTCGCCGAGCGTCTTTTGTGGCGAAGCGCGCAGGAAGCGTCCTTACCTTGAACATAGATGTGACGATCTCCTTTCCCCCTTCCGCCGCTCTTATTCGGATACGCGTGGAGGAAGAGGCAAAAAAAAATTGTGCGCTCTTGTTGGAATCCTGCTTCGTATTTGGTTCTCCTTGTCTGCCGTCTTTTTTTTGTTGCCTAAATGAAACTGCCCCCGTGGTTTGTTATGAGAAGAAGAAAGCCAATAATCCTTCTCTAAATAACAGAGCGGAGCTAAAAAAGAGGATTCTCGCTCCGGGCTGCCCGAGCGCCTCTGGGCCAGGGATTAGGCTACAATTAGCTCAACTCCACTCTCTCGCCCAGGCAATTTTCTCAAGGAAGAAAAAACGTGATACCCCCCCCTCCAACCACCACCACCACCACCCCCCACCACCACCATCCCCTCTTCTCCCGAAATTATGACTACACAGATATCGCAACTTATCTTGTATTTTGCGGCTAAAAAGTAGTCCGTTCCCCTCTAACGGTGTGAAGTTGTGATTTCGTAAGGGGGGTGGGTGGGCGAAAAAAAAAACCTAACAGGCAACTGTCAGTCGCTCAATAGATTTAGAGCAGCAAAAAGCAGATTTTAATCATTGTCATTTGGTCTGATGTAATAGCTCCCCAGGCGGTCCGGCTAGCAGGAATACATTCCCAGCTCCATCTCCAGCCTAAATTTAAAGTTTAAAGCCAGGCGGGCTTCCATGGTCCTCCACTCAGGCGGCACCGGAATAAAGGCGCAGGAACTTGTTGATGAAGTCTCGGCAGGGAGAAGGGGGAAAAAAAGAAAGAAATAATAGGTTGAAAAATGAAGAGATATCCTTGAACCAATATCTTTCGCGCGATGATTTTTTTTCTTTCCCCCCCAAACACTCGCCCCCCTTTTTTCCCTCTCTCCGTCCCCGCTGCCTTCCTTCTCTCCCTCTCTCCCCTTGCTTCCCCTCCTGCCTTAATGTCTGGAGTTGTAGCGCCGAAGCTCCTGCAGGCCATTAAAAAATCAAATGACGTCTACGGACATGCATGCATGCTGCCGCAGAAAGCGCCCTCACAACCTGCCTGCAGCCAAATGCGCCATTTCAATTATAGCGCAGGGCTTAGATGGAGATATCTGCCCAGACCCCCCCTCCCACCCGCCTCCTCCCACCCCCCTTCCTCACACTCTCCTCCTCACTCTCCAATGAAAGCAGGCAGCCTCCAGACTTTTTTTTTTTAAAGGAGGGGGGGCAAAAAATGAAAAATGATTTGGTCTGATTGTTATTTTTCATACGCAGATCGACATAATGCGAAGGTAAAAAACAAAAATAAAAGTGTTGCGCCACTTTTTTTTGCTCTGAAAAAAGAGGGTGGGCGGTTGGAGGAGGTGGGGAAGGGGTAGTCGGGCAGGTGCTCAAACTAAGAAGACATTATTTATTTATTTGCGTGTTTGTTTATTTGCGGGTAAATAACTGTGAATAATTGATGCAACACCGAGCCCAGTAATTACTCTGTACCGGCTCAGTGAGAGGCGCAGGGCTCGTTTCCTTGATATTTGGCGCCAACCAGTGTAGGAACTTATTATTGGTCCACTGGAAAGAAATGCAGAGCATAGAAGTACATACGTTGCTGCTCTGGATAGGTTTTTCTTTTTTTGGATTGTTTTTTTTCCCCCAAACTTTATGAGCCGGTGAAGTTTTCTATTTTTCCAGTTTTATCACCCGAGTTTTATTTTGAAATGTATCTCTTGATTCTGGCGACCTCCGGTGTGTCGAGGTGAAGAGATGCTGTTTTATCTGCATGAAATGTGAAACGAGAAACATTTAAATATGGAATGAAGCGGTGTCGCCGGTGATGTCTGACAGTAGGCCTGATTCGGGGGGGAAGTGAGAGAATGCGTCTCTGCTCGGAGCCAAGTCTGCGTAATTAGAGGCCTCGGCGCGCCTCAGAGCGCTCCTCTCTTCCCCCCTCTGGCATAGATTTGTTGTTTCCAGAGGTACCGACCGGAGGGGAAACTGGATTTTTTTTTTCTCATTAAAGGAAACAAGCCCGGAGTTAGTTCAATTACATGAAGTATGCAGGGATGTTGTAAATTTAAAGATTTAAATAGCTTACAAAGTGGCCCCGGGCCCCATCAGTTAATTTCCTTAATTTATGGATTTTATCGGGAGTGTCTGTGTTGGAGGCGAGGAACTAGGTCATCTTGAGGATTTGCATGAAGGCGTTTGGGATTTCGAAAAAAAACAAACCCAAACATTTGCCCCCCTGCTGACCGGACACTGGAGCAGGAGGACCGACCCCGCCCCCTCTCACCACCCAACTTCAGCATCCAAACAGCGGCCTGACGTTGGCGCTGACTTCCCCCTCTGAGATGGAAGCAAACGCGGATCCGATTGTAATATGTGACCCAGGTAATGAGATTATTGATGTCGGGTCTCGTCGATGCAGGCGCAGACTGTGATAACAGCTCCGTTCCACTTCTTATTTAAAGGATTATTCCGCTAGATTTCGCCTTTGTTTCAAACGGCTGCCCTTTTTGAAAAACCGCGGGAGGAGAAAAAAAAAAAGAATATCGATTTCTTGGCTGAACTCGGAGGTCAGAGGGTGAAGCTCCGGCGCACGACATCAAACTGCGTTTATAGTCTCGCTCAGACATCATATGTTAATGAGCGACATGAATTAATGCATGACCCCTATACGAATAATAACTTTGCCTGCAGGTTTTAAAGCAGGTGCTATTAGTGGCACAGAGGACAATACTGTGTGTCTCCGTGTGCTCCCAGCTTCACCCTTTTACCCGGGGACGATTTTTAAAGCTGTTTTACAGCCACTTTTACAGTCACACTCCTGACTGTATACATGCTTAATGCCTCTGAGGATAAACAGCTATATTCCACACACACACACACACACACACACACACACACACACACACACACACACACACACACACACACACACCAAACAAATTCTCTCAGCACAAGTATTTTAACTAAATTTGAGTTCATGCTTTGTTGAAACTAACATGCACCTTTGTTTATGCATCTTGCTGTGAACTCCAGTGGAGGGCCAGAGTGTGTGAGTGTTTCAGCTGAATCACAGTCAGATAGAGTTAGTGACCACAGTAGCAGCACTGTGCACAAACAGCCCCAGCCATTGATGATCGTGCGATTGGATTCAATCAGGCAGGTTGTCTGTCAATCAACTGCATCAACTCCAGTCATGAGACTGGTCGACCTGGGATTCGCTCGAGCGTCAACTTTTGTACGTTCGATGACGTTGCCGAGCCGCTGTAGCGTCCAGTCTGCCCTCATTTCAAATTTAGGAGTCTCAGTTGCAAACAACTTTGATCCATGTCTGACTCAGTGCTGCTGATTCTGCTGCTCGCTCCTTCCTCCTTATGAGGACAAACTGGATGTTAAAAAGCATCCGAGCACGACCTCTGGGTGCAAAGTAATATTGAGATTAGATATAGCTGTCAAGCTGTCGTTTCCTTAATTATGTCGACTATTTTCAGGTTGTATTTGAATGTAATAAATAAGCAATGAGTGGTTTTGTTTTGCTGCTCTAAAAGGTGCACATTTACAAGTGCTTGTAAAACCTTATAGTGGGATAAAATTACGTTTTCACGTGTCTTTGGGTCTTAACACGAACATGTAACATGCTGTCTGACTGTAATCTTTCAGTGAAACCTTTTCATTTATTTTTCATGTTCATTCTCATGTGTTTTGTTTTCCAGATCTCACTCTCTTGTTTTTTTCCCACAGAAGCCTGCAGGACATTTGCCTGCGGAGGCCTTCTCTCGGTTCGGTCTGGACCCGGCCAGCCCCGGTCACCTCCACACTGTACCCTGCCTGCACCCAGGTGAAAACAGTAGGTACAATACAGTCCCATCCGCCCTTCTAAATGCCAGCATTTGCAAGAATCCCTTTCAAGCGTTTCACATCAGATCAACACTCCTCCTTCCCCCTCCGGCGTGTAGAGAAAGTTTGAAAAGAACATTCAGAACTTGCTTTTAGTAATCTGCATGCCTTGTGGAGCCTGCTCGCTGTCAATCGCTCCGTTCTTCCAACCATTTGACATTCTGCTTGATGTTGGTGTGTGTCTGAGGTGCTGCAGCGACACTTATAGTTCATTATTTCAGAGAGAGAAAGAAAAGAGAGAGGGAGAGAGAGAGAGAGGGAGGGAGGGTAAAAGGGTGTCAGTTTATTAATAGAACGTATGGGGTGGTGTTGCACACAAACACCTAACAAGCACAGCACAGAATTCCCTCAAGTGCTTAATGCCAGCAATTAAGTTTAGGAAAGCGCTGAGCACAAAGGGAGTGTGTGCTCTCTGTGTACTTCTGAGGAGCTGCTCTTAGGAGTCAATTCCACTCTCAGGTAAAAGTGCAATGACCCTGATGCTCTCAAGTTGTCTCTTTGTCAGATTCAGCATCCTAATGCGATTGGCTGAGACGTACAGTAAACACCAACCCGTGACTGTAACACAGCGGCGCAGCTTCCTCTGGTACACGCAGGAGGGGTAAAAAAAAAAAAAAAAAAGCAGATTATGCAAGTACAGTTGTGGAAATTGTTCACCTTCTCTACTAAAGTACACAGAGACGTTTTTGACTGTCAGTTTCATCTGCTTTCTACTGTACGTCAGCTGTACTCAGGAGGAGAATAAGTTGCTTCCCTTTACGGAATAACTGGCTTCAGGAGAGTCATTTTAAATTTTTTAGCAATAGTTTGAAACCTACAGCTTTGATGTTTTTTGCGATTTGATCTCTCACAATTCCATTTTATTTTTAATAAAAAGATCGTCTGTCACTTTTTATTGAATATATCGGAACTATTGTCGAGTACTTATTATGTTTCATTTTATTATTGCCTTTTGCTTTTACTTCTAATCCCTTTTAATTTAATTTTTTTCTGTCAGTTTAATGACTTTCATCTTTATTGTTTAACTTTAAAATTACTGAAAATGACTTCTCCTCAATCAGTTTCACTGTTACTTATCTTTTAACCACCTCACTCTTTACACTGGTCTTGTCTTTGTTATGTTCTTGTCTGCTGTCTTGTAATTTTGGCCAACATCTGTGAAGCACTCTGAATTGTAATACCCTAAAAAAATGCAGGGATTTGTTTGTTTTGATAAAAGATGCTAAAGATTTGTTTGACATCTGTCAATCTTTCATAAATGAAACCTTGGCAAACCAGTGTCCAAAATAACAAACCAGAATAACATCAATTAATGTGATTTCTAGTTGGATGTAATTCAGGCGCTTTTACTCTCAGTCGACCTTTAAACTTGCCAGGACACACATTTCTAACTACAAAGTGTCTGAGGAGAAATGCCACGCAAATAATGGGTCAATCATATTGTTGTTTATTTAGATTTTTCTTTCTTTTGAAAGCTTTAAGTCAATGGTTGGTTTCCCGTCACAGTGATCACATTTTTCACGTTTTGCCCTCTTTTCCAGGTCTGGTGAACCTGAGAATCTGGGCCTGTCTGAGATCTGGCAAAAGAATCTCTTCTGCTGCCATCATGTGGTCTGAGACTCTAATCACAGAATATGTACACGCCTGTGATGAGCTGCAGGGTACCTGTGAGAGGGGGGCCACAAGGTAGAGGAGATGGTGGAGCAGGGTGGGGGTGGTGGGGTGGGTGGGGGGGGGGCGTCGACTGTCAGTGGTTGCTGCCAGATGTGCGTGTGCAAGTACATGGTTAAATTATGAAGCGTGAATGTTAATGAGATGGCGAGAAAATGCCAAGAAATCTGACATTTTCTCTGTTTTGTCAGAGCAGGAAAAAGGTGATAATGTGACTTTGTTTTGTGTCATCTTTTGTATCCGTCACCAAAAACTCACCCCTGTTTTCTCTAAGTGCATCCTCTCTGAAGTTCTGTTTGGAAAAAAAAAAAAGCAAGAAAAAAAAAAAGGATATCTGAAATGTGTTATTGTGCTTCTGGCTCAGACCAGCCTCACACGCAGCCAGCATCATGCCTTGAATGTGTGAACAGAGGAAAAATGATCTTTTGCTTTTTGTTGCTGCTACTATTTGCTTTGCAGTAACAACGTGAACAGTGTGATGTCTCCAATCACATCTGGTATGCATCACATACCAACCCCCCCCCCCAACTCCCAACCCCCCCACCCCCCCTCGCTCCAATACGCCTTGGGTGAAAGTCCCTGGCACTGCCAAGCACCCACGGTCCTCATTAGAGTGCATGTGTCATGACGGCATCAACCCGCAGCCTTGACTTATGCTTTATATTTACAATCATCCATCACAACACTGCCATCACATCACAACAGTCAGAGAACATGGGCTCCAGTCTGGAGTGGTTTAAGCTGATCCGGCTCCCGTTTGTAAGTCGTTGTACGTACGGCATCCTCGAGGGCCTTTTTTTTTTCACCCCCCCCCTCCACTCCTCCCTGTCTGTAGCCATGTTGTTGAGACTAGTAATGGCCTGAGACTGAAACCGGAGTCCCTGTCCTTTTGTTGTGCGCCGCGCTCCCTAACAGCGCAGAGGAGGGACAGGGTTTGATGTGTCTTCTGAAGGCCTGCTGCTTTGTCAACACTGAGGCCTCTGCACTGACACTATGGAAGCCGAGCGCCCCGGGGTGACAGGCGGAGGGGGAGTGGCTGGGGCCGGGGCGGGGGGGAGGAGGAGGAGGAGGAGGAGGGAGGAGAGCGAGAGGGGAAGAGGGAAGGGTGGGTCACTGCAGCCTGGTAAAAGAGAGGCAGCGAGAGAAAAAGCGAGAGAAGAGAGGCGATGGGGGGAAGGGTGCCTGCTAGTGCGGCCAGCGCCCGAGGCGAGAGGAGAGTGCTCTGTGCAGCAGACTGCCTGATAGGGACTGAGGCTGCTGGCTGATGACATTTTATGGTCACAACATGCAATCCCACCAACTTTATCCAGTTTTCGTACACTGAACGGTGGCGTTTCTCTTTTCTCCGTCCCCCCCTCTAGTTTTTGTTACAGCTACACAAAGAATGACACGGGCATGTGTGTCATCATGTCCTTTGAGTTCTGGTTCTTTTACAGTGAAAACAACAGCGGGCCGCCAAGTAACCTCTGCAATGGCACAACAGAGAGAAATAATTAAATGTTTTTAAAACTATTTGGCTGCTGTTCAGTCGACACGCTTTAAGTTCGGAGTGTTCACTAGAATTGCATTGATGTGATTTGTGTGTGTGTGTGTGTGTGTGGGGGGGGTCACGTGGCAGCGGAGTGGTTCGTGATCTCGTAGTTGTGGCCTTTCTGTGAGGAGTTTGTACGTCCTCCCTGAGCACAGGAACAGTCCGCAGCTCCCCTGAAGCACTTTCCTCCCCCGAGTTTAAGGATAAACACGTTTTATAAGCCAGAAACTCCCCCCCCCCCCCCGACACGGTGGCGTCGTCACGAGAAAAACACAATGCACGTAACTTCGTGTCAACGGGGTCAGTGTCTCATTGTTGGACATCGTATGTGAAGTAACTGTTACCAATAATGAGATGATTTTGAGGCATTTCATACTTACTGATGATTATTGCAACATTCTTGCGCAACGATAAAATGGTCCAAAATGATGCAAGGTGACTAATAATCTATATCACAGTTGATTGGGACAGTTGAGTGTGGACTTTGCATGTTCTTCCCTCTTTTTCTAGGCACAAACAGCACATATTCCCACGTTACTTGCATGTTGTTTGACAAAGAAGCACAAATTAGGACTTACCAACTAAACTGTGTTCCTCTGGCCCTTAGTCTCTCCTTGAAGAAGGCGCCAGCTACAAAAGGTTTTAACAGGTGCAAGAGCGTCAGATTTCCCACATCTGTAAAAGGGGGAAAATAAGTGAGTGCAGTGGTCTGTTACTCCTTGTTCACCAAGTGATGGAAGGTTGCCCTGTCCAGGATGCACCTTTAGCCACGTGTCAGCTGGTTATGGCTCCCTGCGACCCCGAGTTTCAAAACACAGAGTTAGAAAATAAAGTTTGTGCTGCATCATTCATGGTAAGATAATGTGAACCAGTGGTTCTCAAGCTTTTTAACCTTGAACCTCTGAGGAAGACTTTGGGCTTCATCTTCACTTTTTCATTCTCCTTTATTTTCCTTATTTTCACTTCGACCAACACAACGAAACAGAAGCCTCCAAAATAAAAACACTGGGCAGGTTTTTTTTAGGTCTCCTGTTGAATCTGCAAAATGATCTTTTTTTTATAGTTTTCTTGGAAACGTTTCTTTCTGAATTAAAAAAAACCTTCAAGCAAGCAAATTCCAGTTCCCCCCCAGTGAACTCCATCATCACTCTTAAGGGGGTCCCAGACCCCTGGTTAGAGGATGCTGTGAACCATTCTCACTGTAGCACTCACTCTATTTTGCTACTAAACTTTATAGACACATTTTTTTCCCAAGTAAAATATTTTGGCTGAGTCCAAATCCAGACAGATGCAGCCTGTGACTGGCGACATTACTTTCACTGAGAGGCACGACTCATTCGCACAAAAAGCCAACCTGAGCCATGGCCTTGTTTTTCTCTGAAATGGTGTTATGAGCCGGTTAGCCTATGATGTATCTGTTTTGTTGCAGTCTGAATGTGTTTGCTGTCCTGCAGAGGTGGAGACCGAGGCGAGGCGAGGGGCTCGCCGGAGGCGCTGCTTCCCTCCGTGGCCCTGATGCGGCGCCGAGGAGCCCGCAGCCCTGCGGCCAGCGCTCTCCTTCCCCAACACTCCGCGTTAAGTGCCTATAAGTAACACTGTGTTTCCATTGTGGGGGTGTTTATTTCCTCACACATCGTTGTGGTTCAGTCATGTGTGTGGTCTCAGTGTCGCCTTCCTCCTTCTGTTTCAGGTCCGGCCTCATTCCTTCACTTTCTGCCTCTAATCTGGCGACTGAGCTCACTGCTGGGAAGCTGCTGTGGAGATCATGAGACGAAGCGCCAACAGCTTGGAGCTGCATGCTGGGAATAGCTGCGTGTAGAAAATGACTCGTTAGTTTCCACAGTAGCTCCTCCTCCTCTTAATTGATTAGATTGGGAAAATAATCAACAATCCGAAGCTTTAATCTGAAAAGTGCAGCTCTGTTTTCAGTCTGAAAGGACTTCTTGGAGTTTGGTGTTGAGGTTTTAGTTTGGAAAGCTGCAACGCTATGAGGGAACTTTTTATATCCTAACCCTGACTGCAAACTGTCAAAGTTGACCTTTGATTTTGTAGAACACAGCTTTGTTTTTCCGAGCCACACTCTTGACTTTGAACACCACGTCAGTGGGCATGCCTTAATAAACTTCCTTCCTTTCCTTGCTGCAGAGAATCCGTCCGCGGTAACTTCTGCAGCGTCCGTTCCTGACTCTCAGTCATCTGGAGCACAGCAGCTGTATCAGACAGCAAAGTGTGCACACGGGCGTTTGATGCTTTTCTCTCAGTGCAGGTGGATGACGATGCCTTGAATCAGAGACGGGAAATCTTTCAGTTCGACGTTCAGTAATTACCCGCTGAGGGTGCGCGGCGGGAGCGACGACATGGCGGCGCCAGGCACCACCGTGCAACCTGTGGCTCAGCGGGCCCCCGTTAGTCGTCCCCAGCGTGCTACCACGAGGAGGAGGAGGAGGAGGCGGGCTCATTCTGAGGCTCCGCAGTCTGACAGCAGGGACTTGTTTCAACAAACTTCCTGTGACACCCCGAGACTTTGGGGAAACTATTTCACGTTCCCAGCTCAAAGTTTACACAGCTTAACGGTTCAACACTTTCTGCCCCTCCTCGTCATAAAACCAGGAAGCACTAGTCCAAAGATGAGAACATGCACGTCTCCAGAAAGATAGAAGGATGAGCCGACCTGCTCAACATCCAAGATGCAGAGGCACCAAAGCTTAACCCTTCTCTGTCAGCAATCGCCACCACGAAAGAAGAACCGCCCTGTGATTGGGAGAAGGGGCCTCCTTGATCAGAACCCAAGCGGTGTTTTCTTTTTAAACTTCTGTGCTCGTCACAGTTTGTCAATAAACAAGCGCGGAGCTCAAACATGAGGCTGCACATCAGCACACTTGGCACCAGGATACTCAAGGCCAGAGGTGGATGATCAACATTGCGGTGGTGTCGTCTGATCTCTGGCTGTGTGTTTTCAGGTAAAGAGCTACACTAATGGGCATCCACTGGGAACCCCTAAAAAAACCTCATTATCACTTATTCAAAGCAAATGAAGCACCTGAAAGTCAATCGGGGATAAACGCTGAGTCAAGTTTTTTAGTTTGGTTTTCATCCACCCTGTTTGTCCAAATGCGCCCCTGAAGCATATCAAGTGAGATCAAGACTGATGGATGCTTCATAGATTAGCTGCCGTCCACTCAGAGCGCAGGTTGGTCTTGTCTTTAAAAGGAGAAGGTAGAACAGCCTGTCAGTATGAGCTGTCCATGAATTAAGGATGAAGCTCCTGAAGATGCAGGCTCCATATTAAGGAAAGCTTTTTTCAATGAGTTCAGACTCAAAAAGGGATGTCAACAGTGATTGATTAAGTATGAAAACAGTGCCGGGACAAACAAACAAAATTTAAATCTTATTTCATTAGAGGCTCTTTTAGACTGTTGTTTACAATTAGATGCCAGATGTTGCCTACAAAGAAAGGAAGATCTGACAGGAACAGATCTGGACAACCAACAGCAAGCTCATCCACACAATGATCATAAGGTCCTGCCACATTTAGATCACCTACAGGAAGCTACCAAAGGATCGCCAAGAAGCAAAAAGCATGGACTACAAGTTAGAGACACACAAGGCTTGATCATATGCCGTCATAACAAAAAGTAAAGGGAGTGACACTATTACACTGCTGGATGAGCCCTGAGAAGAGTAAGTTTCTTTCCAAGGTCCAAAAGCAGGAATTTCAATTTATCAGGTAGCAAAATCATCTGCAGAGTTCAATGTGCTTGTTTGTCTCTGCTGTGACATTATGTGTGATGGACTCGTGAGCTGTCCACAGTGCGTGCTGCCCTCACTCAGCATGAGCCGCGATCGGCTCCAGCAATCCTAAGTTGGACAAACGGTGCGGAAGATGGATGGAAGGCCGTCTGAAGTTGTGTGACACATCGAAAATTGATCCTTCACACAACCCTGCTCCGATGGGAGCGTCCCCGTCTGTGCGACCTTGCTGCTCCGTCTCTTTCTCTCTCTCTCTCTCGCTCGCGCTCTCTCTCCGAGTGCCGGGATTCATCATCGGTGCAAACTAATGAATACCAGCAGCGCTGTGCCCTGCTCAGGAATGAACTGCTGCGAGCCTCCGTGGTGCACCTGCCTTCTGCCAGGCAGCCGCGGCGCTTCAGCCACGCCAGCCAGCCTACAGGCACTCCTAGATAACTCCTGTCTGATTAGCTCCTTAGGAGGACATTGTTCCAAAAGCAATTCACTCGACTCCCAGTATTAATTTAGTCCCGAGAGAGAGGCCCATCCATCCTTGGTAGGACGGGCCGCGCCCGGGGCCTACCCCGCGGCCTGCTAATAGCACGGCACCTCCTGGCCTGTCACTATAAGTGATAGTCTCTGCAAGTTTGTTGCCTCGTTGTGTGCTTCTCCCATGAGGCACTGCGCCCGCCCTCCCTTCGCCGCCCTCCGTTCCATCGCCCCCCTCTCGATCAGCGGTGGTTCAGGGCAGGTGTCTCCTCTGTCACTTCCATCACTCATGCTGCTTGACGAAGGAAAGACACAGTTCAGAACACGGTGGGAGTGGAGGAGGGGGGTGATTCATTGAAAGCCTGCCTCTCTCCTTGAAAGGGAAAGAAGCAGAGGCTGCCCTTTTTTTGGGAGAGAAGGAGCTGCCAGCCACGAGAAAATAAAAAGCAGGATGCGAGAGCGCTTTCAATATAAACTGAAGCTCCGAGAGTGACTCCAAAAGTGAGTAAGACTGCTTTGCAAATAAAAAAGGTTGACGCATCCAATGTGTGAGGCACCTTTAGTGATGAAGAAAGTCAGACTGCTTGAAACTGGCGGGGGACGCCAGCTGGTTTCACAGAGAGCTCAAAGAGTTTTTCTTCCTACAGGTTTACTGAGAAGAGACGACGCTGGAATAGCTGAAGGAGCCCGCACACGTGTTGTTGTTGGAAAAGCTGGAAAATCGGGCTTCTGGTTAGGTTGGAACATTTTCCTCTCGCGACTTTCTTACATTGTACAGTCAGGAGACAACCCTGTAAACATCGGGCCTCTGGAAAACAGCTCCAGTCGGAAATTCACACAATCAAATTCAAGCTAATGTAGAAGACAAAGAAAAAACAGAGCAAAGAAGCTTAAAATCAAGCTTTACTTTACTGCAGGTAGGGTGATCACAGACCCATTTTGAATAACCAACCTGTTTCAGTGTTGCTGCCGATGCATCAGAACTACTCATAGCAAACCTTTGTTTTGAAAGCCCTTGGGAAGTCTGGCATCAACCACTGTGCTAATTAGCCCGAGACAAGAGACGTGCTGTGCGATCTCAGAGGTGATTGTGTGAGTTTCACTTTCAATATGTGAGAGTTGGCAGCTGTACTTGGACTTGAAAAATCATTCACTTGAACACATATTTAACTTCTCAATTACAACTTCTCTTATCATTGGCATTGCCGTGTCTTTGTAGGGTGGACAATATGCGGGCGATAAATCAAAACCCCAGTCCTGCAGAGTTGATGGTGCAAGTTTTTATTGTTTAGCGTTTTTGAAACCTTCATGGCTTCTCCTTCATTGTCTGTCTTACAGTGAATAAAATTATGGTAACGTCGTTTCTGTTTGAGTTTCAAAGTCAGTTGAATTTTGTTTCACTGTTTTAGTTCATCACTCTCATCTTGAATCTTGTGACTCTTGGGAGGCATTTTTGGCAGCATCTCGGCTTTAATATTCATGCTGATCACTTGACATCCACATACAAACATACTGAGCCACATATTGTTGTGTGATGTCATCTGACTTTCGTGTTCAGCCAAGAGAGTTGGCAACGCTGCTGGAACCAGTGTTGGAAGGCGTCGGCAGAAACAAACGGCAAACGCAGCGAGACGAGCGGCAAAGAGCTCCCACCCATCGTTTCCAAGCCAGCAGAGGAAATGACAAGTCTTTATCATCACTTGTTTCATTATGAGATCGGCGCTTGATTAACTCCCCTGTGGTGTATGTTTGGTTAAATACACCGTCTGTGGTAAGAAATTAATATTACGGGCCACCCAGACCCAAGGTAATAAGGTCGCTGAATTTGCATGTACTTTTATAAACAATTTCCAGACAATGAGGCACAAAAACATCCCCTGTTCTTGTCTGCATTTGTCGTCCTTTCTTCTTCTGTCCATCAGCATCATCGCCCAGATGTTCCCATCAACCCTGAGTGTGTTTTTACATTAAAAATACATCCACAATATGCCGTCATTAGACTCAGGGTGAGGCATGTGGTTTAAAGATAAAAAAAAGAAGAGAAAAACTAAAGGCGTGAATCGTTTTATCAGACCAAATGTTGCGGCCATTCGTGGCAGTCGTGTCAGTGCGGCAGGATATCGCCCCGAGGTAAAGAAGCCCTGGCAGCCCCGCAGCAGCTTGTGTGACTTCATTATAGAACCAGTGTTTATTGATTTGAGTTCATTAAAGCTGCTGCATAATTTATGTCAATTTCAGCGTATAGCCTCATTAGGAGACGCACGGTGGCTTTCATGGATGTTTTAGTGGGGGAAAAAGGAGGCATGACAGGTGGTGACAGCAAATTGGGTGCCAAGGTGCACATTACATGACATGAATGTACATCATTCTTGGAAAAAGCCCAAGCAGTTGTGGGGTTTGTAGGGTCTTTTTTTTGTTGTTGTTTTTAAAAAAAGATGCAGCACTGCCATCATGTGGTGAAGTATGATATGTGTTTAAATGGAGGACAAAGCAGAACCCTTATGTGACGAGGTTAAACCAAACTACACAGAGGTAAGCGAGCTGTTTTCGAAAGTGCCTGGCTGATAACCCCCCAGAAAAAAACAAAAAACAAAATAGCGAGACAAAATAAAGAAATTGATTGAAACACTACAATCGTATTTCACGTCTTCAAACGACATGCTTACGTGCAAAATCTCTCTGATTGTTAACACAAACATTGGTGTGAATAGTTTAAAATTAAGAATGAATACATGACATCACTCACCTCCTTTTCAGCCAGTAGTGGATCCTTGTGGAGAGCCCTGGCCCTGCTTGATCCTGCCTTCCTGCCTTCCTGCTCACACACCCCTGAATCCAATCAGTGGCTCCTCATTACACAGGAAGTGTGACAACTAGCTGCTCATTGAACTCAGGTGTGTTGGAGGAGGGACAAGCTCTGCAGGACTGTGACCCCTTCAACTGGGAGAAACAGGTGAGCAAAAGGGTTTTTTAAAGCCTCATACGAGGGACAAATAGTGACGCTTGATGACTGGGTCAGAGCGTTCCTAAAGATCCTGCTCTCGAGAGGTGTTCCTGGTGGCCAGTGTCTTTTTGAAGTGGTCCAAGCAAAAGCAGGGAACCAGTGAGGAGGGGGGGGTTCATACATCGAATGTCTTATTGATGCACGCAGACAGTGGTGGGCTGCCTGGTTTCATTCAATCCAAGAGATGAGAGACTGTGGCTCAAGCTGCCACAGAAGCGAGACCACGTTCTGACCGAAATGTGTCAGAACACACTGAGCGTTGCAGCGTGCTGGCTGGCAGCTGATGTGTGACCGCAGCAGCACTGAGCAGGTGGTCACAATGTGATTGTTGAGCAGTGAGGTAGATTTGCAGATGCTGACTGCAACTCCTTTATTTTTTGGCATCTAAGCCTCTTCTTGAGATGGTTCTGGACAAATCAGTGTTTGGGAGCCAACATCACCTGAGGTCGATACTTTCAAATGCATTAAATCGGGGGTCTCCAGTTCTGGTCCTGGTGGGCCGCAGCCCTGCATGCTTTCAATGTGTTCCTGTTTCAACACGCCTGAATCTTGTTGGTGTCATCATGTAGCTCTGCAGCAGAGCCTGATAACGAGCAGCTTATTGCAATCAGGTGTGTTGAAGCCTGGA
>JAUESF010000001.1:5115245-5134423 GCA_032274765.1 Malacoctenus tetranemus | reverse complement strand
GTGTGTGTGTGTGTGTGTGTGTGTGTGTGTGTGTGTGTGTGTGTGTGTGTGTGTGTGTGTGTGTGTGTGTTGTACAGTGAGAGCAGTGGGACAGACAGAGATTGCCACCACCTGCGGCTCAGCTGGGAGCTGCCGCAGAATGAGAGCTGAGAGAAGAAAAAAAGAAAAAGAGGAGAGAGAGAGAGAGAGAGAGATGTGGTATTGGAAGAGGGCTGAGTGGAGGGAGGTAAAAGAGGAGTACATAATTACATGGCAGAGCAGAGGCTCATCTCTACACACTTCAAGAACACCCCCCCCCCTCTTCAATCCTACAAGGCGCCGACACACACAGGTCAGCGCCTGCGACCACACCACCTTCTCCGTCCCTTCGTTTGGGATGAAAAGAACCCATGAGACAAAGGTCAGTGTCCCCCTGCAATCACCATAACACACTACACATCTAATATGACCATTCACACGAGGACATTGAATCGCAACATAGCTTAAAAACAGCCACTTACTCACACACCGATACCTTTCGCGCTGCATGACCACCTGTATGCAAAACTTTAAACGTTTCCTGTTAAAATGAATACCACTACACAACTGGAGTGCATGTGGTCTCAGATTGTGTCCACGTGTGACAGAAGCACTCACTCCTAGGCTTTTGTTTGCTGCTGCTGCTGCTGTAGTCGCTGTGTTGGGCCTGCCTGTGAAACTTGCCCGGGCAAAGCTGGATGTGCCTGAACCCCCCCCTGAAAAGACCTGTCATGGCGCAGCTGCACACGGCCCACCAATCGATGGATGCTATCCTGCTTGACAAATGAAATGAGCGTCTGCTGATTCTCAGTCATAGAGCAAATATTGATTCTATTTGTGTGTGATTTCCCAAAGCTGTACAACCGCTATTTATTGGGATGTCAACAGCAGTCTGCAGAGACAAGCCAAACAAAGTGGGGGGTGGGGGGTGGGGGTGGGGGGGTGAAACCTCTAAAAGGTTGTGAGACGCTGCAGTCCCATTGTGTCCAAGCCATTCTTCACATTGGAGGTGTGGAAACCAATTAGAAAAGAGGCAATAATTCTGTCTGCTAAAGTTTTCCTCCAAAAGTGTCTCAAGTATTGTTTTCTGGATACTTGCAAAGGTAATGCAGATAAAATGAAACATTGTTGAGAACTGAGTTCAACATGTCAGGAGATAGAGGATGTTTAGCAAAATTAAAGCTAATTGTGGTTCAACTTTTGTACTTTGACAAGAAATTACATGTGCAAAGAAGAAAAGTCAGAAAACTGAAGATCAGTAGAGCCTGACTAAACCATGGTCACCTTGTGGTGTCCTTGAAATGTGCAAAATTTGGTGGAGTGAAATTAATGGAGGCACCAAAACATAACAAATTGGCAAAATGTAGCTCATTTTGCAGTTCCCTTCACATTACCTGACATTTTTAGTGTCCAGTTGGACAAAGCATCCAAAAAAAATCCCCATATATATTTAAAAAGAGATGATCAGGCAGTGTGAAGAGTGCAGGTCACAGGCAGCACTCCCATTTACAATGTATTAACATAAAAGTAACCACCCTTGTGCAAAAGAAATAGCATTCAAATTGAATGTTAAGAGTTTAAAATGCAAAACATTGTGGTTTTCTGAAGCCAGTGCAAATCTAATTTAACACCGTCAGTACAAGCAATACTTAGGGCCTCCCTCTGACCTCTGACCCCACCGACCGCCCCCCCGTCCCGTCTCTCGTGGGTTCTGGTCCTCAAGGTTGGAAGCTACTGGTTATTGGAATAAAAGGAAGAGCTCTACTATTGAAAATCTCACAGGGAGAAAAGGCAGCGGTCCGGGTTACAGGATGCATTCTGCTGCCGTATTGCGGCACTTCTCACTCACTGGAGCTGCTGTAGTGGAAACGACATGCGAAAAGTGTTTTCTTCACCCTGTGATGCTGGTGTGCTCTCACTCTTTTGATATGTACCGAAGACATTTTCTGGTAGCTGAGGCAACTCAGGGATAAGACTTGCCATCGTGCAGTCTGAAGTGAACTGCTCAAAAATTCTTCTTTGCCTGAATTGCTCCTCTGTGACAATCAGCGCTGCTTTGGTATTTTGTTGCAGCGAGTGGTAAAATAAAATGAAGCAAGTGTTGTTTGTCTGAGGTATTCTATGCACCTAATGTGATCTGCACCTGCTGCTAAAAATACACACATTAGCTTGAATTAACTGAACAGCACTCGCAACTTGCCTGGAAATGTCAATTAATGCCACAAAACAACGACAATAATAGGAACTGAATGTAAAGAACAGTTTGTTTCAGGTTCACTGGGACTTCAGAGGGACGACAGAGTCGTATTCCTTTTACTAAAGCTTTACCTTGTGTTCAGTTGAAGTGCGACCAGACTGCTCACGCATTTAATTTGATTATCTACTGTTTTGTTTAGAAATCTGCCACTGTCAAAAGCCACCAATTACATCAGCCTTGGTCTCGCACACTGAAGCACTGACTGCCTCAGGACCCCGAAAACAGAGGCCCATTTACCTCCTAATGGAGACAAGAGACCCCTGACTGCGGACCTCCGGCTACAAACAGACTCGTATGAGCTTGTCTGGGTTCATGGAGCAAACAGAGTAGACAGAGACTTTGGAGTACAGATGGAAATGAGCTCCCCTGCTAACTTTGGTCTCTCCGTCTTTTGGTTTCGAGTAAATAATCAATGTGAGCACATGCTGTCCATCGTCAAGTGGAAAGTAAAATCAATCCACAGATTTAGAATAAAGTCATGCGGTCTCTCTCATATTGATTTCTTTTTAAAATTGAATGTGTTTCAAGGTATTGATGCTACACTCACTTCCATCCTGATTGACTTTTTAATACAAACTAAATTAAAAAATCAGAGGGAGCCAAATCTCACCGAGCTTGTCAACAACATGTCTCTGTGTGTGTGTTACAGGCAATTTAATACACAGAATCATTAAAAACACATAACTTCGATGGTGAAAGGTTCCCAAAGCATAAGGAATCATCATATGCACAAGAGAGCATACAAACTCGAAACAGAAGCTCACCAAGATTGAGCAGCTGAAATAAACTACAAAGATGGAGAGAGATGCAGCAGATCTTGTGAAAGGTAAACTGGCTTTATTGAAGGCTACTGCTGTATGTCAGATAAACATCAGTTGGACTGTAAGTACATGCTGATGTTCGTGTTGCCCACAGTTAAACATCCCCTCCGTTGCTGACAGACAAAATGAAGTTTCAAGGTAGATGTTCACGCATTTCCTCCAGCAATCAGGAATCCAGCAAATTGGAACAGAGTTACACTTTATTAGAATTGAACAGCGCCTGTTCGTGGTGACGCGAAAGCTAACAGTTTGCACAGTGAGAACGACAGCGACGGAGACATCACCTTCACAGCTCTGCAAAAGTATTAATATTCAGCCCACTTGAACTTCCATAATTGTAACTTTGTTCATAATTTCATGAAAGCAATCAGACAGGGGTGGGGTTGCTACCAAACGCTGTGGTGTCACATTCATTAGCGCATTACTTTATGGTATGATCTTCACTAAAGGCAGGGCAGACGAATGTTTTTCATCGAGCAATATATCAGAGCTGATACTGTGCCTGCAAATAAGTTGTCCTATTTTGAGAAATAACAATTGTACATTCCTGCCTTTTATTTATTTCGCTCTGTTTGTCTGCGATTTCAGTTATAGCAGGCAAAACAAGTACTGAAATGCAAATCTAGAACAGGAAACTCTCATTTCCATTTTTTCAACATTGGTTGATTAATTGAGAAATTAGCATGCAAGAAAAAAAGCCAGAGTCAGAATACAAAATAGGCTCTAAATAACTGATGTCTCACATTCAATGTGTGCCACATATTTTAGAACATGTATTGAAAAAACCCAAACTTTATCAAAGTAGCATTCAAACCAAATCAGAGTCCCTGTGGAACAACATCAAACAACACTCAGAGATTGCAGGTCTGTCCAGCTCTACGAGCCTGCAGGTTTCAGCCGGTGTCCAGTTCGTGTCATACAATCATGTTTGTCCAGGTTGGTGTACATTGACGCTTCTGCTTTTGCTATTAGGAAAACATAAACCTCTGCAATATTTGGGACAGTCGCATGGGCTCCGAGATAACCTGAACTAACGTGCTATGAAACGGGCCACACGTGGGGGGGGAGGACTGACAGCATGATTTAGCCATGATTTCCAGATCTCAAGTTGTTTACGCTGACCTTTTGTTGCATTAAAAATATCGGAACGAGAATGGAAAGAAACACACAAAAGGAAGCGGGAACACGTTACACACAGGGATTAATATCAGCAAGCTTTCTGCTGCTGAAAGGACAGCCATTCTTTCTATTTAAATTGGATAAAGAAGACAAGCTCAGCTCCAAAATGCCACTTCATTGTGCTGCTGTGCACCAGAAACCAATAAATAAATCTCAAAATGAAAGAAAGCAGCCTGAAAAGATCAGGTCCTTTTATTTTTTTATTTTTTATTTTTTTATTATGAATATCCAAAGCAATATTTTATTGTTATTAAAATCCTCTGGTCCACAGACAGTGCTTCATATCCCTCCGAAGAGCCGTTTTAATATCCCTATAATTTAATATCCACAGCAGGATTCGTTTTATCTCACTGTCTGAAACTGCTCCCTGCAACTTACATTCGGTGACAGCAAATGTAGATGTAGTGCATTAAGTGACACTCCTGAATAATAATTTCATGGTGATGATGCGATGATATCTCTCTCGCTTTTTTCTCCGTTTTTCTTTTTTTTTTATTCGGTGGGTAATGATTCCTATTTGCACTCGAATCTGTGTGGAAATGACATGGGGAAGAAGCAATTTTGCATAATAGTTTTATAAGTTCAGTGCATGCTGAATTTTCCCTAACAGAGTGAAGGTCAACAACCCATTTGATTTAATGGGATTTTAATTTCTACTCAAGACTATTTACATCAGCTGTTTTCAGATAGCGGTGGTTTGTAGTGCAAGCGTCTGAGTGCTGCTGCGGCATCGAGCCTGCAGGAGGGTTGTACTCGCTCGGCGTGCAGATTATAACGTGAAGATGTAAAATATTAAGGTGTATTCGGGCTCGTGGCTCAGGCAAGGTGCATTTGGAGCACCGGTCTCTCGATGAGAATTGGGAGATTTGCCATTTTTTTTGGAAACGAATGCGTCTCAGATATTTCCAGGCCTCCTCTGCTCATTTTTTTCCCCCCTAGTTTTCACAGTAGGTGAAGGTCCAACCATAAAATAATGTGTGTTGAGGCGAACATAGAGATAAACATAGGGAAATTCGAGCTAGAAACAGTGGATGTGTTTCGGGAATATACTGTAATTGAAAGCAAGTTCATGAATTATGTACAATAATTTCACTGCACATACTATGACACTCTGAGAGGTTATGCTATACAATCTAAATACATACATGTTGGTTAGAACATTTGTGACTCCAAAATCGCTGTGGGTATGAATGTGTGTGCAGGAATGTGTGTCTTTCCATGTTTACCAGGTGAAGAAATGGTACTATATTGTTGTCAGTATTTGTAAACAAGGACTTGGCTGTAAACTGTCCCATGTGGCTTCCATGAAGTGACTCATACCCAACTTGATTAGACATAGATGATGGAGCTCATGCATGCAAGACGGAAACCTACAGCAGAAGAGGCCTGATGAGCGTCAGAAGATGAATGCTCCACAGTACAATAAAGAGCAGTATTATTTTCCAATTTCATGAACATTTGGTCTTCTAAAAAGCACTTTAGTAGTCATCACATGTGGAAGAAAAAAAGAGAAAGCTTGTGTTAAAGACTCTGAAAGGATAAAGGCTGTGCATGAGAAAAGATTGTTCTCTGTGTGGTTCAAGACCCTTAATTTCTAATTCAGCAGCAAAATGGGTACGAGAATCAATTCTGCGCTGCTGTTATGGATCTTTGGGTGCGGCGGGAGACAGAAAGCATCTCGACACTCTCCTTTTTCCTCGGACACGGCGCACGTTGCTGCAGGGTACCTTATTAAGGGATGTTTGGGAAAGATGTCTTGGCATGTGTGTTTCAATTATTGACAGTGAGGGACCAGACTAAACCTATCAAAGCCAGGAATAAAAAGCAGAGCTGAGTGTGAGTTCTATGCTCAACATGTGAGCAGTCTTTCTTTCTGAAATTAGCTGAATGGACAATGTTATCAGTGCCATATAAGAAGCAGATTCGAAAGCGAAGAATAGAAAGTGACGTGGTGCCCACATTCAGAAGCATAGAAATGTTACTTTGCAATTCAAATACCTTGTTTACCTTGTCTTATTCAATCAACAAGCAGACGAGTGCCCAGACTGTCGGTTTTATGTGTTAACTGCCCTGAGTCCTAAATCTCAGCTGTCACTTTCACTACTGCTTGGCAAAAGTGAACACCAAGCTAAACGTAGCTTATTTGCTGACATACTTTTTTTTATAAATGCACCCACCTAACAAAACTTCGAACAGTGAGACCCGGAACTGAACATATTGACAAAACCATGACTGCAGTAAAAGCCAGTGTCACAATGTATGAATCATTGCGCCAAAGGAGCTGCAGAGTTTTGCCATCAAAGGAGAGTCACTGTTTTTTTCTAAATGTTTCACAAAAAGCAGAAAAAAGTCTGTATGTTCTCTTTCCTTTTAACGAAAAACAAAGGTACAAATTCCCTCATGTTGCTTTCAATGCTACTGGGGCAACATCGCGGCCCAATTGAAATCTAATGAAGTTGCATGTGGGCCCGGAGCTGAAACGAGCTTGACACCCCTGATTTAGAAGAACTAACGTTCCCCATCGCAAAAACACTAAATTCTGCTGGCAGATTATCTGCTGGGAGAACAACAAACGTGGACCTGGATCCACACAAAAGACCCACTGCCCTGAGCTGCAGACCAACACACTTGAGCTTATTGGTTTCAAATAGCAGGAAATGGTATTATTGGAGGACGTTAGCGTTTAATAAATAAGTTACCATTTCGCATTTAGAGAATACCTGCCTGCACACGTTTAGGCCGTGATAATAGGACAACTAATGAAAGAGAGATATCATCACCCGCTGCCAATCTGAGGGTGTCTGGAGCCTTTTCTCTCCCCGGCTCGTCTCAGCATTAGGAGCAGCCTCTTATCCTCGCTCGGTGACTATCAGGCAGGATATCTCATTAGGTCGCACAACAGAGCACTAAGCAGCTCGCCGCACTGACGGGCCAATAAGGTGCTCAGTCAAGCAGGCCGCGTGCCACTCAACTCGCATCCCAGATGCTGCCCAGCGCTGTCAGTCCATTAATGGGAGACAGCAGCATGTTCAGTGATTAGGCTGGGTAATGGGGAGTGACCGCCTTCGGAGGATTCAGGAGGCTCGCGGGGGCGGCGCCTGCCGAGGACGCAGACAACAACCTAATCCGGTGTTCTCCGAAATATTCACAATGACGTACAGTCCAGACAATGGCGCTTCTAACAGGGAGACACGAGTGGCGCAGTCTCTCACTTCTTTCATGTCGAGGTGTTGGTGGGTGGGGGGGATTAAAATGTGAGACGATGATTCATTTCCTGACTTTTGGCACAGCCATGCTGGAGTCTCTCTCCTGGGGGACCATAAAGTCTGTATTATACTCGGGACACTCTCAGAACCCAGCTGCTAATGAAATAAGAGCTCCTCTGAGCTTTAGCTCACGCCCGACTTCAGCAGAGGGTGTTTACAGAGTGAAATAAAGATGTCTATAATTCACCAAATCCTGGTTTCTTGGCTTCAGGGTGTTCTTAGAAAAGAATTTCTGATTTAGTTTTTGAGGCTTTTTTTTTTTTTTACCAACCGCGCTATGGATATAGATAACTTCCTGCCTAGACTTTCGAGAAAGGTGGTACATGTAGGAGGCAGACTATAAAAAGGTGACTTTGAAAGAGCCCGAGCTGATTTGTCTGAAACGAGACAAACAGATAAAGTTTCTGCAGGTTTCAGAAACTCCTTGTTTCCCGGCGACGCCGAGCTGACCGACACGTATCCGTTACAAACTGATATAGTTTGAACTGCCGAGTTCAAACTATATCAACTTTATCAGCTGTGTTGAGAGCGATCTTGCTGGTGTCCACAAATGTATACAGACAGCTCTGAGGATTCAGAACAACAGGAGACAGGGGCTGATTTCCCGGGGGGGGGGATGCTATTCCTAAAGCAAACAAATGCCGCGGGGAAACGTACGGAAATGTTACAAACACCTCTGGCTGTGAAATGGCAATTAGGATTCATGGATATTCAACTGATGGCAAATTCCAAATGTGGTTTGATTTATTAAAGGATTTTCATGTTGTTGCACCCCCCCCTTTAGATAAAACTAGTGTGGGCACACTATCCCAGCTCATAGGAAGTATTTAACAGGTCACACATGCACAAATCAATGACCTCCTTGCTGTAAGCGGACCACTGCCCCCTCATGCCCTTAAATGATGAAACATTAGGGGGCATGAGGAAGACGGAGATCTCCAACAACAATCAATGATAACACTGCTGCATTTTTATAGAAACACGGCCTTTCGCAGGTTGTTTTAGACCAATGCTAACTAGGGTAATTTATAAACAAAATAGTGCTCTCAATGTTAAAGTAGTCCAAGCCCCCCCATATAATCAATGCATCATTTCTGTGCTTAAATGAGCAGCACTGATATAATCAGTTGAAATATTTATTGGAATAAATAAAAAGCAGCTTCTCGCGTTGGCAAGTGTAAATATATGGAATAATTTGTGTGATTTCCCAGAGAAAATGGTGAAAATGAGTCAAACAAGCGCCTTCTTGGTGTTCTGAATAAGTTCAGGACCTTTGATCATTACCCCAACTAACCCCTCACACCCTTCCCATCTGCTCAGGAGGACGCTATTTTGAACAGCCTCCAGTTAATTCCCCCCTTTTTTCCCCCGTCTTGATTCACGTCTTCACTTTAACCTGAGTTTAAGCCTCAGCGAGTGTGCCGCAGCTTCTCGTCTCCCACGACCAGCCCTTTTCTGGTTCTGTGTTTATACCTAAATATCCCAAATGGCACTTTAATTCTGATAAATAGGCAATTTTCCCCTTCAGAAAATTGGGGAGACCTGCTTTAGTCATAGGTAAACATGTGTGATTGTTTTTTTATTGCTCAGTAGAGACTCATTTTAGAGACTTTTTTTCCTTGTGTTGCTGTTGTTTTCTTTTGCTTTGGCTCACGAGAGGGGACGTTAAGAGGGCAGGAGTGGGAACAAGAATTGCTCCTTTTATTATAGAGTGGGTTAATGATAGTCACCTGCGGGTTAGCGTATTCACACTCAATGACTTGCACTGTTTTAAGTCTTTTCCTCGCAGTTACTGAATTAATTTGCACTGATAAGAGTGTCAGTCGGGTTAAATCGCACTACAGGCTCACATTTGATGTTTTTCAAGTTTATCTTACAGCACATTTGAATGAGGGGGGGGGGTTGTTGATGTCTGCAGCACACGTTGCTATTTTTAACCCACTTTTTCCTGAAACACAGGGCTTCAAAAGGAGCACTCCAACACAACTCTTGTGCGCTGGTTATTACCCACAGTGGGGACCAGTCATCTCCATCTCCTTTCTCTCAGGGACTTTGTCATAGACTGGTGGTAGCGTGGCGCGCCATACCTTGGCAATCATGTCCAATCATGCAGCATGGAGGAAATTTACTCTGATGGCTTAATAAGCCTCCATTAGGTTGGATTACCTGGACCACGGCTGCACCCACCGCTCCAAAGTCACAGCTATGGACATGGTCCGTCATGTGGTTCATCGTTTCGCTTCAGGATACAACCCAACACACCTATAGAGCCATTTCTCTAGGACAATTTGCAGGAACAAAGGAGAGAGTGTCATTGGTCCGTTTTAGCTTTTTGGTTGTCATGCAAATCTGCAGACTTCAGTCTGACATCCTCAGAGTCTGTACTCTGATCGAAGAGGGTCCCAGACCCCGTTTTAGGAACCACTGTGCTACACTGTCAACTAGCAGCGCCGCGATTGCTGAGGAGTTGTACAGTAACGGACACAAATAGAAGGATTCCTTCTGCGTTTGTGATCCACATCCAGACGGACTGGAAGAGCTGGAGAGCCACTCAAGCTGCTCTGATAGAAGGGGGGAGCGGCGCGGTGCGATATTCTCTCCTCAAGGCCAATTTGAAATGACTGATCGTAGATCCTTTGAAAGTTAACTCGAGGAATCCTGTTCCAGAGCATTCACATGGACAGAAATGTTTAGGTTGATTAAAAATGTATTTAGAGCGGACACAAAAAGTGGTTCAAACACCAGACACTTTACTGAGCCTCCCTCTGGGTGGCCAGTGTTGTTTTTCTGAAGCAGCCAGACAGATGGTTGTATCCTAATTTTATGGCTTTTCATCCAGTGATATGACCTTTCTTTGGACAGAATCAGTGTGTATAATACCACACTAATTTCAAAGAGCGTCCAAAAGTCAGCAACAAAAATTCTTCTTGGGGCCACCAAGTGTTTTTGGTTTTAGCTTGCATCACATTAGGAAGCATAGTGAGCATCCACTGTGTCCCGCTGATTCCTGTGTCTCTGGCTGCTGAACAAACACACTTCCACGCTCAATACAAAAGAAAACAAGATGCTGCTTCCCGTCTCCTCAATTCCTTCTGTTAAAAAGCTAAACTTTGACTCTGTCCGTCTGCAGCACTGGTTTCCGAACGGACCCCGGTCCATTCAAATGTGCTTTTCCAGCAGACTTCAGGCAGTCGCTGATATTTTGAGGTCACAGGTGTAGCTTTTTCTGATGACTCTCCCCTGTTTGTGCAACCAACGCGGCTTTGTGGAACAGCTGCCCAGCTCGCCTGTGTCAGCAGTTTCTTTACAGCTGTATGGGAGCTTCGCTTCGCCTTTCAGCCCAGCAGATGTGCAGTGTTTTGTGAAAAAGTCTGTGGTTCCCACTATAACTTGACTCTCCCTTAAAGGTACAATGCGTGAGACACGAGCAATTAAATCTTGGTGCAGTGGGTGGCAGCGGTGAGCTGCTGCAGTGTTTCGTCTGTCCTTTATTACTATTCTGTTTATTTTTCTTGTTTGTTTACTCCTTCATAGGACCACATGATGTCTTTCTGTAGGTCATCTGTTAAGTGAGCACGTGAGCTGCACCTTTTTCCCCTGAAGAAAAACTGAGTATTTCTATGATTTTTTTTTGTTGCTAGAATAACCTTGCAATTTTGTGTGCTGGTAAATGTTTCAAAAGGAGCAGGATTAACCAAAGCAGGACTGTGGAGTGGACTTATTTATGTCGGGTAGGATGATGTGACACCCTGGAGAGCCTCAACAATCCTAGCCACATTAGTGCTGAACGTTTGAAGAGGATTGTACGTATGCATTACATCCTGTTGAAAAAGATATGAAGATGTAACTACACTCGACAGAAAAATGACTCACTGCACCATCTAGTGGCCCAAACCGACACGACACCCATTCGGAGCCAGCTGTATCTGCCGCATTTTAAATCACCAGATTTCAGATGGTGTTTTAGCTTTCTTTTTTCTTTCACACTGATTGCTACTTTAGAGACATTCTTGTATGCTGTAAACAAATTTAACACGCGTCAAGTGTCGTCTTTAATGTCATGTGAGACAGTGAAAATCAAAAGCCGGGAGCTTTGATTTCTTTTTATAGCCTTCGAGTGCTTCAATCAGTCTCTTTTCAGATCAGCAGTCAGTTGCTCTGAGGTATCCTTTAGCGTTGAGTGTTACAAAACGGTGTGAAGAGCCGCAGAACTTATCAGCTCTGGAAATGTCATCAGCTCTGAATACAAATGTCAGTCTGAACAATTCGGACCCACCGTCTCCATCAGAGCCTAATGACTCAGTGGTCAGCGTGTTGCCTCCTTTATCCACTGTGTGTTTCGCCTCCTTATTTGAGTGATCAACATTGTATTTGCTACTACAACGACACAATTATCAAATGTACCCGCAAAATACGACTGTAGGAGACATCGGAGGGCATCGCACTGGACCGTATGCCATATTGTTCAAACACCGCCACAGGTTTCGCTCTGATGCTGCGCTGCCCGGCCCCTCCGAGCCGTTCCCCTCCTCTGGGGTCCTGCCTTCTGTTCACTGGTACTGTTTGTTTTCCACTCCAGGCTCAACCGTGAGCTGCCAACTGCTCGTCCTCTGCTCCTCCCTCCCTCCGCTATCTCCTACAGTGGCTTCCTGCGTTGGATGCGGGCCCGGTGTTTCCAGGCTTAAATAATGTGCGTTTCTCTCTCTTGCATCCTCGCCTCTGAAAGAGGAGCCGACTCCTCACCTGGAGACCGCAGAGTCCTTTCAGTCTGTTCCATGCAGGCAAACGCCGGCCTCGTCTGCTGTTTTATTTACCGTGGCTCTGAATTATTCAGGACAATTTAGCCGTGCTTCAGTCAGTCGGAGAAAATGACAAGCTATATTATAAACCAGGATGCCCTCAAAAACCCGATGAATAATGCACTGTAAGAGGAATTAATCTCTTTAAATAAACATTTGTGTGATTCATTTGGAGCATGCACTGTGGGCCACAAAAACAAACATGTCTCACGGTGGCTGTCCCTTCCGTAGCGATGGAGCGCGAGCCCCGAGGAGTCGCATTGTTTGGTTAGCGAGGAAGCTAATACCCCAGTGGAGGATGGTCGGGCCAGGCCGCGAGCTGGAAAAAAACACCAACTATCACTTTTATTTTGAAGAGTTCCAGTTTTAGTCGCATCGCGCGGCCTCCGCGCTAATTAACCTGACATGAAGTAAAAACGCTCGGCGAGGCTCATTGTCTCGGATTCATCAGCCCCATATAGCGCGATCCAACTTCGTTAGGGATGCATGCGATGGGATTAGATGCATAATTCAGCGTCTTTCATTTTATTATTTCAGGTAAAAAATGAATTCTTTATTACTGCCCTCCAGCCTTGAAACACAAGCCTCCTCCCCAAATAGCTCAAAATGTACTGCGTGGTCCCATTTCCTTAAAACCTGTCTCCCTGGGAAGCTGTTAAAGAGGCAGCACTCTCCATCTGTCACTCAGCTCGAGCAGAGCCGGCGAGATTCCTCGGTGGTGATGGTGCCTTGATAAATATGTCATCAGCTGTCCATCCTTTCCCCTCGCCGCCGTCCAATTTCGTTTGCTCGTAATTGATTACTTGCTCTTCCGCACCATGTGAGTTTAATATTACAGTTAGAGAGGGGGGGTGGTGTTTCGTTGTGCTCTCCACCAAACCTCCATCCACTGTGCACGAACGCACAGCTCAGCTCGCGGCTCATAAACAAACCCTTCCGGAAGTGCACCTCCGACTGCTTTTCCTCTCTCCGTCGGTCGAGTTTCATTTTTACGCCGCTGATACCGAAAAGGCTGCAGAGGCCAGTAATCAGCGACTCGTTAACTGCGGGGCTCCTGTTTCTCTGACAAGCCCGGGTTCGCGGCACAGCTGACGGTTCAATGGAGCCGCGTGTCAGGGCAGAGCAAACACACCAGCTACTATAAATAGACCCCCAGTCCACCTTGGAGCTTTGTGGGTCACTGGCTGCTTCTATCGATCTTTAGAAATTACAGGGAGGATAAAACACACACACACACGCACGCACATGCACATGTACACGCACACACACACACGCACCTTTGCCAGACAAGACAACAACCCGCGCTCAGTTCCTCCAGCACCACATATATGGAACGAGACAAAACGGGACAACTGTGTCGTCTTTCCTGGTTCGCAGAGCTCTCTCTCAGGTTGATTTACTCTGCGCTAAAAGCATATCATCCCTTGACCGCCCACAAGCTCTTACCTCGAAGCACTCGAGGGGAACCTCCTCGCTGGTAAGTCTATGGTGGGCTGAGGGCCAGGTGTGATAAAGCTCAAGCTAGAAACGCAATAAGCAACTGCAACCTCTGCCAAGTGGTCATACCCTGTTATAGCACAAGTTACATTTTTTCCTTATTTTTGGTCACCGGATGAGCAGATCATGACCAACACTTACGCAGTCGTTCCTTGTTGCACCCCTCACATGGCACCAAAATTTCATCCAAACCTATCAAGTCATTTTTAACAATTTTCGCACCCAAACAATCTGACACTGACGCTCACACAGCCCCCGCTTGGCAAAGATAGTAAAGATCCGATGTGAGGGCGAAGTTTGAGGTCCCACCACCCCGACCTTGACAACACCACAGAATCGTGTGGGGGTGTAAAAGTGCTGAGCCGGGGAAAAGCAGAACACAACCCAGTGGGCCTTTATGTCTGAGAGTAATGGCATTGGCTGCACTACATATATCAAAGCGATCTGAAAGCTGAAAGAAATGTGATTGATGCAATCTTCCGAGGGTTTCCACTTCAGCTTGAAAGAAAAGCCGTTTCTGCAATCAAGTACGAAGATGAGCTTTTTCTTTTTTTTTTTAGTCAGGTTCTTTCCATCGTCGCACCTCGTCGCAAACTTTCCGCGGAGACGTCTCGGAGCCTCTCCGGCAGGTAACACAGAGGACAGTGAGCAGTTTGTTCTTCCGTTGCAATCAGCTGCAGTGACCACCTGCTGATTATAGGCTTTTATATTCTAATTTTATACGTTTAAAGTTTTCCTCCTTTTGAAAATGCAACAAAAAAAGCAGAGAAGGCACAAAGCAGCAGCAGCAGCAGCAGCAGCTGTGGACCGCAGAAAGCTACAGTAGCACTTCTGTGACAGGAAGATGAGACACTATTACAATGTGCAGTTCGATCCAGGCCCATTCAGGTCTCATAGTAGGACGTATTTGTATTTATAGACTCCTGCATGGTATTTTAAAATTACCACGACCACATTGTGGCACTGGTGTAAAACACGGCACCACTGCCCGCTCAGTGAATGCACCGATGTCTGATGCTGTAGGTCACTTTTGGGCATCTGGTTGCCACAAACCACATGTGGTCGCGACGCACAGTCTTTGATTATTTAACAGTTTAACAATTTAAGAATTTTTACATTTAAAAAGAAGAATTACCAAAAAAAAAGCCACACGTGCACAGATACACCACGCAAACGTCGCACAGATGCTGGCTTGAACCTGAAACTTTCTCGCTCTGATGCAAGAGGAAGGAAACACAGGAAAACACTAACGCATCCACTTAAAACCTGCACTGAGATGTTTTATTCCACACTTGCTTTTTTTTTTTTCGCTGAAGTAGCAGTGCGGAGGCGGGAAATGTGCCGGACCCCCTCTTCAGATCAGCATCAATCTGCCCAGAGGTGCACAGATGGCTGCAGGTCCACCACGGCACGGCCATCTAACAGGGGGGACGTGACAACTGTGGCGGCTTGGGACCAGTGCGAAACACCTGCGCTGGGCACCGCCCTGTACTCAGGGCTTCTCCCATTCACCTTCATCCGAAACGGTTTCAAAGTTGCGAAATAATCAGCAGGTTTAATTGCCATACGAGCTGAAAAGGCCCATCAAGTGGCTGTGATAACTGTGTTTCGGTTACATTACTCCTGAGGTGCTCCTGCTTTCCCTTTTCTTCTCACCGCCCCCCTCCACCCCACCCCCCCCACATCACTCCACAAGCCGCAGATGCGTGTGAACCGTTAGAGACCATCTGCTTCAAAAAGCCCATCTTTTTCTAGTTTTTTTTTTCTTTTTTCCTCCCTCCTCTATTTGCAGGTATCTTTCATCCCTTGTACTGAATTAATGCAGCTCCCACTGCATACAAAGCGAAGCAAGGCATCGGCGTCTGTTGGTGGGAGGCTGCTTTGGCCCGTGGATTCAAGAATGAGGGGATGCAGGCCAGAGCCACCTGCCAACAGATAACAACAGTAAAGGAGAAACACTTTGATTTAAACTTTGGTTGGGAAAAAGATATAAATCCTCAAAGTGTTCGCCCAAACGGTGCCAGCAAACACCATATGCTGCCGAGGCTCTCATTCTCTTCCCCGGCACTGATGACAAAGTCAACTTTAATGATAACAAAAAATGAATAAAAGCACAAGTTGTAAGTCAGAAAGCAGCAATCGATGCTGCCACGTTGTAGATTTTGACTGGGGAGCCCTTTTTTTTTTTTGAAACGAGGAATAAAGAGCTCCAGTCTGCGTCTTGGCAGCCTCGGTGCCTTTTTTTGGGCGCCTCTCAGAGCCGGATTTCTTACTTAGCTGGCTATTGTATTCTAATCAGATATTATTAGCACTGATGGCAGCTCAGCATCAAGCAAAGGTCACGGGCCGTTTAAAGGGGGGGGATTGCTCTGAGGCTGTTTAGGTTAAGAGGCGGGGTGGAGATGAAGACGGAAGACAGAGGAGCGGCGGGGCTGATGAAAGAATGAGTGAAGACAAACACTGCCTGATGCTTCGCCCCGTGGGGGGAAATAGATCAGGGCCTAATGAGCCACATTTCGCATCAGTTGATAACAACACTGCGAGGCATCTGCATATGTTGAACGAGCAAAGCAAATTGCTGATTGTATCACAAAATATCAGAAGTGTGAGTCATATATAATCGTATTCCGCTGTTGTGTCGCTTTCTGAGTGTGGGAACGACGCCAAAACAAAGATTCAAGTTGATTCAAAGTAAATGACTTTGTACAGTGAACCTTCGCTATATCGCAGTTTACCTTTTTACTGTTTGGCCAATTTTTTTGAACAGTTTTTTATGCTTTCCTTAGAGTGTATGAACGCACATTGTGCTCTGTGTCCTGATTGGCTAAAGGACTGTGGGCCAATGTCAATCAGTGTCCTCCGCCCCTCCTCCCTGTCCAGTACAGAATGCATTTGGTTCGGCAAATTTACGTGTTAGCAAAGTTTCTCCATGAAAAAACCCACAATGTCGACGAAACGCTCTGCATCGACAAATACAGCTGTGGACCAGGGCCACGCAGAGACTTTTGGAGGGGCAGGGGCTCAAAGTTAAAAAAAAAGGGCACATGAAGCAAAAATTCAAATGCCAAACTGAAGGAATCGCACCAACTCGTATAACTTTCACACAACACACGCAAAAAAAAGAAAAGAAAGAATGACAGAAACAAAAGGGCACTTTGGGCATCAAGGGGCAAAGGGGCAGATGCTTGAGATGCTCCAGGTGCTCCAGCCCCCGTCGCACCCCCATCTGCACGTGAGTGCTGTGGATGCACCCACAAGGCAGGAAAGTGCTAACTTTAGCAGGAAAGTTTAACTTCTGGACATGCTAAAGGAAGGTCGAGGCTACAAGGCTGAAGGATGCCGTTACAGAACTGTGCTGTTTAATTATTGTAAAGAAGACGACTACTTCACATTTTTTGCCTATCGCAGGTTTTTTTGGAACGTAACCCCCACCCCCACGACGAACGAGGGTTCACTGTACCACGATTTATGTTGTGACATGAACATGCACACTGTATCTGTTGTAAAAGGGGAGCTAAAATGTGTTAAACTAAATTTTCATGTCTTTGCCCCTCCAGATTGAGCTTTCAAAGCAGAAGAGGGGGAATTTATGGTGATGAAGTTGTTGCCAATCCAAAAAAACTGCATTTCCATTATTTTGAAGTGGAAAAACCAAAGCAAAAACTATAGTTTTTTCCCAAATCGTTTTCATTTAAATAGCCTAATGAAACTCTAATAATTTATTTGATTTGAATTTATTCAAACTGTGATTGTGATTGGAATGAATACAGGGACAGATAAACAGGTTTCCATGGTCAGAAACAAGTGGGAGCAGCAACGCTTCCCTTTCGGCGCAGGAAGAAGCTGCAACGCCGGTGCTCCAGCAACGAGCGCGGGGTGCTCGCCTTTGAAAGCGGTCAAATTTGCCCACAACGTCCCTTTGCACCCAAACACATGCACTGAATGGGAGCGGCTGGAAAAAAATGATGAAGCTGTCGGTTTAGATACACTCTCAATTTCATTGAATGCACTTTCATAAACATTGTATTGGACCAATTACGCCAAAACGTTTGTGACAGTAAACACAGCGCGCCGTGCAGACGGTGTTTATTCAGACGAAAACAGACGATGCACCTGCCGCCGCTGAAGGCATTTGGCTGAAACGACGAACCAAATCCCTGAACTGGGCCTCCAATCCAAATGGAAATGAACCCCTCCAAGATGTGTATGATGTGCTCAGCGGCGGGGCATGGGAATCAGGGGAGATTATGGGGGCTGCTTGCCTTATCATCCCGTGTTTACAAGGAGAGAGGCACTCATTTGGTATGCTGTCGATTGAAGGGCATGGAAACTGACAGAACGGATGGACAGCCCAGCACTTCACTCATGGGCCTCAATTTACCCTGAAACTATTGACAAGGAGGCTCTTGTAAAGAATAATAATAGCCATCGGCATACCAGTGCTCCTCCAAGGAAACTAATATTTCACACAAAAACAGGGAAACCTTTTTACATTCTTGCCTCCAACAAATTCAAGTAAATCTATAAATTTTGCTCCTGACAACCGGAACAAGGACTTAGTGTGACCTTCAAATGAAAACTGTATGTTTTGTGACCTTTGCCAGAAGAAAGCTGATTTATGCTCTGATTGTTTGGAAAAGGAAGAGAACGAGATGGAAAATACACAACACGCTCGTCCGACGAGGTTGAGGCTGTGATGAAGGACAAACTGCGTGGAATTTCAAGGCAGCACCTCTAAACCACGCGTTCTGTAGGATATCACGCAGGTTAGTGGAGCTACATGTAGGACTCACGCTGAAACATGTTTGTAAGGATGAAGAAACTTTGGTAAGATGATTGTAAGAAGCAGAAAGGTGGTGTAGTTTTCCACTTGGTTCATCTAATCAGTGTGATTTATGATGAATCTTTGCGAGTTTGCAGTTTTCTTTGGATCATCAGGAAATCTTTAAGCCAAACAAACAAAGTCCCGGTAAATGAGGTTCCAGAGAATATTGGTGAAAACGGCCCAAAGCTGGCTTTCCTGCTCCATGGGAACAGAATAGGAGGGTCACTAAAGTCAACGTGTCTCATGCGCTCAATGATGCGTCTTGACTTTGTAGCTTATATGATCTCCTGACCAACCCGTTTAGCTGGACAAGTGGTGGGCATTTCCCACGGAGACTTCCGGGGGTTATCCCTGCACTTTGCGTCTGTCATGTCTGACTTTAACACAGTTACAGAGGCGTAAACTAAAAAGAGCAGTTGGGCCCCCGGGGCCCATCGGAGCCCATCGGAGCCTTATTAGATGTGTATCTAATGACACGAAAATGTGAGTGAGCTCATGAGTAACATGTCCTGATGT
>JAUESF010000001.1:5095955-5110848 GCA_032274765.1 Malacoctenus tetranemus | reverse complement strand
AAGGAACCTCCTGCTTTTAAAATTCAGTGTGTTGAATCCAGAGATAATGAGACAGCATTCAGGTTTAATTTTCATCATCTCCTGTAACAGCGAGCTCATGTCTCTCATGAGTACAGTGATAAAGACCCATTAATATACGAACGTGTGCTTGACCTTCAATGCCTCTAATCATTGGACAAGCAGAACAGCTGAAAATTGTAAAAAGTCTGATTCGACAGCTTTCAGCCAAATGGGCTCAATGCGCTCGATTTACCTGTGAGTCAAAATGAATCATCAGGCGTTTGATATTATCGTTACATAACAATTAATAACACTGACTAGAAGCAAGGAGGACAGTTTACTGTGAAGAATAACAAAAAAAGGCCTTCTTGTTCTTAAATACGGGGCTCGCACCGAAGATATTATATAACAACAGGTTCTTTGGTACAAAACAACACGTTTTTAATTTAATGTGATCTCTGTGAAAGATTTTCTTGATGCTGCTGTTGCTTGAAGTGAATCTCATCAACATCGCTCCCACAATGTGTCCATGTATTATTAAGTAAGTAGTTGGTAAAGCAGTGTAGGAAATGGATGCATGAATGGAAAGACCAATGGAGGGGAATACACATGTTCCACCTGAATAAATAACACAACAATTAATGTTTTGTTATTTGAGCATCAACCCAATGCTTTTCACAAATGGTCTGAGTTGCAATGTTTGTCTAAAAGAAGCTGTCAGATGTTTTCACCACAATATGAGAACAAATCGAGTCCCTCCATAAGTGAAGTGTGGCCTATCTGTTGGCTGCCGCGCCGCTCTCTGTGGCCCTCTCCTCAGCTCGCACAGCCGGCCGGACTGGGCTCCGCTTCAGCAGCTCAGCTCGCCTCCTCCTCTGGGCTGCAATCATCTGCGGCAGCATCTACTTATCACAGGGGGCTGCCTGGATTACCACACCATGCTTAATGGCAACCTGCCATATGATGAATATCATAATCCAGCAACACAAGCGGCGCCACACACTCCGTGTCTCTTCACAGAGCACCGCCGTGCTGGTTTCACTACAGAAAGCCCTCCTCCCTGTGGGGAAAGAGGAAGGGGGGGGGACCCAAACAGGCATAAAAGCCAAATAAGCTACATGCAAATTATGCTTTAATACGGAGACTTTTTGCCTTACAGCACCGGCTGTCTGCTGCACCACACAGGCAGAAGCGCTGCTGGTTGTGCGCTCTGGATTCCAGTTCCAGCTACAATATCCATTGGAATCAATCATTAACAACCAATGCAATTCACTTGGGGCTGTACTTTATTTTGGGCCTCCTGTGAAATAAATAGAATCATCAAGCTGTGACAGAGCGGGCCAGTCGTTTGCAGCCGGCTTCGGACGTGGCTGGAGCAACGTGAAGGTGTGGCACATATCACACTTTTTCTCATTTCAGCTCCGCGGCTTCAATCAGGATGTTGAACTCCAGGCTCAATGAGAGGGAGTTTTTCAAGCAACAGCAGGGGTGGACACACTCAGAGCTACAACTGTGTTGTATAAATCAATGCAATTCAATGGCCCCGCCATAAATCCTTCCTTTGTGAAGTGTGTGTGGTTTTTACCGAGTGGGTCAAAGAGCTGTTGATTCACAGGTTTGTGTTTTTTTTCCTTTTTTAATTCCATCCCAGCAGATTGTGACATGGTGTGTTGACTCATGTTACTCATACTATATTAATGCTTTGTTTCCCCTCTTGCATCCAAGGTCATAAATACCGAGGTGAGTCACACGAGTTTTAAATCTAACGACACTTTGCATGAATAGATACATGGAGGCTTTTGGTAAATGGTAAATGAACTCCACTTATACAGCACTTTGCACCTGCAGTCCCAAAGAGCTTTACACTGTGATTTATTCCCCCATTCACACACCAGTAACAGCGGCTCCCATACAAGGTGCTCTTGCACCCCCCCCCCACACACAGACACACACACTCACACACACATAATTTAAGGTTCACTGTCATGCTCAAGGACTTTTTGACACTTTTGTATCATATCAATGTGTAAAATATAAAATAGCATCATTAGCACCAAAGACTTTCCAAAATCTCCAACATGTGGCTCAGAGTTTATTTTGGCCAACACGATGACTCGTTAAAGTGATGAAATAACAAACACAAATGCAAATGCAAACGGTAGGAAGCAGAACTCACGCTCACAACCAGAACTGAACAGCTGATGGCAGCAGTGCCCTCAGTCAAGAGTGCTGTGAAAACCAGCAAGCTTGTTGCAAGAAAAGAGGAGTTAAGGTCCAGGAACTAAGAGTGCACTTTTGCTTGTAAACGAAGCAGAAAGTGGACAATTGTGAAGACACTATACAACTGTATTTCTGATCCCTTGTAGCCAAATTTGGTTGCATGCGTCACCTGAGCTCTGCACCAACTTGCAGGCTGGGCCTCCCTCCACCTCAAGATGTTCTTTTCCAGATCAATGAATGCACAAATGCAACGTTAAAGTCTTAATGGACCTATCACACCAAAAGCTAATGTATCCTCGCAGCATATCGTATTGATGTGTTACAACAGAAGCATTCCAAGTGTTGTTTCCAGCCCTTTCTACATTTCAGAGGCTTTTGGTGAGAGCACAGCTGGTACATACACCACCACATCAGTCTCATAAGTGCATTTAGTCGAGTAAACAGCATTTTGATGGAAGCTATGAAATCCATTCTCTTTTTTCATTGCACTAAGTTACAACTACTTGTTGCTACTTGACTTCCCTTTTACTCAGTTTAAAAAGTATTCCTCAACTCATCCACTGACGTCACTGTCTGAGAGATTAGTGGCCCCTCAGCTTGTGGAGAAAACCCAAAAAAGAGGAGAGTTGAGTCAAAAGGAGCAAAAAGACTTGATAGAAACCAGTTTTATTTTCTATTCACTTTCTTGGTACCAGTGTGAATACAAAGCCAACTTTACAGAAATCTGACCTTTAATTTATTTCTGGCTTTTGGAACATTTGAAGGATTCATCTCACAACTGTGACCATGATCTCAGACTCCATGTATGACCTCCTGCTCCTTTGAACAGATTTTATACAATCAAAACAAAAACGTCCACACTGCCCTCTGACAAAAATGTGCAAATTACTTTCCCCCTCTCAGACAGACAAATTTATGTCCCTCAACCTTCCTTGTGATTCCTCTGACATCTTAAAGTCTCTCTTGTGTTCTTCATGCCATCCTTTGACTCACCTTTCTGTTGCACTCATTGGATGTCACTCTGGGTAAGAGCTAAATAGCTGATATGAATAATGCAGGAAGAAGAAAATCGAAAGTGGTGTCGTTTAAAACATTAACGCGTCTCTCGGAACTTTGTTTTTAAGACTCAGGAAAGTGCGACTGCATGACTTATAACCTGACTCATTGTGGCAGCGAATTAGCTTCCTTTTAACGAATAAACTACACGAGATTAAAGAATAAAAGGGATTTCATATACATCAGCTAAGCTTCAGTTTTTTTTCATTTTTCCATACAATCTCCCACAATGGGTCTTTGTACACGAGTTCAAAAAGCTTGAAACAAGTTCAACTCTGAGTTCGACAGTCTCTAAAACAATGATAAAGGACTTATCAGATAAAGTTTGTCAGAGTCTGAAAATTTGCTAAAAAAAACGGCACTGCTACTTCTCATTGCTTCTGAACATTTTCACTGTAGACGAAAGATTTCTGCCCTGTAATATGACAGTAATAATGTCACAGATTGATGCAACCATACTAAAGTTTGTTGATATTGATAAACCCTAAACATTCATTCTTTGAATGCCTTCACACTGCGAAACTGCCATTTGTGTGCCTCTTCCACATCAATTTGAAAACAGCCATTTACAAGTGACGGCATCTGAAATGACATAGAAAATAAAATCGCGAGGCTGCCGGCGTTCAATGCATTTAAACCCACACCGTCCTGAGAGCTGCGGGGCAGCTGTTGCCTGAACGCACCATCTTCTGAGGTGCAAAGACTGGCCGGGGCACTATATTAACAGGGGGGGGAGGGGGGGGCTGCCTGATGGAATATTGATAAAATGTTTTTTGTTTGCTGCACATTGCTCGGAGAGTTGACGGCTCGCTGCACTAAATCATAAAGCCCACTTGGGCGTACTGCAGAGTCAATAACCAGTTCTTTTTCTATTCTGGGAATGCACTCAGTTTCTGGGAGGTCGTCCGTCGAAGCAACACTTGTGCTGAAAGACTCTCAGAGCAGTTCTTCTCTGTGGTCCATTGTGTGCTACATTGTGGTTTCCTCTAATAGCCTTACCTAACAAGACAAAGAACTTCTGGAATAGTCTGCTTTATGGGCGAGATGATAGCCTCCTCATGGAGCACAGGCGCTGAGTGCTTTGTGTAGACCCGCAGACGCCAAGGATGCACAACATCAAAACTATATATAATATATATACCGGTAATAACAAATCGTTTGTTAGCCAAGACCGAACTAGTCTGGTCAATGGACTTCACCCAGTTGGCACATCTTTGCTTGATCTTCAGCAGTCTCAAAGTGTTATGCGCTATAGCCTCAGTACTCGCCTAAACAGTCACGCATTCAAACACACACTGACACACCGAAGCAAAAAAAAAAAGTGCTTACTCACTATTGGGAGCAATTTTCGGCTGCAGTATCTTGCTCCAGGGCACTTTGATACCGGACAGGGTGGTCAAGGACACTTGGATGTGTCGATGGGGATCGAACCTCCAACTTTTGGAAAATGAAGGACAACTCACCCTGCCAGCTGACCCACACTTGCCCTGTTGTGGACCATCAGTAGGGAGTATAAGCAGGCTTCTGGAAGCATAATATTGCCATTCCTCTTTCAAGCCTCAAAGCCTCAGCTTGTGTAGTCTCGAACCTCGGATCGAACCTCCAACTTTTGGAAAATGAAGGACAACTCACCCTGCCAGCTGACCCACACTTGCCCTGTTGTGGACCATCAGTAGGGAGTATAAGCAGGCTTCTGGAAGCATAATATTGCCGTTCCTCTTTCAAGCCTCAAAGCCTCAGCTTGTGTAGTCTCGAACACAAAACAAGATTCTGCGCAATGTAAGTCAGAGGGTTTTAATTTCGCACCTCTACTCGAGTCCTTTAACCAGTCAAACCTATGTATCTATCTCTGTGTGTGCCAGATTAAGTGAGCTCAACTCTGACATATGCTGTCTGTGTACACTTACAGCCTGAAAGGCAGATATCGGTGAGCCATAGACACCCCCCCCAAAAAAAAGACCCAAGACAAAAAAAAAAGCCCTGAGTGATTTGACAGTCATTGTAAATGCTTGCGTTTCTCTGTGTGAGCGAGTGACATGCATCTTCAGCTGTGTGAATGAAATGTTTTCCCTGCATGGTGACAGGTGGGCCGAGCATGCGGGAGCGCTGGCAGGCTGCACGCCGGCAGCAGCTGCAGCGGCGGCGGTGGCAGCGGTGGCGGCAGCATCAAGCAGCCGTGGCAGCTCCAGCGCAGAGGACTGAGAGCGGGGAGACGGCCTGCCAGGGGAGGCGACGGTGCCAAGAGCTGTTGTATCATTACAAAGCCTCTCCCTCTCTCTATCTCTCTCCGTGATGAATTATAAACGAGGTCTTTTAATCTTAAATCTGGAGCCCCTGAACATTTTAGATGGCACCTGACTGAAATGTCATGCACTTTAAAGAACAGCCCTTTATTTAGAATGCAATATTTTGTAAAGCCTTGTTGTATAGACCCTGGGGGGGTCACTTTTTGCATCATTTATGATAGCTTATACCTGGCTACGTCTTCATTTAGAGGTGGTTGCTCATTAGAAACACATTAAGCACGTGTCAATGAGTACACACACTAAAACGATGCATCCATGATCTCAAAGGCTACTTTTGTACCACAGTTTCCAAAAGCAGCCAACACTTTGCAGTAAAGGTAATATTGAGATATATTTAGGCCGCGTCACGACAAGTTGCGCGGGAGGAGCTGATTTCCTGCCAAACAAGTAAGACCAGAGATCCCAGATCGATGTTTGCCGCTGCACCACAATTGCCAGACGAGGTGCAGAGACGGCGCGTCGAAGGGCAGAGCGCGAGGAGGCGGCGTGTTTATTTATAGAGCACAATGAGCCTAATTGGTAAATTGGTCTCATGATTGATTCCCTATTGAGTTCAGTGTCGTCTGCCTCGACTCCGCGGTGAGGGATGTCCTGAAATAGCAGGGATGACAGCGAGGAGAAAGAGGAGCCAATACTTCTCCCCGAGTGCATGATCCTCCGATTAACTGTCCACAGGCTCCCTGAGACTTCAGCCCACTGTAAGCAATTAGACACATCAAGGTTATGGCTCAGTCTGGCTGTCACCAGGCAGAACCCAAGCCCCACAAAGAGGGTTTTATATTTCAGCACCCACTGCACAGGAGCCCATGTTTTCGTAGCTCCTTGCATGATTATTACCTTGCTCCACTAACTGATCCCACGTATGTAAATGCAATGATTAATGATAAGATGTAGGATCTTGGATGCACAATTAAAATCACAACCTTCTCAGGGCACAGTGATTCTAATCTTTTAACTAAATCGTGCTAATGTCACCTCGTAGAGGCATTTTTCCTCTCACGCCGATGGAATTAAACATCAGTTTAATGGTGTTTGCCTTCATCAATATGTAACATCTGACATTTTTCACCAGATTGCACAAAACACTGTTTAAATTTTAAATTTACTGCGTCTCAACGGTTCACAGCAAGGTGAATGCAAGACGTGAGTTTGAAAAGACGATGGGAACCAGCTCAACCTTTACTGGAGACGCTGCCGTTCCAGGGGCTTAAAGGCCTTTTCCAGCTTATTCCCCATGAATCCGATTTACTAAACAACTGTTTCCCTTTTTGCGGCTTGCCTCTGCCTGGTCTCGCCATCTCTTCTCTGATTTCTTGACTCGTGACAGATCACCTGGTGAAACCCTCATTTAAATAATCCTGTTCGCACATGTCCTCGCAAACACTCCGAGTTGATCAGTCAAAAAATCACGCCCAGAAACAATGTGTTTCGGAGGCAATTCACCACGCGCAATCAGGGTTCTCAGCAGATCAGGCCCCAAGCGTCCTTTGCAGCTGGAGAAGTTAACTCCCCAAATTTAATAACCACGTGTGTGTTGGTCATAGCCGTCTGATTTTTTTCCCCACATAAGTGTTGTTTCAACAAATGGGGTTACGCCTCTCCATGGCAGCGAGCAGCCCATTACAAGATTTGATCGGCACAAATAAATCAAGACGTTTATGCATAACAGTCTTCTACCTCATGCGGGGAGGGAGTGGGGGTGGGGGGGTGGGGGACTCGGCTCCGGGGCCTATCTGCTTCCTGGCTCCGGGTTTGAAATTCAATTACCCGCTGCCCTGGGTAGCTGCTTGCTGGAAGCGAATCATGGATCTGAGGTAAGGTTTAATGGATTTGAAATATAATTTAGCTCTGGCTCGGCTCCTTAGAGACAGGTCACCATTACCTATAACCACATTAGAGGTAATCAAAGATTCTCCTGAATTCGTTACCTTGGCTTCCAGCGAGCACCTTGACTGTTCTAACCCCCCCTCCCCCCCGCTCCCCTCCTCCATCTCCGATGCATTTAAAGGGCATGTTATGTATAGGCATAAATCATAAGTTGAACACAGATTTATTGGGAAAGGGGACCACCTTCCCTTTCTGCACATTCAGACAGCGGGGCTGAATCAGGCCCACATTCATTAGCAAACATCCTCCCGATAGCTTTCTAATGATATCATGTGGCTCAGCTGAGTCAAACTGGCGTCTACAGGGGCGACATGCTATCAGTGTGACACAGCAAGTAAACCATAGAGGAAGCTACCTGCTGCTCTCTCACTCTAATTGCAAATTGTAGCTTATTGCTTGGCCTTTCTCCCAAAGAAGCCACTTTTTTTTTCCTTTTTTCAATAGGCAGAGCCTCCCCCTCCCTCAGACACCTGTTATTAATTCTCTCCTGTTTAATCAGAGACCTGGGAGGTAGCAGCCGCTCCTCAGGCTGCGAGGATGACAAATGAATTGCCAGGTTAGAAAAATGGACTCGAATTCATCCTCTCCTAGAATTTGTGTTCACATCCATGCATTGTTCTTCTTCAAGGATAATGGATGGTGTGCGGTTGGAGGTGGTGGAGAGATTCTGAAGGTGCTGCGTAGAATCCCAATAAATAGGTAATGTTGCAAAAAGTCCCTCCCCCATTACAGTTCCCTGGCACGTATGTGGCTTGGAAGCAGCTTCCTGCAGCTAGCGTGGCAAAGCCACCATAGCGAGGAAACAATGTTGAGAGTTTATAGACAAAAATATGTTGCTTTTTTTGGGGCTATTTAAAGCTTTTATTTGCATATAAATAAGGCTGATTTTTAATACAGTTTGAAATCCTTTTGCTCCGCTGTCTCGTATCCATCAGCAAAAGCCACCTGGAAATGTCACTGCAACTGCTTCTCATGCAAATACAATCCCTCAATCATGAAGCATACGGGGATAAGACACACTGAGCTCGCCATTCAGACCCCCTGTCTTGTGACACGTTTGAGTGGGACTTTTCGGTTTCTGGAGTTACACAAGGAGAAAACTAGAGCATCAGATCCATTCATAAAACAAACCCCTGTCAGAAAAGGTCACCTTGTCAACAAATGAGACACAAAAATGATAGTTTATATTTTCCACTCTTGCAATTTTGGCTCAAGAGCCATTTGGTGGAGAGAGAAAAAAAAATCAGCAGGAGCTTTATTTGCACCTGCAACATCTGTAGGCAGCTTTTATAGCCATTAGTGTCAAGTAGCATGAGTTTAAAGTCTGAGAAATTGCACAAGCATGACCCGGAGAGGAGGATAAAGCCTTCGTGACGCTTAGAGCCAAAATAACAGCGTGCTGATAAACACACTTCTTAGGCTTTTTACTGTCCCTCGTCTTGTACAGGTCAGACTTGTGGAGCCCATTCATAATAATGAAAAAGCAGCGAGAGCCTCGTGCAAATGCTCCGGTGAAAATTTAAAGGTTCAAGGAGACTCCACAGGCTTTGCTGGAGTGGTAAATATCAATTCTGTCTTTTGTTCGGCAATAGATTGTTTGTGCAAACATTCTGCTCTCTGACTGAATTCATGTGGAAACCCCCATTAATTGAACTTTTCTTTTTAATAATCTGAAGTAGAATGACTTACTTGACATATATAAAAAAAACCACTCTTTCAAATCTTTTATTATGCTCAAACAAAAGCTCAGCCTTTACTCTGAAAGCCTCTGAGAGCTTTCGTTATCTTAGCCAGGCTACAAAGAACTGCAGAGTCTAAATGTCAGAGGTTTTAAACGACTAAGTTGTAATCTTTTATAGCGATCCTGGAACACCTGGTTTTATATGTATGATTTTTGAAATGCAATATGTCTCATTTCATTGGTGAGAGTCATTTAAGTTGATGCAAAGTTGTAACTCTTTTTTTTTCCACAAACAGGAAAAGTAAAAATTGATGATCATATATGATGTGGAAACAATAAATTTTCAGTCACTTTTACAGAACCGATATATAACGTCTGTCTTGGTTCATAAAGGAGAAACTTGCTTTATTATTGGTCAGCCACATGACTTTGCTTTTCAGCCTTTTGACTATTATGTCTAGCATCAGTATCTCAACCAATTAACCTGACTCTTCTTAATGAGAGTCATGGGAGGACGTTGGAGCTGATCCCTGCTCACATCATGTGAAGGCATCATACACTCCGGACAGGTCACTAGTGCATCACAGGGCACACACACCAATAAACACTCACTGACTCACACCCATCAACAATTAATAGTCATCAAATGATGTCATCTGCATGTTTTTGGAGTGTGGGCATCAACCGGAACACCTGAAGGAAACTCTTCATCACCCTCACTCACGAGGAGAACAGAGGCTGCACGTGGAGTAGAAACCTGAAGCCTTCACACCGGAAGTTAAGGAGCATGAACCACGACTGCAACCTACGCTCTTTATCTCATCATCGTGTTGATGTGTTTGTTGGTGGAAGAAGCTGTATGCTCCATTGCAACAAAACCGGATAAAGACAAAGCCTCCAAACAAGGCAGCAAAAGAAATGTTCCAGCAAAGTGGAAAAAAATAAAGTTTTCTGGGGTCCAAAAGTATTTACGGAGCGTTGCGTCATCAGAAAGAAGCGGCAACCCGACTAAATCCCTGAATGGTTGCTCTTTTAAGTGCCTGAGAAGGAAAGGCGTGTTTTCCTCTTGTCAACAGGCATTCGATACAGGCCAGAGAGGAGGTGACCTTGCCCTGCCAGACACCGTGATGGGCCAAGTCTAGCTAACAGCTCCAGACACACTATGAAGAAATAATGCTTTCTTCCATTTGGCTGCAATGTGTAGAAAAAAAAGCGCACTGCTTTGAACTAATATGTTGGCACAAATAGCTCACATTTGGGTTCATAAAAAGCTGCACAGCTTAAATCAGCTCATACATCACAGCACCTACACTGTGTTGAGTTTTTATGATGCAACAGACGATCTGCTTTAGGCAGCCATATGTGTCGCCAGGCAAAATAAAAGCTGCTGAATTGATGAAAGAACATGTGTTAGCTGCATTATATATTCGCCGAATGTGAAAGATAAAAAAATACAGAAGCATATTTTTTATCTTTTTGGTTGTGACAGCGCTTGTTTGTTTTTCTCAGCTGAACATATTAAAGCCTACGATGTTTTTTAAAAACACTACATTCAGTCAAAACAGTCCTGTTAAGACGAGATTCCAGTAGCTTCCTTTGATGGCTTTCTGTTTTTTTTTCCTTTTTTGCCGACCGCAAATTCTGTTCCTCAAATCTCAAAGTTCAAACCAAGACAGGAGATCCGTTTTTAAAAAATATTGACTATTCCGACAGATTGAATGCCAGCGTGAGACTGAAGCACACTATTTGCCACCTGTGCTTTCAAAAATACCGATGATTTAAGTGCAAGTGTCTGTAGCGGCGAGATACTGAGTGGAAAATTTTCAGCTGGTTTTAAAAAATGGATATGTGGCATTTTGGAAGACATAAAAAAAAAACCAAATCGAACAAAGAAAAAAAAACGGGGCTTTTACCGGTTATTGATGGAGATGAAGGAATCAACAGCCGCAGCTCGTGTTGTTTGTCGACTGCTGTTTTGTTATTAACAAGTGCCTGATCGCTCAGCACCGCATGTAGTCATGAATAAGGCAATGACCATTTAAATGGATGAAAATAAGGACCGGGTGCGTTTCGAAAGCCTGCGCGAATCCTGCTGCTTCCACATCAAAAACAGTTGCCATCAAGAGACCCACTTGATACCCTTTCATCTGGCAGCTTACCTAATAAAGGGGGATAATTTATTACAGTTGATGCATTGCACTCAATTCCGAAAGTTCCAGTTTCTAAACAAAGCCTTTGTTTGGACGATTTACTGCATTGCTTGACGGACTCATGCAAATGAGGTGTTATCTGGGAGCGACTATTCAAGCTTGAGAGCGGCGTGCTGGTTTGCACGACCGCCTCACAGTGAGGACGTCCACAGTTTGCTTGAGGATCCTCCTGCGATCTCTGGGAACCACTCCAGAAAAGATGTGGTGCTGATACAAACATCGGTCTGATGTACATTGAAACAAACATATCAGATACTGGTCTTGATTGGGGGCTGCTGGGAGGTTAAATGTGAAGAGAAGTGAATCTTTCCAGTGACACTCTAAAACTCGAGTTGCAGTGTTTCCGAAGCCTGAAAAGTTACAAGTCCACCCCCCCACCCCCGCCCCCCTTCCTGCCACTCTGACACAGTGTTCCCCGAGACATAAATTTCCCTTCCCGGAGCTAATCAACCTCTGATGTGACACGGTGACCGTGAGGAGTCAGTCTCCAGGTGTAAGAATGAACAGGAACCGGGCGACTCGGGCCGGCCTGAAAGGTCACCGCCATTCCTCAACGTCTTCCTGGACTTCTAATGTGGCACGCGCACGCTCAAGGCATAAATCAAAGCCCACGGCCCTCATTCTGGGAAACCGACGCCATCATCAGAGTAACCGAAGCTGATATAAAATTTAAAAAAAAGACTTTAATTAATTGAAAGAAGAAAAAAAATCTTGTAATGAGCTCAAGTGTTAAGTCACTTCTAAGTATCTGGCTGAAGCACGATAACGTTCTGTAACAGGAGGGAGCTCGACTTCTCATTTTAATGAGACTGAAAGTCTGCAAACCTCATTTAAACCGAGTAAATCTAAGAACGCAAACATCTTGATGGAAAGAAGAGAAGCGACACTATACGAGCCGGCCGAGACGACGATGGAGCGATCGGATTTTTTCCCGGCCGGCTTCAAAGCCTGCGCGGCCCCCTTCCCGCGACGTGACGGAGCGGCCCCGCGGTCAGGTGATAATCACGCCGCTTTGTGCAGCGTCTGCCCCCCGGTCTGCGGATAATCACAAAAGGGCCAGCGGGCTGGTGAGTAAGGCCAGTGTGGTTGTCCGTCCTTTGGCTGTTTGATCACCGAGGACGGTGCCGAGGCAGAGCGGGAGAAATAATCAATGCCGCGAGGCTATAAACAAATAATTACAGGGAGGGAGAAACGCTGGAATTTCTCCCGATTTGACTAAAGAGACGGAAAAACAGTGGAAAATAATGACTGTCAGTGTTGCTGCGGGCAACACAACTTTCTTGTTGGGTAACACAAAGACAAAGGAAGTGTGAGAAGTCACCCGGTGGACGACTTTATGTTCTTCTATCACACAACGACTGATACATCAGTGCTATTTGGCTGAAAAGGAGGAGGAATAAGGTGGAGGGGGGCTGGGGACAGAAGTGAGAACTGAGAGCAGCTTCAGAGGCTAAACACCACAGGTGACACATCTCAGATGAGAAGGCTGGAAGACAGCTCAGCCACTGCTGATGCGGGGGCGGATGAGGGGCCTGAAACCTGAAATACAGTTTGAGAGAAAAAAAGAAGAAAAAAAAGTCGGAGAGAACAGAAGAACTTAACGCTCCCTTGTTTTCCTGCACGGGGTCACAGTCAGACCTTGTTATAGCTGGAGGCTGCAGAGCCGCTGGGGATTCTTTTGGGAAAAAAAACTTATCTTTCGAAAACTTTCTTCTTTTTTTTAAACAAAAGAGTGAAAAAAGACACACATGCAGTGACGAGCAAAGTGCTTCTGAGTCATGACGGTCACTCAGGACGAAAACGACTCGGTGTCTGGAAAGTCAACCGTGCACAGTGTAAACATGCTTCATGCATTTGGATAAAAATAAACTTCACATTTACTTGAGAGAGTGAATTCACACCCAATGAAAAGCTACACTTAATGTAAGAAACTTAAAGGCATTTCTAACAGTACACTAAGGTGAAGTTCTTGAACTTTACGTAGGATTCTTCGGGAATGTCATGAATGTTGCCAATAGTCTGACAAAGCGATTGTTCTGTATGGTCACTGTTCTTCCTGTCCATCCATCCATCCATCCATCCATCCATCCATCCATCCAGCCATCCATTCATCCATCCATCCATCCATCCATACTCGGCAACATGAGGTTGCAATGACAGCAGGGAAAACAGACATTCCTCCCCCCCTCCTTCCTGCAGCTCCTAAAGGGAGACCCACAGCTGCCCCCAGGGCTCCCCCAAAGACACACTCCCTCCCGAGGGTCCTGGCTCCACACCTCCAGCTGGACACAACCTGAAACCACCTCAAGTGGTCGGATGATAGAGCCCTTTTTACAGAGGAGCGAGGCCCGTCTCCCACGTGTCTCAAAGTTCAGGACCAAAGGTGACAGCGGTTCACAGAAAGCTCCACAGCTGTCCGCCAATGACGTCGTGTTCATTTAGTCTTTGGGTGTGTGTTCAACAGCCAAATCTGTCTTTTTCTTTGAAAATCAACTCAAACACGTTAAGCGACTGTATTTTTCAAAACAATTTTGAAGTAGAAAAAAAAGGCCAAACAAATTCTTTCAATTTAAATCATCAGAATGCTGGATTTTAAACAATCATCATGAATCATTTTGGCAGGGGGCAACTTTTTGTCTTACCCAACAACAGCCAGTATTCATCTGTCTTTACAGTGGTTTCATTGGCAGCGAAGGTCTCCCTTACATCCACTTTAAATTCAGATTGCCTGTCGAAGAAGGAGGACTCACACAAAACGTGACGGTCTTGTAATCGAGTGCAATTTTTTCTGCGAGAACATCCTCCTGCTTCTGCTCCCCGTTCAAAGACATTAAAACAGGCGAAACGGCGGTTGCCTTTTATTGCAAAGCCACCACTCACTCGCAGCCGAAGTCAAGAGGTCGGTCACAACACTTAGTGCTGACAACTTTCAACCCGATCCGCGTATGGAACAAGACAGTGGATATTTTTTCGGCCCTGATTTCTCATCAGTGGCTCTTTTGCTGTATCTAATCCAATGCGGCACTTTAATATTCACCAGAGCAAATCCCACCGTTGGCTCGGCTATCAGAGAGATTTCTCACACTGTTTGAAACACCCTGTTAAAATTGCAGGCCAATTCTGTTGCATCTGTAGATGTATTTTTTACATAGAGATATTTATGGGGCAGCAGTGCAATGCGAATGGTTCAAGGTGCAGACGTGGCTCTCACTGGGAAGAGTTTGCACGTTCTTTATCATGAACATCAACTATCATCTCATGTGCCAGCGCCCCTTCCTCTGTCGTTCTCTAGTAATTGACCAAGTCTTGGCTTTTCTACTGGCCTTTGCCTCTTGCTTGAACACTCTTGCCTGTGTACTGAATGGACTCGAACACTGGACTCTGTCTTGGTGTCGGCATGAGAGTGTTATGTGAGGTTCACCGTGACACCTGATGATTTGTGACTTTTCAAAGTGCCTGTAGATGTGTGTGTGTGTGTGTGTGTGTGTGTGTGTGTGTGTGTGTGTGTGTGTGTGTGTGTGTGTGTGTGTGTG
>JAUESF010000001.1:5064515-5081192 GCA_032274765.1 Malacoctenus tetranemus | reverse complement strand
GTTTTTACTTATGCCTCTCAGTCTCTAAACTTATTGTTTTAAACTTGTTTTGGACAAACAATTTGTTGACAAAGTGAAACATAGAAAAAGTAATTTTGTTTATCTTAGCGACGAACGCCCTCAGCAGCTTGTGCAAATTTGCTCCAGGGAGTGCCTCAAAAAATAAGAGAATTCGACTGAATCCCAGATACCACGGTGTACTAATAAGACAAAAATATTCAAGACAAACAAAGACAAGGAGAGAAGTTAGTCTATTGCTTCCTGCTGGAGGCTTTCTCTGAAGCGATTACCAACTGGTAATACATTCTCCTGGCTCGGTGCCAGACTGTGAACCCGAAACTTTAACCAAAAAAAAACAAGAGCGGGAATATATGCATGCTGGGTGAGTCTGCTCAGGATAAGTAGGAGAAACAGCAGACATGAGTAATAAATAAAGAAGCAGGCTGACTCCGGAGTCTGCCGCTGATAAACATGTTGGCTTTGTACATCCAAGGTTGCAACGCTGTTAAAAAAAAAAAGAAGGAAGCCCACAACTCAGAAGTGGCTCAGAGGGAGCCTTGAGTCAGCCATCGACTTGGAACAGAACCTACTCAAAGGTGGGACGCTTCAGCTCCTCGTCGCTCCTCAGACCCACTGATTCACCCGATGCGTTCATCACTCCGGCGAAGGTACACCTTAATTAAACACAATCCACGCAACGCTGTTGCAACGGCAGCGGAGTTTTGCCTGGAGGTTGTTGTCTTGACAACACTCCTCTTTAGATAAATATTCATCGCGAGCAGAACATATGTAGGAATCAAATGATGGCGGAATTATGCAGATCTGATGATGGAGTTAATCTTCAACATCGCTCACAGGAGATTAGACGCGGTTTCATCTCGGCAGACGCGGTTCAATTTTTGTTAATAAATCATCATGGAGGAAAGCTTTGACACCTTTCACAGCAGGTGAAAGAAGCGAGAGAAATAAAAGAGCGAATTACAGAATCGGCCCTTTTGTTTTTTTTTTTATGTGTTTCTCCTCCAACGTAGTTCTACGACTCCCCCATTAAAACCGAACGCGGCGTCTCCGGCAGACTGGTGGTGCCGTGCATTATGAAAGGCAGCGCGGGGAGATAATCAAATATACACAATAAAACAGCATGCAAGTACAACAGCATCGAGCTAGCAGAGGCAGCGTGGGTGGACAGAGGTGCAATAAGGTCCAGCAGAGCATGAGAACGTTTGCTGGAATTAAATGAGCTGCGTTGAACAAACAATGCGACGATAAAGAAGGGATTCAACAACACGGAAGAGCTGCTAGAGCCGGATGCGCGGGACGGCATCTCACAGGCGTGTGCTGGAATTAATGATATTGCTTGTGTTTTGGTTCCCTTTACTCTTCTTTCTTTTCTCTTTTTCTACTTTCATTTGAAATGCCTGTCATAAAGTAAACACGGCTTCCTGGCTGCGCCTCGTAAACCTCCCCCTATGGTGACGGCAACTCTTTTGACAGAAACGCCCAATCAAAGCAGCAATGGGTCAATGTGGAGATGTTCTCAGAGTCTGAGTTATTGCCGGCTTCGGTGTGTTATTTTAATGGGGCTGCAAGCAGCAGCTATAAAAGCTTTGGCAGCTTGTTGGCTCTGTGGGCACCATTCATGTGTGTCTCTTGGTGGATACGATCCTTATATAAGCTCTGTGGTACGGTGGGGGTGGGGGGGGGGCTGTCTCTGTAACATAGTGTCCCAACTCGGGGGACTTTTTAATACTGAAGCTGCATAATAACTTCAGGGTCTGCCACTTTAGGCGGCCTGCGAGACACGTGGACTTGAGGATCCTTTCCCGCGGTGGAATGAAAGCGACGGTTTTTCCAGCTGCACTTGAAAAAAAGGAAGTGAGAAAAAAAGCTGTTTTTTTTTTAAATTGAATTACATACATCCCGAAGGCAAGCTGGGGTCTGGTCCTGCTAATTAACACTTTGACCCACCTCAAAGGAGGTGCAATCAAGGGGTCTTACTAATCTACAGCTTTAAAAAGACACACACATACCATTCATCCTTAAATGGCTCCTTTGTTCAATGTTGCCGTCTGATCATTTCTAGAACTAGATTATCTCATATTTCTCCAAATAACCTCAGGAACAAGTTTCTGACTTCTCCCTTCCTGATTCATGAGTCATTGAAGAGGTCGGACTTTGAAATGTGACAATGCAATTCAGTGGTGACGAATTCTGACCTTCTTTTAAGGAAAAGAGAGCGGGGAGAAGACAACACCAATGAGATGTTTTTCAGGTACAAACTGTCTTTCTTAATGATAAGGCTGTAATTTTAGTTCTATTGTGGGTCTCATAAAGCACATACATTTTGATGAATGGAAGTGGGACTATTGGCACAAGCCGTAAAGAACAACAAATAAAACAGTGATAGTCGATGAAGCCAGTCTACTCTGTTGGCTCCATGTCTTTGTAAATCTCATTGAGACGATCTAAAACAATCATTCATTCAACGCTTCAGTTTCCGTGGCGTCTTAGAGAGCAGCGTCCCGGTGACCAGCTGAGCAGTGCCGGATCGAGTCCTGCTCACGAATGTCTGCCAATCAAACTGATCAACACCAGTGCGAGCCGGTGAGCGAGGCTATTAAATGTCAGCTAATCCTGGTACATTAATCGCAGGCAAAGAGACAGCAGAGGCTCCGCCACTGCAGAGGTGCCTTTAATACCTCTTTTAAAATGTATCATTTTGTCGGGATAGTGGCTGTGAGAGGCGAGTACGTCATACGAGCTTTTATCTTTGAGGCGCGTTTCGCTTTCGACATAGAATAGGTTTTAAATCTGCTCGGATCCCAAAGAGTTGCTGTGACGGATCCGGTAGAAATCAAGACGAACAAGAGAGACGCAGTCAGTCTTTAAAACACACCTCTGCAGAGCGTTGAATTCTCTTTGAACCTTGTGGAGAGAGTCGACCCCTCCGACTGTCACCGTGTAATTTACACTGCGGTACCAAGGACAGAGCGCTTAACAAAACACTTCTGTTTTCTTGCGGTGAAGCAAAAGCAAATCACCTGGAGTTTGATTAAACAACTCTCTTTTCTCCGTCCTCCCCTTACACCAACAACACGCTGCGATGAATTACACTTGACACCCCCCCCCCACCACTCACACACACTCACGCACATACGTAATGTAGACATGTAATTTCTACTCTTGAGTAGAACTGGACAATGGTGAGTTGTAATGGAGGAGTGGAGTTTCTATAATTAGTTGTCCCTGGCCCTCCCCAAAACAACAGGCTATTATCCCCCCCCCCCCCCCCCTCCCCCGCTACCACTGCTCGGTTTACAACCCAATCACCGGCCGGCGCTCCAACCGGCCGCTCAGTATTCCCCGGACAGTAGAGCCCACGTCTTCAGTGAGAGATAATGCGCTCCGTGTTTATTCCGCCCCGCGCTAAAGCCCGTTTGATAATATATTTATCACCATCATGTTGGAGCGCCGCTTCTTACCAGAGGGGGTCTCTTTTCATCGCTCCCAAATAGGGTTGCGAGCGGATGGAGGTGAAAAAAACAGAGCAGGTACACGAACTTCTCAATCGTTCCATCAGCAAACATCCGCTTAAAGAGGAGAAAGAAACGGAGGCCCAGATGTGAGCACGCAGAACACCCAAAGAAGGGCGAGCAGGCGATGCTCTCTCGCTCTTGTATTATCCGCCTGCTCATTCATCATGTAAATGTCATTGAATCAGTCGACTCCGTGCATCACTCTTTGTCACGTCGGGCCCATCTCACAATGCAGAGAGGCTCTAATTACTGTATACTGACAATCTTTCATCGCCGCCGCGATAAAGACAAAGTGCGCACAGACAGGCAGAGTGTGGACGCGTGTCAATTCACTCAATAGCTCTGTACAGTAATAGACTGGTAAATGAGAAAAAAGAGGGGGGGCGCAATCCTCAGTCATTTGACATGTGAATCAAATACAAAGTAATAGCCGTCGACTGCCAACTCACTGGGGATTACGATCTGCTATTCTATGATGTAATGGAGGCAATATGTGAACCTACAGCGCTATTTAGTTCACCGACAAAACGGTAATCTGATGTGATTTCCCACATGGTTCTTGCGCTTGTATCTCTCATTGAAGGAAATGAACTCGAATCAGTAATCAGGGTCATGTGAGGGGGGAGCACGACTCCCCGGTGCTATGCAAATAAGATGGACTCGGCTCGACTGGGAATCTTCCTCGGTGACCCCGTGAACATCTGAACCGAAGCGAGAAGGGGAAAAAAACTGTTCAAAGATGCAGTTTTATGGCTCGAATGTTAACAGTTTACTGTTTACTGTAGCTGTTTAGTGAAAAGTGATCCAACAGATCAACAGAACTTCAGAAAAAAAAATGAACCATTTTAAATGCAACTTTGAGATGAACATCTCTCTCTAGCCGTGCACAGCATAGTTCACCTTCAAAATCAACGAATGGTCATTGTGATGGTTTGAATGTTTAACTCTGTCATGAAAGCAAGTGGATCTCGTTCATGATTTTTGAAGTATAAAGGAGCGTTTTCAGCGCTAGAAGCAACATGCAAAGTTGGTATGTGAAATACTCGCCTTTTATGTTCATCCTCTCCTCTTGTTATTTTGCTGCTTTTTTAATAGCTTCCTTACCAGGAAAGTGGAGTTTCAGTTGTTTATTGTTGATTTACCTAATCTAATTTTAACAACCCTGTAGAAACAGTTCCTCCAGTTGCGCTCACACAAAAGAAACACACAGTGTTATGTTGTGTTTAGGTGCTCTCCTTCAGTTTGTAGCGTGCAGCTGCTGTTCTCTGAGTGTGAGCTAACCCTGAAAGATACATCCCATCATGTACTCTATACGGTCACTTGTTTGCAAGTAGCATAGCTCACTTACAAGCCACACCACTCTCTCTGAAGCCTAAATAAAGGTCATGGAGGGGAGAGTGATCCAGGCAGAGAAGATCAGGATTTTCCCAGACCAGCAGGGTCGTACCTCCACTCTCTAACACACCAACAAGTAACCGATCTTCAACTAATCCTGTTTATTTCAGTGATAAGCTTTGGAGATTCACAAGTGGCTTTAGCCTGTGTCCACTCCGAGGGTACAGAAAGCATCTCGTGTTCACACCTTCGCCCTGCAAGCCCAGACAATGCTGCAGAGGTGCAGGTGGACTTGAGATAACACGAGATAGTCCCGTAACCATAGAAACTCCCTCGCTGCCGACAGGCTGGCAGAAAAAACGCTGAGCGCCGCCGAGGGGGCTCGGAGGGGGGCTCAGAGGGGCTCATGTTTGCTCAGGATATTAGGAATTAATGATTCATGGGCAAATACAGCACACGTTTTTATTTATCAGCCTTGTGTTCATTACATCACGGGACACTTGTCTCCTTCACTCGGTGGCTTCCGGATGATCAAAAAGAATGGCTGCTCCAAACAGAATCCAACTTCAAGAGGATTTTTCAGCATGTAGTTGTAGGAGAGAGGTGACTAAATTACAGCTTGTGAAACCAAAAAAAAAAAAAATTGTCTTAGCAAGATCTGTTTTCTTGTCGGACTGTCAATCGATAAGAAAATTTCAGTAAGTAAATTGCCAGATTTCTTCTTTCTTTGTTGGTTACTTGAGTGCGACTGATTGTACTTTTAAGTTTGAAGTTCTGTCACACACACAAGGTGCCGACTGCTTCTGACTTTGTTACATTTCTTCAAAGTGCCCCACTGCTCAGAAGTCTAAGTTTGACTTTTTTTGGGGGGGGGGGGTCACGGGGTAGAGTGAGTGTCTGGTGGACAGCATAAAATAGACAACAGACATGTAACGAAACATGTCCCAACATTAGTGTGAGCTCTACTTTCAATGTTATGAACTCGGAATTTAAAACCTTTGAATGTGCACGTAGCTGCTGACAATTCTTATTTTTTCCCCTCTACAAATGTGCGTCTGATTAAAAACATGTCTTATCTGATGAGAGCCAATGAAGCCGAGTAAGATCAGGCAACATATCTCGCTTATGTGAGCACAGATGTGATTGTTATTCACTCCATCTGGATCCGAATGGGATTACGACAAAATATTAAGCTGCGCTCCAACATGTCACCGAGGCGACGTGTGGTTTAAGTGCTACAAAGAATCACGATAACGTTTCCAGTCACACAAAGTCCCCCTCCCCCTCCCCCCACCCCCCCTCCTGTCCCCACCCTGTGCCACCCTTTTGTCTTCGGACTGCTTGCGTCTCTATCTCTGCTCGCGCTCTCTCCCAGGCCTCGCTGGGGAGCTCTCCCTCACACGACATCATACCGCTGCCAAGATAAAGTTAGAAACACAATGATAAAAGGCGGCGCGAGCTATTTAGAAGTCACCCGAGCCACGGTTCAGCAGATAAAGCCGTGTTCCTTTATAGGCATCACTGGAAGCTACAGAGTAAGGGCACCGCCATATCACTGCCCCTCCTGTTTTATTTATACCGAGCACACAGCTTCCTGGCTGCATTCAGCTCCCTCGTCGTGAAATTAAGGAAATGAAGCTGTATCGAACTGAAAAAGCACTGCCGACAGCTAAATTTGTTAAGAGGTTTTTAAAATTTACACTCCTCAGAAGTTATCAATCTCCACAGCAAAGCTCTGAATGATCGTGCTAGGCGCCGCTAACAGACGGCAAAAAAAAAAAAGAAAAAAAAGGAAAAAGATTTCTTTGCAAAATTAATCGACTACTTTGCCTGATTAGAATTGACGTTTGATCGAGTGGACCTTGAAACGATCGTCGCTTGCGAACGCAAACCATAAAAGACTTTTCAGAAAAGAGTTTAAATGTTGACAGTTTACCTCCCGGCAATATCCTTCCCTAACAATTTTTAAAAATGCACAAAGCAAGCGTTACACCGGCTCCGTCATAAATCATCTGCAGGAGGAAAAAAAAAAAAAGTCACTTCAAGCCAAGAAGAATAATCAGCAGTTTGGCGCATAAATGCAACCTGATCAATGTGTTCAGAGCGGTTCCACGGCGAGTCACCTGAAGGGCTGCTGCGTGCGCGCGAACTGTAAATCCCCCACGCTCGCGGAAACGAGAAGAAGAAAAATAACTTTGGCTCGTTAGATTGTGGATGATTTGATGAATGACTGTCCCGTCCCACTGTACCTCTCCCATGATGCATGTCGACCTGGAGGGGGATACGTGTTTGTCTGCTTAAAAAATGTAGGTGTGTGTGCCAAACTGATATTTGCATTAGCATACTAACAAGTGCTGTTAGCGCGTGCATACTGGTGGACAGCTACCCCCCTGTGTGAGGCAGGACATGCTTCACCCCCCCCCCCCCTTTTTTTTTGTACTGAATCCTGGAGGGTAATGAATTGTGTTCTGCGCACGGCACATTGATAAACTCGCTTCATGCCATTAATCAGCAGCAGAGGGAAATGGGAGACTCCTGGGAACGTGCTTTGATTGACAGGCTAATTTAGCGAAAGGAACAGCATTTCATGCAATGAATATGGCTCTGCTTACACCGGCTAATTAAAGGCGGTCACTGGGCCTTGTGGACTCTGCTGCCGATTTGAGTGGTGGGATCATTTTTTTTCGGTGGGATGTGTGCACCGCTGACAGGAGGATAACAAAGACGTAGACGCCGGCCAGCCAGTCAGTGGCTGCGGCGGGGCCAGGTGCTCGCTCCGTGTGTGCCAACAGTGGAAGTGTTTGGCGAGGAGGACATCACCGCTGTTATGATTGCTTCCAATAAAGGCTGATCGCCCTCCCTGATTATCTTACTCGGCGTCTCATCTTCGTTTTGCAGCGTCGAAGCTGGGATGGCACGAGACATCAGCCTCGCCCCTCCGTCTCGAAATATCCAAGGTGGCGCCGCCTTCCCTTCGAATCTCTACCGAGGGGCAGGCTCTTCTTTTCTATTAGCATCTCATCCGGCCTTACACATTGAATTTTCTCACTTTACATTCGTGTGCCAAGCAGCTCTTCTGCTTGAATAGCAGAATAATCCAATCAGCGGGGAGCGCCTCAGACCCGAGACATCTGACCCCCACTGAGGATAGGATCTTGTCAGAGAGCATCCTATTTCAGATAATAATTCTGGGCTTTGTTTGGAGATCCTTATTTCTGCACTGCGCGACAAGCTCATTTGTTTGTTTCGGCAGCAGCGTGGAAGACATGGGGGAAATTTCATGGAATATTCATTGTAAGTGTGTGTGTGTGGTGGGGGGAGGGTGCCTCTGATAATATTAAACAAACACCTCGAGGTGGATAATGCTGACGCAGGTATATACAGGTGGATGCCACCGTTTGCTGTTTTCTCATGATTAAAAGCAGATTGTACTCTACGAAGAAGGAGGAAAGAAACAAATAATCACTGGATGTCACTGTATTTCATTGAAGAATGCAGGTAAACAGGTGAAAGCAGGTTGCTAACCCACCACAAGACAAACACTGAGACACGTGATCATGTTCAAGCCTTGTTTTGGCTCTGTGGGAAGAAACACAGAAAAAAAATGCACGTTCACAGGAAGCACATGCAAACTCCACGAAACCTCAATAATTGTTCTAAAAGTATCCTGTTGATTGAAAATGAAGCGGTGAGTTCTGACAGGAACAAACTGTCTTTATATTATATTGTTTTCACCTTCGCTGGCTTCCTCCGACCACACAAAGCTTTCAACAACTAGGCTCCTCCTTATCCCAAACAGCTGGTCGCGCAACATCATCGCCCCAGAACTCTTCGTTCTCAGAGTGCTCGATCACCTGAAGCTCGCCGAGTCCCCCAAAGTAGAGCGGGAGGCAGAGCTTTCAGCTGTCGGGCTCCTCTCCTGTAGAACCACCTCCCACTTTCAGTTCCAGGTGTAAACACAGACTCCATTTTGGAGGATGAGTAAAGCCTTTCAATTTCATAGAGCTTTTACCTAAGACTAACCGACGTCCCCCTGGACCCTTTTATTTGTTGAGCTGCCTCAGGTTTAGATTTATGAGAATCTCTCCGTGCACTGAGCGTGCCTCCTCTTCCCCCTATCCCTCCTCTCCATTGCATGTCATTAACCTTTTGTCCTGTAGCCTGTGCGCTCTCTGTCCATCCCCATGTTGTGACCCACCTGTTGTCATACGTGCAGCCTTACTTGAGGTAAACTAGTCTATGTTTTTGATCTACAGGCAAAAGATTTCATGCTGTACTTTTTCTCCCCTTATTTCACCAAGAATCACGCTCACAACAATTTCACCACCAACAGCCGCAATGAGAAGCAGCTAAAGCAGTCTGCTGCTCAGGGAAATGGAGGCGGGAGGAAAAACGCAGAGGAATGCCTTCCAAAACCTGGCTGAGAGTGCAGCCTAAACGATGGCAGCGGATCCTAAAGAAGCAGGTGGAGGAGGACCGAATTATCTTGTCACTACCTTCCTCTCATTTCAAAGAAAGCAACAAGGTCAGTTGCTGAGAGACCGGAGTTAACAGCCACGCTGCTCCTGGAGACAACACTGTCCGCATTGCATCATGTGATGACTTGAGGCTCTAAGATGTAATCTCAAGGAGCCCCCTCTGCCTCGCCAAGTGCTCCGGCTCCCCTGACAGACCAGCCAACAGCTGTCGACTACTGTTTGCCTTTCTGCTGTCTTCCAACGCCCCCCCCGCTGCGAGGCCAATCACCCGACCTGTCCACACCCCACCAGTGCAGGTGCGCCCCTCCTAAAGTGCTGTAAACGGAGGCTCACTGTCAAGCTGCGAGCTCACAATCAAGCCATGGCTCTTAAAAGAACAAAATTATACACAAACAAACGCAACACTTAAGCTTCTCTGGAATCCCGAGTGAGTGTGAGAGACGTTTTGCCCTCTTGGAGCAAGATCAAGCTTTCCTCATTTTCGTGTAATTCTGTTCGAAACAGGATTTCACAGCAGAGTTGAGCGCCGTCATTCTCTCATTGAAATGCCTCAGTGAGGGGCAGCCCCTGAGACCGCTTGGTCCTCAAAGGAAGAATCTCACAATCATGACGAAACACCGTCGATGCAACCTGGTGAGCAGGCGAGTCGAGGAAACGACTCGCCGATCGTCGCAGCGCTCACCTTGATGGGCACGTCTCGTTACGCTGGCGGACGTGATGTAGGGGACCTGATTGCTCGCAATAACAAGGAACAGCACCGGGGCAGAGCTGCTGCAAATCCATGTCCTTTGTTGAAAAGTCACAGAATTATGCGAGTGGGGAAAAAAATTGCGGAATATTAACGAGAGGTAATTTCTGGCTGCTGGTGAGGACACGGGAACACAGAGTAAGAAAAAAGGCTAATTAGAGAAACATGATAAGTTATGGTTTGATGGGCTTTCAGCCCCCACAATGCTCGCAGTGTAAATCTTGTTTACCAGTCGTCGCCAGACGCACGCATATCTGGCTCCGGAGATAAAACTCGTCGGGTCTGGGATATGTTTAGCCTGCCGTCACCTGACGCGCCACATGCGTTGCGCACGCGAGGTCCTTCTAGTGGTGCGTTTTACATTTAAATGGTCAATCTTTTACCGTGTAACCATCTCCGTGTTGACAGCGTCAACTAGTTTCCTATTTTATGCAGCAAATAAAACAATTCGGGTTTCCGCTGGAGGAGGTGAAGTCAAAGGCCTGGTGATTGAAAAGAAGGACGGGGGAGGGGGGCAAATGGAGAAAGAGAGGGAGTGACTAATGTTCACAGCACACAACATCACTCAGCAGCATGCGGGGAACCTCTGCCATAGTAACATAATCCTCATCCAAGGCCTCCAGATTTTTTAAAAAGGGACATAGAGCCTGAATCTTTCATTAAATGAAGGCTTATTTCATTATTTAGGAGGTGTTATTTTCTGCCTCAGTTCACAGGCTAAATGCCAACTGGCAACTCCGAGGCCTATTTAAATGAGTCAAATTCTGCTCCCATCTGCCCCGCTGCTTGCCTCACTCGTCCCCCCCTGCAAGTGGGTGGGCAGACTGGATAATGCAGTCATCCTGCGAGATGCAGTCTCACTTCTGCTGTGTCATCTGTCTCTCCCCCCCCCTCCCCCACTTCCTGAAGCAGCCCACTCACCTGTGCCAAAGCCACAGTCTCAGCAACACACGGGCCTCGCAGCCACAGGTGGGAGCATTTTTAATTGGAGCGTCGCAACTGCTGCATTACTCACAGTGTCATTAGGAGACTGCATCCTGAACAGCGCGTCCCTGGCAGAGATATATTTAAACAGCTCCACCGCCGGGGACGAGTCAGGAGAGTTGGTGTGACTTCGAGGAAGTCGCTCGCAGAGAGACTGGGGGATTGTTTTTATTTAGAAGTTCACTCGTCTGAAGAAAAAAAACAGTCAATTCCAGACCACCTATTTTTCGGACATTTTCACCCGATCTAACATTTCCTCGTCTGAGAAACAATGTCAAGGATTGAGGACAACGTTCTTGAACACAATCACAAAATACTTCTTTATTCTGAAGAGTTATTCTCTCATCCATCCAACCAACCATCCACTCGTTCATCCTTTCAACCAGTCATCTACTTAGAAACTCATCCACCTCCATCTCCATCCATCCATCCATATACAGACTTGTCTTGGGTGGGGCAGAAAATATGTTGTTTGTATAAAACTGTTTGCACATTCCTGACCTCAGATGCCGGCACACCGTCTTCCTTTGCAGAAATATTTTCCTGCAGTTGTTTTTTTCTTCTTTTTTTTCTATAACTCTCCCCAGCGTCTGACATCAGCTTGCTAAAATTCCTGACCATCCTTTCAAGCCAAATTCTTTGAGCTGTAAGATGTCGGAGGCTTTTCATGCATGCACCGCTTATTAAAAAGCCCCCAAACATTCCAGTGGAACTTCTCTCTGGTGCTATTTCTCCTCATAAGACCATTTCACATCTCGACTGTTCTTCTCGGCAAAGCACTGAGGATCTTGGAGAATCTCTAAGACTTTGCTTTGCATAACTTGGGAGATAGGTTGCACAAATGTCCACTTCTGACAAGATTGACTCCACTTGCAGGCAATCGTCCATTCACTCAGTTAGTCAATGGTATCCAAATAGCATCTTTGAGAGAGGTGGGTGTGATTCAAAGTGCTACAAAGATTATTGACACAGTGATTATAGATCAAAACAAGCTGGGAAATTAACTGACAGTGACACGCTGGGATCAAATGTAGCACATGGACGAAGGCAGAGACGAGGCGCGAAGACAGATGGTCCCAATTTTAAGACAACACTTGGCTCCCGTTTTACTCGTCCCCTGGGGTTTTTGTTAGAAGTAGCCTTGACGCATCCACCGATTGGCTTTACCAGATCCCAGATATGTTCCGCATTCAGTTCACCGAGGCCTCATCGCTCTAAAAACCCCTTTGCCCCCTCCCCTTGTGATCCGTGGTGCCCCTCCGTGGAGCATTGTTGGGCTGGAAGCCACTTACAGCGAGTTTACGCAAACCCCCTTCAGCAGAGTCTCAAGTAAAAGCTGCTAAAACAAACATAAGCCCATAAACTAGGAGACAGTTATAAATCATTTGCAGGATCTTAAAAGGCTTCCGATGGTCTGAGAAGGTTCTTTTGATCTTGCCGTGATAACAGCACACACTTCAGCAGCTCCGGGAACAGCGGAGTCGAAATGTCACAGGTTGGGGGGGGGGGGGGTGGAGACGGGACCCACCTGCCACTCACTGAGACGCTTTAATCATTCAGACCTCAACTGTAACTTCTGATTTCAATTTGAGAGGTGATAAAAAAAGCTGAAAATGTTTTCATGACGACATTGGTTTTATTTCCAACATGATGCCAAATAAACAAGTCAGTTCTGTTGCTCCGACTTTCCTGCAGGACTGTGTATCCTGATGCAAACACAAGGGCGATGTCAGTTCTGACCACTCAGTTACAGCATGACCTCTTGCACCAGCCAGTTAAACATTAATGAGCTCCATCAATAATCCATTCAGGTTTTTTATATAATGCACTTGCAATATGTAAATCTAACCGCATGAACTCGTTGGGGGGAGGGGATCTTATAGGAGAGAAATGCATCATGACTCCTGTGAGTGAATGAAGAGATTCGGATTCTAAACGAGGATTTTCCGGAGGAGGGGAAGACAGCGGGGTGGGGGTGGGGGGGGTAAAAAAAAAAAAGGAGGCTCCTTTTTATGAGCCGTGCAGACAGTGCGGCCTTGTCCTTTCCCAATGACATGAGAAGCATGCATAATCATGTCATGTACTTCTGGATTTTGTGTGCCTTGCGAATGAATGGCTGCAGACTCACTGACTGTCAAACAGAAAGCATCATTACACCCAGCTCCGACTGCCGAGGAATCATTTGAATAATGTAGCTGGTTACATTATTATCTGTTTCATTCATTATTGACTGGTGGAGTGGTTCTGTTCCTATTACGGAGGGATAACACTTCACCGAATGAAACCCCTCATTTGCCGAGCGGGGTCTGGCATAACGCTGTGTGCTGTCTCCAAGGAGGAAGCCATTATCTGCAGAGCAGAAATCCCCCCACCCCCACACCCCCACCCACCCACCGCCTCACTATAGAAAGTCTTCAGTTGCACGACAAACAAAAAATCAGCCTCTTCTTTCCTTTTTTTTCCCTCCTTTACTTAATTTTCCAAATGACTTAGTAAATAAATCTCTGCTGAGGAATGAGGCGGCTTCCGTCGCTACTTATCAGGGGATTTGTGTAGCTCTGAGCGCCAAACAGGAAACAAAGCCAGAGGATAGAAAAGAGCCCGTGCAAGCCCCGTAGCGTAACATCTGTTGACATCAGCCGTTAAGTGAAATCTGACCACAGACGTGTGCGTCCCCCCCCCTCCAAAAAAAAAAAAAAGGCAGCGTTGTTGTTGTCATCCCAATCTGCTTATCTACACAAGACTTCTCAAGGCGTGATGAAGATTTCTGAATTAATTGGAGGATTTGGCACCCATCAGTATTGTCTCCCTCGTGAGCAGCGGGCTCCCCTTGCTACACTGATGCACCAAATAACTCTCCACTTTGCCAGATGTCCTGATATTGCTAGCTATGAGTTTATTATCCTGTGAATGGTGCAGCGGGTAGGTAGGGTGGGGGGGATAGGGGGTGGCATTGCAAGCAAATCCCACAAATGACGTCGCACGGCATCGGAGGGAGTTGTCAGAGTGAATGCGCGAAGGTGAGCGATACCTTCACTTATGATTGCGTGCGATACTTTATTGATCGCTTCCGACGGAGTTGGAGACCCAACTGAAGGGGGTGGGTGAGGTGTGTGTGTGTGTGTGTGGGGGGGGGGGTCAAGCACGGGGCACAGCCACTGGAGTTGGTATTGTCTTCTCTTCATTCAGCGCAGGGGGTCAATACTGCATAGATATCCGCGCGCCGCACGATCCATCACGTAAATAGAAGTTTTTACAGAGGCAGTTGTTGGCGGCGGAGAATCCGAGATCGGTGTCAATACGGCCATGAATTACCTGCAGGTGCAGGCTCTGCAGCAGGACACCGGCGGAGCAATAAAGCCAGGCGCTGGCTGCGAGGCGCTGCTTCACAATAGGAGAGAGCTGTGCTGCGGTTTGTTAAAGGAATGAAACACACACACACCGACTTCCAGTATTAATTTTCACCTCCATTATTCACGGTCCACTGTACAAAATAATGGGAATGTTGGTGTCGGGTCCAAATAATTAACACTGCAGCAGCAGTGGCAATGACGTTAAAGATACTAACGTCTGTATTTCCTCTTGAATTCTCCATCTTTATTGGCAGACAACTGCCACAGAAAGAACACATATGTTGCCAACACGTGGAAAGTTTAGCTGTTTTTTCATTAATCAATCTCATTGTTTATTTACCTTTTTTTCTTCTAATCTACCACTGCTAACTCAACACAAAGACAGACGGCTTTCCTCATTCAGCCAATGCAATGTCACCCCTAATCACTCGAAGGGAGCAAGATGCAAAAAAAAAGCTCCTTAACATTGAAGTGCCCATAATGATGTATTGTCTTATAAAGAAATAAATGTCAGTTGCTGAAACTGGTGTACAACCTGACATTTCTGTATGCACAAATGACAGACAGGCTTTAACAATGAACCACCGCAGTCACTTTAACAAAATAGGTTTCAAAGCAGCAATTCGTGACAAAAGCACAAGTTATGAGAGAAAGACACAGTGATTTCAATTGTGTGTGTGTGTGTGTGTGTGTGCGTGCGTGTGTGTGTTCGTGCGTGTGTATGTGTTTAAGTTAAATGTTGCAAAAAACGAAAATTGTCCAAGAAAGTGCCACCCATTTAAAAGCAAAATGCGCCTTCAAGAGAATATAAATAAATGAGAAGACTTTGCCATAGTTTATCCAGGTCACAGTAAGTAATTTTGTAAAACTTTAATGGGTGGTGAGCAGCAGCATTATTTTGTCGTGAAAAATGTTCCTCGATGTCAACACGGTTAAAATGCATTGTAAACAGCTAGCGAAAATCATGACTGACACAGATTCAACACACCCGATTGCAATCAGCTGCTCGTTAACAGGCTTCGCTGCAGAGCTACATGATGACACCAACAAGATTCAGGTGTGTTGGAGCAGGAACACATTGAAAACATGCAGGGCTGCAGCCCTCCAGGACCAGGATTGGAGACCCCTGGTCTGATACCACTCAGCTAACCAGAGCAATGCTATTTTTTTGAAAAATGTTATGACGCGTTAGTGGTTGGAAAGGAATTCATTCTCTGTGGTATTCTTTTAATTGAGAAATTTACAAAAAAGAAAAACTATATATATCATGTATGTCTGCATTTGCGGCACAGAATGACATCCAATGCAACAAGAACAAAGCGACTCTACCACTCGGACACATGATCCATTGATGCTGCTATTATTGTTTCGAAAGCACCGCGCAATATTTCCAATAAAATGCCTTCCATCTGGGTGCAGGCCTTAAAAGCCAAAAACCAACATCAATACACAAAAGGAGCATGGATCAAATCCACTTTGGGTCCTTATTGGCCGCCGGGCTGCAACAAAGCTTTTTTGGAATTTGTTTTCAAAGCTTCGCCTAAATCTGGTGTGTGAAATGAGGTTGTTCCCTATCAGCTTTTCTCTTTTTTTTTCCTCAGGAAGTAATCAGAAGAGAGGAAAGGGGAAAAAAAAACAGCGGTATAATTAGAGTAATTAAGCAAGCACGGGGTAGGCAGTGTTTTGGATGCCATGAACCACTAAGCACAGTCCCTGGGTGGTAATTACGTGTATACACTCCCGGCCTGAGCTTTGTTCAAGGTTTTGCTACACTGGCCTTGGATCGTATAAGAAGAGTTTGTTGCGTGCAGGAGGCCATAATTGGCAATGCAGGAACAAAAACATGATCTCAGACGAGAGACAGACTTGTAATTTACCAACTTGGGAAATCGTCAGGTATGAAAATTCACACCTGTTACTACGACACGGCTGCGACGAAGCAACGGCGGCTCAACCAGCGCGGAGCGGCAGCAGTGATACAATGTTTTGTTTTCACAATTGCTGCTGTTGAGCGATTAATTGAGTTTCTGGCAGGGGGAAAAGTGGGATATTTATTGGTGTCTCTGCTGTGCGGGGGAGGGGGGGGGGTTCTGCTGGAACATTAAAGGTGAATGGAGATATCCTTGTATCCAGACTGTGTGACATTTTGAGGGTTCGCATTTCACGGAGCCGGTTGCATCTCAGCAGGATGACCTTGCGCGCGCGGCTACATTACTGATGCTCCTCCTCTCTGGCGGGGGGGG
>JAUESF010000001.1:5034618-5049684 GCA_032274765.1 Malacoctenus tetranemus | reverse complement strand
TGAGGCAGGAATAACGGTGTCTGACTGTAATCTGTAAAAAGAGGCAAACGGAATGAGCTTTTGAACCTTTCCTGCTGGAATTTATTCGGAATTTAAAAACTTTTTTTTTTTTGCTGTCATCCAAATGTCGAATTATTTAAGGAATAAATGCAGCTCAGTCAACACTTACAAGTGTGTATACGTGACATAAATTGGTGCAACAGTTTTTTTAAAAAGTTGGTAAGATGGTAAACGTGTGCAGGCCTGCTACAAACTGGGTAGGTGATCCGAATCAGGTAGTGACAGTGAACACAATGAAACACGCTTCCACATCGGTCTCCAAAACAGTAGAAAAAGGAGTTCGCTTTGCCGCTAGCAGCTTTTGACAAAAAAAAAAAAAGTCACCAAGAGGATCTGGAAAGTTGCCAGATTTGATTAAAAAAAAGTAACCAAGTCAGCAACAGTAGCAGGAATAGTAGAACTGAAACACTTCCAATCTCCTTGGTATGTGTAGCATTTAACTAAACCTACAATTTGGTTCACAAGCAGGTTAGCCCACAAAAAACATGAATCTGTGGCAGGCCATTGTTTATTGTTTGGAATTGTTTGTTTATTTCATGGGTACATTGCTTTGAAATCACTACTCCCAGTCGCCAATAACCCAACTGAGTGCTTTGTGTCTGCAGGTAGATTTGGCTAATAAACCCGACTTTGGTTCTGACAGGAGGCCTGAATGAGCTCTCGTCATGCGGCTCGGAGCCCTTTTATTTTTTTTTATTGTCCCCTTCCCTCCAGCAATAAACAACAATACATCGCCACAGCTGGCTCTGACAGGCCTTTGGTGGAGCCTCCAGCCTTTGAGTGTGGTGCTGGCTCTGCCGGCTGATGGCTGAGGAGGGGGGGGGGGGGGACACACTGAGTAGTGGCGGTGTCTGCGCGGACTACAGTGCAGTAAACAGCCTCCAAAAAAAAGAGAAAAAAAAAGGGCGGCTTTGAAAAGCCTCCCTCCTACCTCTGAGTGGGCTCCGCAAATCCCTCCATTGAAGTGGGCTTATTTCTTAACAGCGCTCCTACAATTTTGTATGGATCCTCCGGAATCCTCTTTGCACACAAACACCCACAGTGAAGTTGGCGAGGGAAAAAAAAAAAAGAAAAGGGGAGGAAATGTTCCGTCATGAAATATGGTCTGATTCATAATCAATAGCAGGAGGCGTGAGAGGCGCGGTCCTATTTTCGGTGCCAATGAAGCCAAAGGAGCGGGGAGACACACGGGAGTGGAAAGGTAGGGAGAGCGCATCAATTCCAGCGGAGGTGCACAAAATCCTCCACAACAGGAGAGCGGCTATTAGAAGTGGAAGGCCGTCAGAGCTGAATATATGAAGGCGGTGTCCTTTAGCCCCCTGCCCAGGCAAAGTCTGCTCCCATAAAAAAACCGAGTGCAGCTCCGTTTTTTATGGCACGAGAAGATAAAACACCCCCCGAGACTCGCGGCGATATCAGGAAATAAATACGAGAGGGATCTGTGTCTAATTCTCTTCCGTGCCAACCGCGGAGAAAATTGGAAATGGGTAGTGAATGGCTCAATTTGTCTTGATGTAATTTAATGGCCTGTACCTGTTACGGAGCTCCGTCTAAATGCAGTAAAACACAATGAGCGAAGAAAAGAAAAAAAATAAATAAAGGGGGTTCGGATTCAGGGAAGCAGGCGGCGAACGGCCTGACAGCAGCTGCCTGAAAGCCTCTCAATTTTCCCCGTGAAAGCGACGTTTAAAAGCACCGACCAGAGGAGGCGAGAAAAAAAAAAAGAAAGGAAGAAGATGGGGAAGAAATTAAATAAACCAGAACAAAACAGACAAAAATTTCTCAATTCCACTCACGAGTTCTGACGTGCTGGGATGAGGGGCAGCGGTGGGGGGGGGAAGGTTGTCGGATCGGCACAGAGCTGCGATATTTTTTTCCCGAAGCTCATTCTTCTCCTATAACTTGAAGTTTCGAGATGAGAGGTTCACTCGTATGTCAAGTGTACAAAACGTCGAATAACACCGGGGCTGTCGGCGAGGAAGGAAGCCCCTTCGTTTTCTCGCCACACAAAACGTCTCTTCATCACAGAGTAGGCCCCTCGTCAGGCGCCGGTAATAGAGTCAGAAATGAGGTTGCGATTGTTGTGCTGCATCCTCAGAATTGACATTAATGGCCTCTCATTGAGTTGCTGAGGGGCCATTAGCTAAAAAGGACAAAGCTTCGGAAAGGCGAGATAAAGGTGGGGCGACGTGAGGAGCAGCTCGGATCAGACGCGCGGCGCTCCGTTGGGTGGGGGTTTCCTCCCTACGCTGTTTGGTTTTTGGACGACACCCAGAACAAAGAAGCTGCTGAATAAATTAATGCGGCGCTCCTTTCGACGATGACCATCAGTAGGCTGAATTTATTACTCAGCGGGGGAGCCGCAGCAGGGCTTTTCACAACAAATGAACAGAAATGGCAGCATCCTCCCCGTTTTACAAGCCTTTAATAGAGAAACAGTCCGATCTCTCATCAGCTTGTCTAAAAAAAAGAAACTGTTGGAGTGAGTAAACAAACACACTTGCACTCTGCTCTGTCAATTTACCAGAAAGTGCATGGATGTGAAAAAAAACCCCAAAAAACAATCAAACGAGAGGAACGACGGGAATCTTGCCTCCACTTTATTTCCTCTCGTCGTGGCATTGGCTCCTCTTACATCATCGGCTGACAAAGACACACTGATTACAGGACACAGGAACGCAGGCCAACGGCAGGAAATTGACTTGCTTTGTCCGGAGCTGAGCTCATCCAGCCCCCATCCTTGCCAAACGCTGTCACTGTTTGATTGCCAAACAAATGACAAGATTACACCTCAAGAGAGTAAGTTGTTGGTCCAATAAAAAAAAAGCAAAGGTAGCCCAGGAGGGGGGGGGGTCCTCCACAGCGATTTATTACACTGATCACAATGTGATAAAAATAATGTTTTGCAAACTGGAATCAAAACAATAATGATCCAAAGTGACTCGTTTATTCTCTCTGTTCTTTAAATGGTTGTTGTCAGCAGTCTCCAGTGGAATTAAGGAGGGTTTGGGGGGCTGAGAGACACCCACAATACAGACTAAGATACTATCTGAAATGGAGAGAAGACGTGACAGACAAGTCTTTGATTCTGAGTTCTTCTGCTAATATGTGCTGGAATTGGTGCTTCCACAAGTGCTTCTAATGTTTTGACAAATCAGAAATCAGAAAAGGGGTATGCAAGTTGGGGGGGGGGGGGGCTCCAGCAAGATGATGCTTGGGAACCACCACAAGAGAGGATTGATGAATCAAAAATAAAAGACAGCTCGATGATAAGTGCTCGTAGCTTCCATGAAATGTTTAGACTTTCACAACGATGTTTTACATCAGAAAAAAACAGTGTCTGTTTAAACAGCACATGCATGTGAAGTCTTCCATTTTAAACGTAATTCTTCCTTCGGATCAGGTAGCTTATCCAGCCCCACGGCGACAGTGTCCAAAATAACTCTAGGTCAAAGTCATTTCTCTCCTTCTGGGCTATATTGAAAACAAGCAGCAGTATCTATTTCTTCTCATATGACTTGTGTTTCAAGATCAATAGCCCCAAACTCACCAGGGGAAACCCCCCCTGACCCCACTCTCCCCCTCCTTTCCTTGCAAACAACCCCTGGCGTGGATCTGAAATCAAATTGTACACAGCCTGAAATAGCTCCTATGTGACTAATTCCTTCTGTCTGCCACGACTCCTGAGATCATAAGTGGCTTTTTGTATGGAGCAGAAAATGAGATTCTTTACCCTATTAGGAGCACCGCCCCCTCGCAGCTCTGACATACAGCGGGAGGAGGAGGGGGAGGAGGAGGAGGGAAAGTCTGGCCTGTCAATATTAATAGCTAATATGATCAAAGATGGCCCTGCGTGTTTTATTAGCCATCTGGCTGCCCCCCCGTGGGTAATTTAAAAGCAATTTTGAAGTTGTAACATTTGGGAGAAACTAACAGAAGGGGGTGGTGGTGGTGGTGGTGGGGGTGGTGGAGGGGCACGAGGGGTGCTGGGAGCCAGAAAGGCCCCACTAGGTGTGGGCAATTAGCTGTATGGCAATCCCCCCCTGTTAAAAGGGCTGGATAATGCCCAGTTTGGATTGATTTACTGGCTGCGGTCTGGTGACAGCCCCCATATCTCAGGCTCCCTGCCCACTGAAGTGTGCATTAGGACTCGGCGTTGGCAGCAATATGGCTTTTACATTTAACAATCTGTGCCCGGACGGGAGCGCGAGAGGGCTCGAGAGACGGGTTGACAGAGGGGAGCCTCCCATCACTTGTCAGCGTTGTCAGGGGTAATTCCTTATTATCCCCAGTCTATTGGCTGCTATTCATGCCATTTATCATTCCCATCACCTTCCTTTTCTTTGTGGCCCACATCAGAGCGGAGAGGAGGAGGTCTGCAGGGGATATATGTATATAAATATGTGGGGAAATTGGCTCCATATGGATTCCCCTGCTCGCCCCGACCTCTTTGTTTGGTGGCAGACAGAGGTGGCTTTTATGTGCCTGCCGGTGTCATTCAGGAGATAAGCATCAGCTGGCGGCCCACTCCACCGACACCAGCACTTCCTCCCGGAGTCAGCAGATTACATTTTAGAAGTTGACAGCTTGTTATCACTTTGGATAGCAGGAGGGCTTAATCTTTTGTTCTTTTTTTCCTGGCTGGGGGAGGGCTAGAGGAGTCGCCGGCTCAGGCCACCGATTCCGCCGACTTCCCCCCTCCTCGGCGCCCTCTGCAGTGACACGCATGGTGAATGGGCCACTCTTTTTCTGCCCCCCCCACCCTTGCCACCCTTTTCATCTCTCTCTCTCAGAGTGGCTGCACTTTGTAGAGGGATTACAGTGATGGAAGCCTCAGCGGTGCACAATGATATCCATTCAACATGTCTCCCTGGCAGACAGGGGGACGGGTTCAAGTCTGATTTGATAATGGGCAACGCCGGCTCTGGCGCGCGGGGGACGGATCACTTCTCCTGAGGCAGGGCTCGTCCTTTGGGAACAATCGCGCCGAATCCGTCTCAGGGAAAAAAAAAAAGCATCCACGGCCGTAATAGGGGTCGAGGATGTACAGTGTTAGAGCTTACACAGATAGCAGCTCAACGGCTTTCTCCTGGAGTTCACACTTCAGAGGGGACCGGCGACAGTCTGGGGAGGAGTGCGGCGAATGGAAGTTTTATCTGAAGCATCAGGTTTCAGAAGGCCGAGGTTCCGCCGAGGAAAAAAAAAAAAAAACAGCATTTTTTTTTTTCATTTTTTATATATTTTTTTCTAAATGTTATCTGGTGACCTTGATGTGGCGGCTCGAGGACCAGCTGTCATCCTGCCGTGTATTAAACGCCACGGTTCACAGACTTTATTTTTTCGGGGCTTCCAGTATTTTGCAGCACTAACCTGAAAATCACTCCTGCTGGAGGAGCGCCAGAATGAAGCCTTAAATGTCCCGCGGTCGTCCTTCAAACACCGTCTTATTTACCTAATTGGCCCGCCAAGCATCAAAGCTGTTATAGACAGTTTCATACAACAAGCGTCTTGGATAATCACTCCCCGCTAAGAGAAACATAACTTGAGCAACCTTGCGCATTGTAACTTATTATCAGTGCTTAGCTTTTGAAGCTGGGAGATGTCTCCTTGGTGAGACACGAGGCTTATGTAACCGCTGTCTCTCCTCCCACTCTCTTTGTCAGTCTCTTCCTGCCTGTATAGCCGACCAGAATACAGCTACAGACCTCAGGTTTACACACTTTGGGCCGAGAACGCTTCAGACAAGGCTCTCTGATGTGCTTGCAGTGGCGGAGACAAGCTTCCCATCGTGGGGGGAGGGGGTAAAAGAAAAAAGAAGCTAAAACGAGGCAGCCGCGTCGCAAGGATTGTTTCGGTTTTTCGCAGCACGTGTTTGTCTGATGACATTGATCCTGCAGGAAGCGTTTTATCTGACAGACAGCAGTCAGGCAGAGAAGGTCCCACGCTGGCACCTCCAGCCCGCAGAGGTGCTCGGCTCAGTCTCGCAGGCTGCAGTGGAAGCTGCTGCCACGGAGACCTTATACGACCGATTCACCTAATCGCTTTTCCTCTCTCCCTTTATGTCTTATGAGGATGAGGTGTGACACCATACTGACTTGCCACGTGATTGAATCAACCTCGGGTTTTGATTTTTGCCTCGGTGGCCTTCGCGCTCCTCGGTGGCCGCCTCTTGACAAAAAGCCAGTGTGTATTGGTGGCTCCATCGCTTCTAATCCTGCCGGCGCGGGACACAAACAAGGAGAGGGAGCGATTGTCAAGTGGCGCAATCACGCGGGAGAAAATCGGGGTGATTCTGCCGCCTACTGTCTCCAAACACAGTGAGAATGGAAGTGAAAGGGGACACTAGTGAGAAGAACCCAGAAACACACAGAAAATTTCACCACTTTCCTTTTTTCCCTTCAGAGTTTATATCTCACTATTTATTTTCATTGTTCACAGAAGTGGGACCTTTGGACACCATTCTCTGAGGCCTCCAGGATAAATACACCAATGTGAACAATTCCTCAAAGGGAGCTTCATCTCCAATTTCACATATTTCTGGGAAAAATAATGTTCGAACAAATGCCGCCTTTAATATTCAGAACTCCTCGGCTCTTGCAGGTGACATAGCACGAGGAAGACCGACGGCATCAAAAGGGCAACAGGTGATTACGACCTTCGGAGGGATGTTCGCAAAAAATCAGCCTCGCTGCTGGATCCACCTGTCACCCGATCCCCTCTCTGCCTTTTTTCCTTTGGAGTTCGTAATGTTGCTCAGCATGGCTTATGGAGAGAGCGAGAGAGAGAGGGAGAGAGAGAGAGAGAGAGAGAGAGAGAGAGAGAGAGAGGGGGAAAAAAGGCAGGCTGAAAGCCCCACCGCCAGCAGCAGGCCCACCAGGCCGCGCTCTGCCTCTCCGTCGGAGGTCTCACCCGCGGCAACCGGTCGCTGGCTCAAAAGCTGCATCCTTAACTCCGCTGGCTTCAAAAGCAAGTCTGGTTTTTTTTAGCATCTTTCTGATTTCAACCAGCACCGTCCCCTTCAGTCACTCCTGTTCACATACTGGGACTTTTATTTGAGGGATTTGCATGTCATGTTTTTTGGGGGGTTTTCAGGCGAGCACAAGAACTGTTATTTTTGGGGGGGAGCTTTTCAGAGTCGAAACCAGTTTGGAGGAAGGCTGCTCGGCAAAATCTGTGTTTTCACACCACTTCCAAACAAACTAAAAACAGGATTTCTGCTCCCCCCAAATATCCCAATTTCTATATTTTTCACTTTGCGTGTTATTTATTAAGCATCAGGAGTCTTGGTCAGGCAGCAATTTTCCTCCTAAAACTACTCACATGTGACTGGCTCAATTTTTTTTTTGCCAACGTTTCATTGGCTTTCATTTCTTTTTTCCACTCAGGCTGGCCTCCGCCAGAGCAGGAAAGTGAAAAATAGCATCTATTTGTATAGATTGGCATCCAGACGCCACTGGTGAGCCGGATCAGATGGCAGAATAAAACAGATTATGTTGCAAGGTTCTCATGGCATCACCTCGGGCATTAACGTTAATGGAAAAAAAAAAAAAAAACACATGACCTTGCAGTGGCCTCTGAACAGCTCCACTTTAAATCCAATCGACATCACCGGGGTTTTTTCTGGAAGGAGCTGGAGCGACGGCAATGCGGGCACCTGATCCCACCGCGCTCAGGTAGCTTGCTCCTCGTTCTCCTTCTCAGGGCATCCCAGTGGGCCCTTTGGTAAGCTCCCCCCACTCCCCCCGGGACAAGCTGGTGGAACATCGGCGGCTGTAATCGTTGCCAGGATACCCCCCCCCCCCCCTGTCATGTGATCCCGAACAACCGAGCTGGACGGCGGCGCTCAGGCTCGTGCGGCTTTAACATTCCAATTAAGGTGTGTTGTGGTGCCCCGTGCTCAAGAGAGCCCTTGTTTTCACATGGGGGCACGTTGTTCCGGAGGTCGCATAAAAGCACTGCGGTGGAGTCGGCGCTGCCAAGTATTGCTTTCCGATGCTTTTCCATCTTCCTGCTTTGGGAGGGATGGGGGGATAGTGCCAGCGCAACACAAACAGGCTTTGTTAAAGGAGCTTTATACACACGCACACACACACACGAACTCAAATGAAAGAATGGAAGGAAAAGACGGGAAACCTTCTCTGCTTTCACCCCCCCCCCCCCCCCCACACACACACACACAAAAACATCCCGTGACGGATTTACTCACAAATTTACAAACAGCAGCCATTTCCACTGCTCTGAGGGTCATCAGCTCAATTTAATTACATTAAGAGACAGCTAAATTGGACTATGCAAACAGACAAGGCTTAAGGGATTACTGGACCTCTGACAGAGAGATCAAATTTTTCCTCGGAGCGTGAAACAATATGCCCGGTTCCTGGCAGGCTGCATGTGGACACGGATACAGGGATGGAGAGTGCAAAGGGGGGGCTAATGGAGGGGGGCCAGATTAATTTTAGGCCTTGTTTTTTAGGTTCAGGGAAAGGAGTAATTTCACCTGGCAGAGGCGAGACAGGTGCCCGTGAATCCCAAAGTGGGCCTCTGATTGCTTTACCTCGTCCGCCTCCCTCAGTATCTCCCGACTGTAAACCCCTCAAACATTTAATGTGTTTTGTGTGCGTGTCCGCTAATATTTATCAAACTCCCCTGGAGGAGCATTACTTCTACTTGTTTTATTGAACACCGGGGCTGCTCTGCAGCTGCCAGCTCACCATATGGCAGTCTGCCTAAATGTTACATCACGCAAAGCAGACCTTTTACTTCTCTTTTGTCTTCCTGCAAGTAGTAGTCATAACTTGGCCGCATCATGGGGATTATATTTATTGTAGCTTTCAAAGAGGAAAAGTGTGGAGCTGAGTGGTGGTTGTTGTTATTGTTGTCTTTCCCTCTCTCATTCATGGGAAGGCAGGTTGGTGGAGACTGACATTTTCAAACCTTGGCCTTTCGCACCATCCCACACTACAGTTACAGTGGGTGTCAGTCGCTCGGTGGGGAACCAAATCAAAGGTATTGATGGCATCTTCCCCGCTCCGCTATGACGAACCACCCAGTGAGTGGAAACTGAAGAACACAGCCCGTCAAAACTCCCTGAAAAAACTGCTTCGCCGCCAACTCACGAGGGAAAAAAAAGGCAGGTTTGGACAGTGTCTTACTGTTGAGATTCCACACGGCTCGCTGTCTTCGCCACCCGGTGGGTTAAAGTGAAGCAGAGCTACTCGGTACTGAACAAGCATTGTGTGGTTAGAACTGCAAACTTTAAATAACAAATCACGTCTCGCTGTCAAGTATCGTAAAGCCTCGTCGAAAAAAACCTTTGGATAAACAACTTGTAGATAAACGTGCACTGAAAGGCGAAAGATGTTTGCAATGACATGTCTGAAACAAACCAAGATGCTAAGTTTAAAGTTAAGAACTTAAAGTTCGTGGCAGAACTTCAGGTTGTTTGACTGCCGCAGTGACTGGGCAGATGGCAGCTGTTGACTCGAGTGCAGCAGCATAAAAAAAAGAACTAAAAGTAACGTGGGGACTTTTTTTTTTCTTTCTTTCCAGAAAGTTCAAGTAGAAAGCTGACCTCACAGGAAATAACGATCATAAAAAGCAAGAGAAAATAAATCAGACCGAGTCTGGATCGACAAGAAAACAAGAGAGTTATAAAAAACGGTCTGGCGAGAAACAAAACCTGACCTGGTGTCCTGAAAGACTGCAAATTAAAAAGAAAGAAAAATGAAATGAGGACAATTATGTGAAACTTCAACAAGAAGTTCTTTCAATTAAAAAAGAATATCCTAAGCTGCACTAAATCCTGGGCCAAGGTTATAACTTATATAAGATCACATCTATTGATCTTTCTGTTAAATAAGCTATTGAAAAAAAAAATTCCATTTGCGGCGATGGTTGCGGTTCAAGGACATCGATGTTTAATGTCTGCGTGTCCAAGTGTACCGTGAAATCCAAGAAACACAGTGAATAAGCCTGTCACATCGTTTTTCGGAATCTTCTATCGCACTCAGCGAAAAAATTGAAGTTTTGCTTAGATGTGCAGGAGTAAAAAAAAAAAAACTGGGTAACCTTGCCTTTTTTCATTTGGTGTTATTAGGGGGGGTTGTATTTTTTATTGGACCAATGCAGTTTACACTGCTATCACCTACAGCCGGTCGCAGCTCCAGACTGTTGACACCTGCACGCTGCAGCTGGGAGCTGATGAATGCGGCCGCATGGAGGGCAGATTGGGGGGGCAGGCACAACTAATTTCCTAAATTACATGTGGGCTAATAATTTAAAATCTGAGAGCCATCAACATATCAGAACAGCTTTCCCTCTTTAACACTAACATGTTGTGACAGGCTGCCGCCATCAAAGCCGTCCGGCTCAATTTCCATATTCATTTCAGGAGCGCGCGGGGCCTCGCGTCGGCGAAAAGAACACAAAGCTGGATGCAGAAAGAAAAAAAAAATGCAGGGATGTTTTTGTAAGCATGTCATTCCTGAATGTTGTGTTTTGTGCCCGCAGGCGTTATTTATTCTTCACTTTCACCACTGAGGTGTGTTTGCGAGGCTTTCATTCAGAAATGATCTCACGGAGTTCAAAGTGGGAAAAGGTTTTGAAATGTTGAATTCTCTGCACGAAATTAAGACAAATGACTTCAATGGGCGCCGTGTTACCTTGATTAAACTGTGCACCGTCCAAACCAAACAACAAACACTTACCTATTCTCTCTCTCTCTCTCTCTCTCTCTCTTTCTCTCTCTCTAACTTCAGTTCATGTTGAATTTTTGAAGGCTTGTGCAATAAAACGTGAACTAGAAATGAACACTAGCATCTATCAAAATCTGTATGTAATCTGTATGTAATTGTTCTGTATGTTTAAGTGCAGCTTGAGAGAATCTAATTTCTTGCTTTGTTCACCTGAGATTAAACATTTAAATGCGTGTCACAGATGAACAATCCGCGGCCCATTCAACACACCTCGATAGTGCCGTTGATAGTCCAGCTGTTGCTGCATGTAGCTGCAAAGTGCAACCCGGCGGTCTGTGCGAGCACTGAGATCAGGACTTACAACTGCACTTTTCTTATGTACCATGGTTTCCTTAAACATCCCCCCCCCCGCGTTTCCCCCCAATTTGCACTCTTCTCGTATCCAAAGCACCAAGACTTCTCCTTTTCAGCGGCACTGAAAACCTTGTGCACACATTTTTTCCTGTCAGACGCAGCCCACCTTCCCCTGGCTTCCCCTCATTATTGGATGGCTCTGTATCGAGGTTTGAGAGGTGACCCTCTGCTCCCTGAAGCACTTGCTATCACCCCCCCATACTCGCTTCAAAAAACACCCAGCGGTATGTGTTTGTGCAGAAGATTCATGCCGGCTGCCAGCTCTTCAGGTGTCTCTTGTCCCCGTGAAGCATGCTGCTGTGGTTTTTAATTGTCCTTGGCAATTACTTTGGAAAGACGGCCGAAGAAGGGGGTGATTTTCTCAGCTCCCCGTGCAGTGCCGGCCATCCAAACTAGGGGGGGATATGAAGCGCTCAAGTACAGTGCTCGCCAAATAAGGAGGTGGAGAAGGAGGAGGCGGCAGATAAAGGCAGACACCCAATGTATTATCACGCGGCTCTATTAGAAATGAGCTTCTGCTGGGGTGAAGCGCCATAGCTTCAGGCGAAGATGCTGCTCGCTCATTGTTCTTCAGTGAGGGGGCTGGGAGGACCAGCCACCGTGCTCTGTATACACCGCGCAGTCTCTCATGCATGATTTAGTGAAGTGAAATTCTTACTTCAATATCCAAGCAGCGATACAGTGCGGGGAGATAAAAGGATGTGCTTAGGCTGCAAAACAGACCGTCGGACGAGCTTGTGAACGCGCGGGGAAAATGACTGGTAATCAAAAGAAAAAAGTGCAATCATTAATGAAATGCTGCTGCCTCTTGATTGGCACTCGCACTCAGACAGGAAGACCAACCGTTACCACGCCGTCATTACCCAAGCTTGCTTGTTACCTTTAGAAGTGGCGTATGGCTCCTCCAAGCATGATAGCTTTTTTTTTTTTTTGTTACTAATCTCATGCTGATGAAGCGAAGTGAAATTTTGAACACAGGAATCTTAGGACAAAATGATACGCGATTGTAAAGCGAGAGAAAATTGCATTCATTGCCCCCCTGGTGGCTGTTGGAACTTTATGGCTTTATCATAAAATTAGAAGTGGGGGAAGTTAGAAAGGGGAGGAGCAGGCGGTGCGGATGGTGTGGCGTGAGCCTGCCCTGATGCTAAAGCAACAAAAGACACCCACTCTCTGAAGGACATTTGGTACAAACACTATAATGAAAGTGGACAGTGGATTACGACAAAGTGGTCAGAGGATCAAAGGATTGATCAGACAATAAGGCGAGGCGGCCCGACCCACATTCTCTGACCTTGCTGGCTGAAAACTTCTGGTTTTGGACCCGGCACCTCCTTGCCACCATGCCACCGACGACCACGTGACTTGTGCGTTGAGGTAAAACACAACACCTCACTCAGTGAATACTCAGTCAGTTTGCCATTCACAGATTCCTCCACCCGAGAAACGAGGCTCCTCAGTCCGAGGTCAGGCGCCCGATCATCCGACGGACGCCTACGGTGTCACGCGGCAACGCGGCTCGTCTCAGACGGAGAGAAAAAGCATGGAGAGGTAATTTAAAGCCACCGCTCAGTCAAGACGAGCGAGAGAAAGCCGTGCGCTCTCCTGTATGTATTCACACCCTATGATACTGCTAAGCTCTTCTCTGCTCAGCTGAGCTGCCTTTTACCCACAAGGTGACAGGAGTAATTGCCACCACTGCAACTGAAGGAGCAGAGGCACGAGCTCCTGTGGGGGGGGGGGGGTGATCTGGTCCATCAGGATTTGGAGGGGGTGGGGGGTGGGGGGTGGGGGGTGGATAGAAAATAACAAATGTGAGTTGGAGGAGATCACACTGTTAAAAGATGTCTGAGCGGACACGGGAGCGCAAGCAGGCGATACGACAGGCTTCAAACGCGGCGCAGATGAGCCAAGCGGCGGTGAGCAGTAAAATCATTACACCAACAGTCTGCTGCAAACATCTGTCACTGTTCATCTCTGTCCCTGCCACAGCCGCCGCGCCTGCACTTCCTGTCGGTGCCGTTCTCGATCCTTCATGTGAAAAGAATCACTTTGCCCAGTTTGAGAGGGCAGATTGCTGCTGGTGTTTGGGACCTTCGTGGCCGCGTGTTGTTGGAGACGGACAGCGACGGTGGTAAAGGTTTAATGACCCTTTCAAATTTACAGAAAGGGTGCAAAAAAAACCCTTCAATAATGAAATACCTGTGCTGCTGTGTCAAGGCAAGTTTGTTTGTCCTGAGTCACTGTGCATGCGAAACACCTCCACTTTCCTCCACCCGTCAACAGTCGCAGCTGGTCTGATTTCAGCCGCACCACAGACTGACTGATTGGACAATGTGACTGTGGCAAGTTGCAAGCGTTTCATCACAAATGTTTTGAAAACACCATTTTGTCTCTCAAAAAAGTTAAAAACAAATCTAGAAAGAGCGTATGCAAGGAAGAGCAAAAGCGTGTCGGTGGAGGAAGTTGTCAACCACATAAGAGCATCGAAAAAACAAAAGAAGGCATTTCAGAGAAGGATCTGTAAATAAGTCAATTTGTTTGAAAAGATGTCAACACAGGAAATAGACAAAATATGTTTACACGCAAATAGAGGAGGAAAAGGCTAAATCACTGTCTGATAAATCTCTGTCAATCCAACTGGTGGGAGGCCAGCTGATGAAATCACAACAACCCCAGCACCTCCGCCAAAGGCTCCCCAACTGTGACCAATGCTTCAAGTTAAATTATCCTAATACTTAATGTATAAAAAACCAGAGGTATCACACATTCATGCAGACAAACATGTCAAATAAACAGGGTGTCCAATATCAAGCTGATGTCTTGAGAGATTGTGATGCAGACTTTCATTAAGGAGCTGTTCCTGTTGCCCAGTCACGAAGTACCCAATTACAATACCCCCCGCCCACCCCCCACCCCCTCGTGATTTGATGCAACATTTGGTTCAGTAATCCTTGAATGCAGGCACCGACTTCTCAAAGGTTTTGAAAGGTCTTTGTCTGGTATTTGTCATGAATGTTAAATACCGGTTGTCACAGTCTGTGTGTTTGTACATAATGCGCGAGTCTCCCTTGCATGCATGCTCCTTTCTGTCTGCCTGTGTGCATGCGTGCGTGAGCGGGCGCATGTGTCCTGTCTGCATTTGTCTCATGGTAAATGGTCCCATTTTTTCACCTGACACCGCGCCTGAAAGCATCTGACAATCAGGGGAATATTAGAGGGTTGGAGAGAATCCACTCTGGCTAAGTGGCTCTCATTGCCGTGGAGTGTGACACCGCTCATGTTCATAATGATTCACAGTGCTGTTGACACATGATAGTACAGATACTAAGTGGATTGCAGCTTCTCTGACTCTCAGAGGCTTCGCTGCCAGCGAGGATTTTATCTCCGGAGAGCTGGCTCGGCCAGTTCGTCAACGTTTTCTTTGATCACACAAACACACACATTGATTCATTACCACCGGCTGAGTTTTGCTTTTTTGTTTATTGACTTACTAATGTCAAAATTGGGTGTCTTTTTCATGTCGACTTGGTTGGGGTTTTTTGAGAGTTTAGTCCAAAACAGATAAAAGCCTCAGCGATGGGAATCAAGATGTGGGTGGATATCAGTGAGTTTTTCATTTAATTGAAAAGAGTTGAAGGTGAGGTGATGAGGCGTTTCCCCGCAAAGTTTACTTGCGAGTTTACTTTCAGAGCACGGTCGAACCACACCAACACCAGACAAGCAGGTTGTGTGTTTTCAGGCAGTGTGAGACTCCAAAACATTGTGTTCATGATCCAGAATGTGGGAGTGGCACATTCACGAAGTTGTTGGTGCTTGTTGTTTGTGCGTTTCACTTGGTGCAAACTTTGGAGGTATACAATGAAGAGTGGCAGCAGTTTGATAAAACTATTGATTC
>JAUESF010000001.1:5014522-5031387 GCA_032274765.1 Malacoctenus tetranemus | reverse complement strand
TGAAATCCTTTGCAGTAATCTTGAAAGAAATCTATTTGAATTAAAGATTTAATAATTGAAATCAATGACATGGGTTCATTTTTGGACCAATGACATCATTCATAAGAAACCTTCTATCTAAATGGCATTTCAGGGTGTTTACCTACAAATGAAGACCATGACAGGATAATTTGCAGCCTCGCTGACACTTGGTGAGATAATGAGGGGGGACGTTGACCCTTGAAAGACAGGCTACAATCATACAGACACGCTAACAGACAGAACACATGTTTAAAGGGCGAATCGGGTCACCAGTAACTTGACGCGATGTGTCTGGACTGTGGAGGAAAGGCTGCAGTATTGAGGAATGAGCCACGTGTGCGGGCATAACACGCAAGTATGACATCAAAGGGGCTGCAAGTATCAACTGATTCCCACTACCTCAGTTATTCACAAAAACGCTGTAAACTGTCAGAAAGAAGCTTTTCCACTCCCTCCGTGGACACTTCTCCGCCGCTCCTTATGATGTAGTGCAACTCAAAACAACCGTCGTGCAACGGTTCTGACATCAAGGATCTTCGCTCTCACTCTCTCTCGCTGCAGTTTCTCCGTCTCTCAAAAAACCACGAGCGCTGAAAACACCAAATTAGTCTGATGGGTGTGAGTTTGCGATGCGTTTGAGGGGCCAGGACGAACGTAAAATAAAAGGAGAGAGGGCCGGGCTTTTAACAAGCACATATGCACGCGCACACTGTGTGCAGGCTGCAGACGCCCCGTGCCCTTTTTTGTTCAAGGCGCCCTTTTCAGACTCAAATGCCAAGGTAGCATTTTCAAACAGAGCCGCGCAGGCATTGATCACTTGATGAGATACAGTGCAAACATGCAACAAGTGTTGGAGGACGTCTGGCGCTGCAGTCGCTCCGCCCGTGCATGCGGATGCACCTCGGTGCTGGCATTTAGGCCGCCCCTTCCTCCACGCCCGCGCTACTTCGCCTGGCCTGACACGCAGGCTTGTTTCACAGCCAGCAATGTTCACTTTATCCTAACCTTGTACACTGAGAGCCACTGGCTGATCGTCTGCTTTTTCCTGAGTTCATCGTGTTGTGATATGTGCCTCCTTTTATCCCCCCCCCCCCGATTCAATTTCTCTCACTGATTTAGTTTTTCAGTTTTCTCATTCAATCTGAAGGTCTTTTGTTTTTCAAATGTGTTTATTCATCAGAGTCTGCTGAGCTCTGCTAAGTAGTTCAATTCATTAACATTTGGGAGATTTTCTCCTTTTTGTCCCAGTTTTTTTTTGTTTTAGTAAATGGTTTAAAGCAGCAAACGTTATCATGAGGAAAGCTCCCTTCTTTTTCTGTTTCATTTTATGAACACAAATTTCTTTCTTGTCCTAGTTTGAGCTCTCGAACTGAAACGTAGACATGAAACAAACTCAGGTTTCGACCTCGATCGCAGCTCGCTCGAAATGCTGCGACACAAACTCCAACCCAACGCCGCCTTCAACACCTACGTGACCTTTGCGTGCGCTCAGCAAGGTCTCGGACACAACAGCCCACGCTGCACTGAAACACCTTCACCTTCATCAGCATGTATAAGTCGGGGCTTTGGGGATGTCATTAGGATGCACAGGTGATGACCTGTCACTGTGACGGGCCTCAGGGAGCTTTGCACAAGGACTCTTTGCTCTTTGTTGCGGCCACAAAGACAGAAGGACCTCTAACTGTCTCCTCGTGTGTGTGGCGTGCAAACAGGGCCTGAGAAGACGCGGTGTGTATACTGACGGAGACGAAAGGCGTAAGCGCCTCCCAAAACTCCTCCAAAAGGTCGTGGGTGAGGCTTGAAATACATTTCCTCCTCTCCCTCTTGTGATTTAATGAGGCCACTTTCTTAACCGTCCTGCACTAAAGCTGATGTGACTCCATCGCTGTCCCGCCTTCATCCTATATTTGTTTTATCTCAAGTCAGCAAAAATCCGAAAGATCAACAGCAAAACGTTGCGTTTGTGTCTGATGTTTCAGAGTTGTTAAGTTTCACGCTACATTTGACCTCCTACTTGTATTTTTATTTTTTTTAGCGAAGCCCTCTTAAAACACAAGAGCATGTTGTCTGCATGCTACACAGCACACACAGATTGAGGTTTCACAAGCTGGTTTAAAGACTCTTTTTGAGCAATCGGGACCCCGGGACTAGCCGAGCGTCAAGGGAAATGCACTTTAAAAGATTATTTTTATGGCATTCTGCATCATCAGACAGTACCCAGTGATGAGATGAGGTGGGGGTGGAGGGTGGGTGGAGGGTGGGAGGCAATTCACATCTGCATGCGCGAGCCAACAGACTCTGAGAAACACAATCTGAGAATACAGCAAGAAAATCTCCATTCTCGCCCCTTCAAGACTCGAATGAACCTCAGTTACATTCGGCGGCTGCTTACTGATTAGACGCCTGCATTCTGATTTGCATTTCATACTGTACTTTTTTTTCTTCCCTGAACTCCAACGCTCGCACTGACAGTGCTGAAAAGTGGCAATCTGCATTCCATTACATAAAATACCTGGCAAACATCAGTGACATCTGCCACAGCGTCGCTGTTGATGACTCGCATGTCTGTAACCAAGCCAGGAATAATGGAAGCCAATTTCTTTTTTTTTCAACTTTAGATTAAAACAGAAAGATTTGAATGTGACGCTCAATTAGGGAGGCCCGAGTAGCCGTTTTCCCACTGCGGTGCAAAAACTGTCCTTAGAATAGGAGCCAAAAAAACAAACTCAGAATAATGTGGTGAAGTATTAAAAACATTGTCACAAACTAAACCGCTGAAATTAAATACACGATTCCACCTCGTCTCATTTTTGGCTTTTTTTTTTTTCACTATGAATAGATATAGAAAAAAGTTGGAAACTCTTGTGGAAGATTTGAATCTGGTCTCCAGCTGTGGGATTGACAGTAAATCTGCTCCACAATGTGATTTGATAAAGCACATTTTAAAAATAGCAATAAAATGTGATTGAGATTACCGTGGGAGGCCCCGGGTTCGTACGGATTTAACTTAGAGGAGCTCACTGTGGACTGGACCCAATCTGGTTTCCAGAAACACACTCCCATTATTAATCTGGGTTTCTCTGCTCTGGCAGCTTTTAACCAGGAGTGTTTCCTGGGCCCCGTTTCTTTTTTTTTTCCCAGCAGTGAGAAAGTTTTCCTGTTTTGCTTTAAAAGGACTTCACACGCTCCACCTCCCATCACTGTACCTTCATAACAGCGAGGAAATGAAGTGCTGCTGAAGGGTTATTCAAATAGGCTTCACTGGAACACGGAGAGGCAGCGAAATCGTCTTCGTCTCAGTTGGTTTGCGCGCGCGTCTGAACCATTATGCCCTCACTTCTATTTTTTTGCACACTCAGCTGTTCTCCATGCTAATGTATGAACGGGACATCGACGCGTCTCCTCCACCGTTCACAGTTCGGCTAATGTGACGTTGGGGAGCACTCGGTCGCTGTTTTGCTTGCTTGTTTAGCCGCTCACATGACTCGACTCCGTACCCATGTGACGCCCTGCTGTCGGCCACCGGTACACCACAGCACCCTACCCCCCACCCCCACCCCCAACCCCCCCGCTGTGGCTGTACCGTCTGCTGCGCTCCTCGTTCTCAGCAGATTAGAGGGCCGGGTTTGTGCCAGCCGGAGCGGATATCTGCCTCAAAGAACGAGGCGAAGGTAAAGGAAATAAAAGATGACATTTAAAGGCACAAGTGAATTGAAGACTACAAGATGTCAAATACACACAGACTAAGTTTCTTTATTGACGTCTGGCTGCCAGGGGGAGTCGAAAGATAGCTGAATAAACCGCAGAGGGAGGAAAAATCAATCAATTTTCCATTCTGCCGTCTTGCCGTTACCTGGTGCGCCTTGTGTGTTCTACTTAAGACATAAAGCAAGCTAATAGCTGACGGGTTGTTGCTTTTATCGAATTCTCCTGACCAAACTCATTAAAGGTCTCATATTGTAGAGACGCTGGGTTTTCATTATGTCGTGATAATAAAGCTGGCCTTGGTCTCGGTAAAATCCTGTCAAACGCTCACTCCGGAGAAGAAAACATACAGCCTGCAATCATTAAAGGCGTCTGGGGAACAGATCCTCCATTGATGTGCGTCCACAGATGTCATCAAGTCTTCCACAACAGAGCTGAACACTGCTAGTGCTAGAAAACTTCCTAAAACATGTGAAATATAGAAGTTTGAAGGAGTCTCAAGCTCATCTTGCGGGAGCTTTCTGTTTCCATGGCCCCATAAAAGAATGAATATACAGTGAGGTGTTTTTTGTGGCTAGAATTAGTGGAGGTGACACCTGGTACGGGTCAGTGATGCTACACCTCGACTGTCTCTGCTCCTGTTTTGCCTTCTATTCGTTGTGCTTCAAGGTCAGACACGAGACAAGACTGATGTCAAGGAAAAAAAAAAGTCTGCAACAAGTCACACACGCACGCACGCACACACGCACGCACGCACGCACATGCATACACACAGACTTCAGTTTCCACAGACTGAAGGTTACCAGCGCAGCTCCTGTGCTGTCAGACTGTGTGGCTTCGCTCTCCCCTCTGCGCCATGCGGCTGACTGCTACACTGCTCATTAGCTTCCATGCACGGTCTCATCTCTGCTCTCATAGAGCCCTGTATTTCTCCCGAAAGTTTCTGAGAGAACAAATCCTATTATGTCTGTCCAGTATTTCCACTGACCAATAACTCTCACAGCTGAAGAACAATTGTAAGGGGTTCATTTTCTTTCTTTTTTTTTTGAGGGGTGGGTGGCGTGTCTCACAATGCACTTTGCAGCTTTTGATTGACCATCAGAGGTTGGGGCTTTCTGGAGCGATACAGACTCCGTCATGATAAGCATGTGTCGCATTCTCCTCACAAAGTTGTAGAGCGGCGTGTTAATGTTTAGCAAGTGTTCACCAGGCAAAGTGCCAGCATATGTTCAGTTGAAACCAAAATAAGACAGCATTAAAGTATTTTTGTGAAGACTGTGGACCTAAATTGGAAATTGAGAATTGGAAAAAAAAAAAGGGAATCGTTATGGTGATCGAGTCGAGCCGAGATTCCAATGTGTTTATTTTCGTCACTTTGATAAATTATTTTTGTCAGCCATTTTTTTTTCTGACAACAGAGCCCAGAAAGTGACTCAGCACTGCAACACGCCAATGACAGGCTGCATGCATGAAACAGATAAGACCACATTGCTCTGCCTGCTGGATGGAAACCTTCAGAATGAAAAAAAAAGTTTGCTGGAAGTGTAAAGAACCGAGTTGTTCACAAAATATGGAAGAGGGGATTTAGACACAATCAGTAACACTTCACTTCTCAATGTGCCGCATATATTTTTGTCCTTTTCCTACTTTCTTCGTGACTTTTGAAAGTTTAGAGAAGCACTCGAATAAATATGATTTTGGACTAAACTGTCGACCGAAGAGATAGAAGCAGAGAATGTAGTGGCGAAGCAAAAAGAGTAGATACACATTTAATACATCAAACTGTTACCAAGAATCAAGCCCCACATTGTTGTGGTCATGAAAGGACCTCTGACGTCCTTAGAGAGTTGAACAGCATCACGCTGAGGCCTCACAAAGCGCCCGCTGCTCTTCCTGTTGGAGCACTGCTCGCACAGTCGGAACGAAACAAGTAAACAGGCTCCAGATGGGGGGTGGTGAAGTCTGATACGTTGTACCAACATGGACTGCTGAACGTCACAGACAGTCACCTGCCATGTGGGATTAAAGCCGCATACCTAACTTTACAACATGACTCACTGGTGACTCCGAACATGACTCAGCCGGAAAAAAGTGACGGGGACAAAACATCGGAAGGACACTTTGAAAGTTTGTCAAAGGACCTCAAACTCGGCGGGGACAGAAGCGGGGGGCCCCTTGAAACACTTCACGAAAAGTGATGAAATTGAAAAATTCCCTAATTTGCCTCGTAACCATTCACAGCATCAAATTGCTCACAGCTGACCTTAAGCAAACCAAGAAGACTCTCAGCCCCCTCAATTAAAATCTTCAAGGCGTGTCTAACTTGAAGAGCACTTTACGGGGAAGGAACTTTTTTTTTTCTTTTTACAGTTTCTCCTCTGACAGAAAGGGGGGAAAAAAAGGTTCCCAGGTGACGTTATGAGCTCCAAACTTGCTGGGATAACTTTGAATTGATTCATGAACATTTACATTCTGAGTTATAAAAAAGAAAAAGGGAAATGTTCAGACACTGTGAAAGTTCAATGAGAGAAATACTATTATACATGTTGGGTCTTTTACTAAGTTATGTAAAGTATATTCCCTTTGTCGAACAAAACGCAAGAACCTTACTTTTAAAACGGACTAAATGTAAATGAAATATGCAGTTGACGGATGCTTTTCTGTGCAATCGGATGGATTATTGATCATTTTATAACGTTTTCAGTTTTATATTGTGCTTCCCTCTCCCCCCTTGGGGGAGGGATGAGATATCCTATCTTTCCCTTCTTTCCCTCCATACATTTATTTTATTTTCTTCTCTCCTTCAGGCTTTTCACATCATCAGAATGTGTAAAGTGTGCAAAAAGTTTAAAAGGAAAAACCATCACGGTGTCTTAAGACTTTTTTTTGCATTCATGTCTCACAATAATCATCTGAAGCTTTTAAACCATCCACAGCAGCTACAATAAACACTCACGCTCCAGAATTATCATTCAAGTGGTGCCAAAGATAAAAATTATTCACAATCGTCAAAAACAACATTTGTCCGATGATCTGAATGTGTGACTGTGAATGCGTCGCTGCTGCATGTATGGAGTGTGAGGTTCCCGATCTGAGGACCTAAACTGTTGATGTCGAGGCAGACAAGTCCCAAAACAAACAAAGTCCTCCTGCACAAACACAGATGGAAGACGTCGGAGGGATCTGGAAGATATAACGTGCTGAAAATGGAGCCTTGTCGTTGGTAGAATCTAAGCTGGATAAATAATAGCTGCTGTGGGCCTTGAGAACCATTGGAGACAGAAACATCGAATGGCTTCTCAACGTGAATCGCCACATTTGTGCAAATGGTCCAGATAATTCATTAACCATACATCCTGTTGTCAGTCACTTAGCATTATACGTTCACTGTGTCCAAACTTAAACACAACTTTAAGTCAAATTGTACAGAACGAGAACTGGATGCTATCTGAAGGGGAACATCTCTGAACAGACACAATAAAGATTCACATGTAGCTATAACTTGCAGCATCCTGCACTGATTTCAAAATAAAAGTCAATGTTTTAGAAGAAACGCTGCCAATGACCATCAAAAAATGTCTTCTTTTAAAGATTTGCTCAGGTTGGAACAGAGCCTGATTGGAAAATATCATGCAACTTTGTGACTTTGAGTAAAAAATGGTTTATTTGTCCAACAGCTTGAACAACATAAATCATCTTTATGACTGTGTTTTTTGGTGTTTATTTTGAAGAAAGTACAGGATGTTCTCGATAAAACTCAGCAAGATGGAGAGAAAAGTTGATCTCAGACGACAAATAAATTAATTTGAAGATTTAACACAATAATATTTAGAAGCAGGAGGACTGTTAAAATAACTATTTTGTCTAAATGTGAAATAGCTTTTTTTACGATTGTACCTAATTTTATCAACCCTATGGCTGCACATCGGAATAATGCACCGAGGAGACATCCGTTCCCACTATTCACCTTGAATCTCCAACACTGGTGTTGCCTCTCAGCTCCACTGTTTTCCCTGATTTGCACAAAAGTTTAAAATATGAGCTTTCTTATCAGAGAGTCGAGACATGACACAGACTTTGTCCTGAGAGCAGAGATTCGGCGAGGGGGGTGGGGGGTTGGGGGGGGGGACCTGCTGTCCGGAAATTAATTTTTCTTGTGAGTGAATTTCATATTCCAGCCTCCCTTTTGATATGATAACACCGATATTACCAACTCCCCCAAAAAAAAGAAAAAGGAGGGTGGTGAGTGAGGGACAGGTGCCGTCGTACACGGCATCAACAGCGGTCCAGAAACAAAACAACAAGAGGACAACAGAGACGGCTGAGGAGACCACCAGTTCACTCTTTCTGAGCGATCGTTCTCACTCTTTGTCTCTCGGGTTGAGTGACACAAAGGCTGAATGTAATTCCTGTTCCACCAAAGTGCCAACAGGCACGCGGGTTTTTTGTCGCTCGCTGCCAGCTGTTTGTCGGGCTCCTCCGAGCTTATTAAATACCTGTAACGCCACACAACAGCAGGAGCCACGGCGGCGTTTCCCCCACAAGGGAAAAACAGATGTGCGCGCGCGCGTGCACACGCATGGCGCGGCAGCCACGGCTTCATTCATTATTTATAATTGTTTCCAGACAAGCAGAAAGGACGTGCTGCGATCGGAGAGTCGCAATCTGTCCTCCTTTGCACTTCAGACAGGTGAGTGACCGCACGAGAGGGGAGGGAGTCGGCTTGGAATCTGCAGCCCCCCGTCGTTTGTTATGCAGCAGCGGGCGTCACCTCAGCGCTGTGCTGCAGTGTCGCAGCAACGGGGGCAGTTTTTAGACGCCGTCGATAATAAATCTCTTCTCTATCCCATAAAAAACAATGTTTCTTTTTTTTTAGTGGACGTCTGTACTTTGACTTGTGATCCAACTTCAGTATTTGACAACATAACAGTGATTCTTTGCAGTGAGTTGTCATCTTTGTTGCATTATTGTCCTTCTTGTTAAATGAATGAATGAATGAATCTCAAGAGCATTCAATGAGCTTGAAAAACACTAGAAACTGGTTTATATCGACATTAACGCTGGTCGCCGATGTTGTTGCCAATTGTCAGATCGTCGTTCTGGAGGCCGAGCGCGTTGTGGGACTGGAGGCTTCACGACGATGAACTTTTCGCCTCTCAGAACCACTTCATCGCCTCTTCAGAGCTATTTAAAGGATCACCACTTCTCCACTACGCCTGAAGTGACTTCTTTTTCTTTCTTTTTCTGAATAACTTAGTACAGATGGTTCATTTTGGGGTGCAAGAGTGAAGCGATGGAGTCTGCTTTGCTCTCGCTGAGCACAACGTTTCACTTTGAGCTCGGAAGAGAAGGAAAAGTGAATTTCTGCACAAAGACGCTGTGTGTCAGCTGACTTCTTCCTAAACACCACACCCTGTCTGACTTGTCATGAACCGAACACAACATATTTGGTAAAAAAAAAAAAAGAGATGCACTTTAACACAACTTATGTTGCATGAATACAATACAGCACGTTGGAGATGTTTCAGGATGGCTACATTTAGTAACACATACAGTCGCAGTCAACTGCCTCCCTGCCACGTGCGCAGGCACCAAGGACACATATGCACACGCAGCATGTGGATCTCTACAGATTAGCGGTCCCAGTGTGCACGTCAGCTCCCTGGAGCCTCGCAGGAGAGCTGTTGTTGGACAGTCCTGACAAAAAAAAGTTTGGCCCAGGAGAGGCTGCGGGAAAGCGAGAACACAATTCTGTCTCCTGAGGCCGAGAAAAACAAAGTGACGTCATTTAGTTCCCGCTGGATTCGGTGTCAGAACAAAGTTGTCACCTCTCCGGACGCAGCAGGCTTAAGGCCTTGTTGGCACAGGCGTTCTTTGGTGTTTTGGGGAGCAGGAGATGGTGCTTTTTGTTAACGCGCAGCAGAGTGAACAGTAACAGATCGTGTCTCTTTGTTTCTTTGTGTAAAAGCTTAAAAAAAAAATTCCTGTCGACTCGATTTTTTTTCCTTTTGCATCAGCATCGTGTTCCTGCCCGTCAGTCCATATGCGTCTGCTCACCAGGCTCATCCTCACTTTTCAAAATAAGTTATGTGCACCTGAGCCCGACTTCACAGTGAAGGTTTTTTTTTTTTTTTTTTTTTTAAAGTTGGAAGTAAAGATAAACCCACCGGGCAGCCATTGCTTCAATATAAGTCCTCATGAACTTTACTTTTCAGAAGTGTTGAGCCAAAGATCAGCTCTTCTTTTATTGAACGAGACGGGCTGGTTTTCTGTGTGAGGGCGGGAAGAGAGACGGTATTGAAGAGGAGGGGGGGGGCGAGATTACAAAGTGAGAACTCACAGCTCCTGGTGAGAAAACTGCAGGTAGAAATACATACAGTGATATGATAACACCACCGCAATAGGTACACCTTGCTTAAGTACCGTGGCCAGAAACTCACGATAATAGACCCTCAGACATCCTACCAACTTTTGTCTGAGAACTTAACAACTTAATATAAAACTGTGGGGGTTCAAAAATGATTCATTGCAGTTAAAAAAAACTGGACTTAGGACATGAGTCATTCATTTCTAAAGTCTTTGCATATTTATTTACATTTGATTGAACAAAGTTTATTCCAGAGAACAGTAATTATTCCACTTGAGAAAACACAGTTTTGTTAAATCTTTATTTTTCCAAATATAAACAAACTATAAAGTCCAGGCTTTATGAAAGAAAACACTTTTTAAATTGAAAATGCTGTTTGTTTGTTCCTTAATTTGTAATTATGTCTCAAACTTTTGGGGAGAAAATCAATTAGGATTTTGGTGTTTATTGTTTTTTTTAGGCGAAAATTAATTCATAAATATCAACTCACTCCACAATAATTATGTAAAAACCAAATAAATGAGCATTCAAATCTGTTTCTACTAATAAATATCTTCCCATCACAAACTACTGTCTACGTCAGCAGATCTCCGAGTCTGTGTCCTGCACACTTCTCTTCTCCATGCTACTTTCTTTTTTCTTTTAAAGTACTAAAGATGCAAGTTTGCACTTTGTACACTGATCACATAAAATCATTATTAAGACTTTATACTTTACAACATTTCAGGGAAGCAGACAGCACAAAATTAAGCGTATCAGGTGGAAACCAAACGTGACCTCCGCTCTGGCCGCACTATTTTCCCTCCCTGAGGCTAAAGATCTGCCACTGAAGGTCAGACGTGAAAGCAAACCGGCCCGCCGCCATCACGACTGTCTGCTTTCGTTTCCTCTCTAAATGCAGCCGGGAAGCGCACGGCTACAAAACCCACCAGACACGGAACATATTCCTCTCCATTCTCTTTCATCTCGCTCGAGCGCAAAACAAATTCGCATCAGAGTGCCCGACGCGCCGATTCGAGTATTGAACCTGAAGTGTGCGGCGGGGGCCTTCTCCTGGTGTGTGGAAGTGGACACGTGTCACCGGCAGCGTGTCACCGCGCCGCGGTCTGTTGTTTCGCGAAGCGCAGAGGTTCAAACGCGATCACGGGATCAGAGAGAATACCAGACGAGCGAGTGGGGTAACAAAAGCGGGGTTTGTGATCAAGAAGGCGCCGGGTTTTGATTCGCTGAAGCAGCCGGGGGAAAGTTTGGCCGGGGGAAAGAGAATGAGTAATGCTTTTCCGGGGCCCCGGCAACTGTTCACAGGCCAGCAGTGGTGGTGGCGGCGGGACGGCTCCCAGGTGTGAACATCCAACACTGCAGCATGAATGATGAAGCAGGCTCCGCCTTCGCTCAGCACATGTCGTTTGTATTCTAAAAAACGGCAGGTCTCCGTCCATCCATCTTCCCCTCGCCACCCCTTTTGGGAGGCTGAGACAGACGCCCGGGACGGGCTGAATGGTGAGGCGCACCCTTCCACAAGATGCTGGGGCTCATCACATTTTCGTTTTGCAGAGGAGAGTGCAAAAGATGAAAAAATGTCCGTTCAGACTCACAAACGACCCCGTGAGCAGGCAGGGGGACGGAGTTTTGGAGGGAGCAGCATTCACTGGCGGTCCCAGGTTCCATTCAAGTGGGAGTCAGACTCTTAACTAATCCAGGAACAAAGTATCAAGTTGGATGATAGGTGCCAACCAAAGCTCTGAACAGAGTTTCATTCTGTCTGTTTTATCGAAACCTGAATGTGTGTTCTGTGCTTTTCTTTTGAAAGTCCGAACTAGTTTGTTTTTTTTTCTCAGTAGATTTGCCCCTCTAAGTTTTTTCAGTGAGTATGCACAGCTACAAAACACCTTCCTGTCGTGCCATCTACATTCCCATCAGCGTCACAGTTCCATCGAGATAATGAAGTTTCTCAGAGCCACTCTGTGTCCCGCTGAGCCCCCCCCCATCGACCAAGACCTGCCAGTTGGAGACTGGCAACTCATAAGAGACCCACCAGTGATTCGTGGATGATTAAAAGTAAGTGAAGTGAAAGTGATTCTTTGCATTATTGCATAGGAGAGTAATCACAGGCATTGGGGCCAGACAGCAGGCAGACGGATCGCAGTCAGACGGATCACAGTCCTCCTGACGACATCGACACGGAGCCCCGTGGACGGACACTAATGCTTGAACCCGAGCTTAAATATTAATGAACGGCCTTCATTAATATTATATGCAAAGCACTTAAGTTGAGAGAATCGTATTCTGCGGCGCGGCGCGGCACACGGGAGGCGTATATTAGAGGGACGACACAGGAAATTAATTCCTACCGAGTTGTCAAAGAGGAAAGTACGCTTGAAAAGCCGGTGGCTCGTTTCCAAGGTTAATTCATCTCCATCTTGGTTTGATGGCCACAGTTCCTCAGAATAAAAGGCACAAAACTTTTGACAGCCGAAGCGTCGAGGAAACGCCGGCACTTCTGCTTCATTTAAAAGTTGGAAGAAAGAGATTGAATAGAACATAAGAAATAACAGGGTTACAGAAAAAAAAAAAAACGTGCTGCCCACTGCTGGCTGCTTCTGCCTACGTTCGTCAAGGGGCAAAAGGTCATTTTGGTTTTCTCAGTGTCGTGGTCGTGCTGTGGATTTCTTCCGTTTGTTTATTTTTTTCAAGCGAGACTCCTGCAGTTTAAAACGTTCCACTGACTGAACTTCTCCATGACACCAATTAGTTTGAGAGATTTCTATGCCAATTGTGAGAAAGAGTAAAACAGGCTGGTTGGGATGAAAGTTTTTTTGGGGGCGTTTCTTCGAAAAAAAAGAAAGAATTAAAAAAAACACTTTGGTATTTGCACTCACTACCTGTAGTATTACATCCGCAGTAAATGATTCAGTCGTATGCAGCCGCTCTGCAGTGAACTTTGGATTTCTCGCCTTCGAAGGCTTCTCGGTAAAAGTGCCTCATGTTTCCAGCAGGTTTTAACCTTGAGAGCCGCTGCGTTATTTATTTCATATGTATTCTGCTCCGAGTAAATGATACGACTCCCCTGAAGGCAATGAGCACATACAGCTCAACAAAAGGTTTATTAAAAAAAAGAAAGAAAAAAAACTAAGTGTCTGGCAGGTGGGATATAAAGCACAGGTGGGATGTAAAGCACAGGTGGGATGTAAAGCACAGCACCCTCGTGGCATCTGAAGACATTCTGTCTCCAGCCATGATTTAAGATAATACAGTCAGAAGGAAAAGCTAAGCCACAACCTTCATGCACTTTCCTCTGCTGCCTCCACCTTCATGCTCAACTCAAACGACTAGAAAGTCTTTGTTTTGCTTGTTGTTTTTTTTAGGACACATTAAGGATGCAGGAGCTCAACTGTTACAATCACTGATTTTTATCATGCGTGTTTTCCCTTGTTTGGCAACAGGTCCAAACTGGTCCCACTGGGCTCCAGGTCAAAGTTTCGAGACAGAGACTTTTAACTCCAACTCACGCGCTCAGGCTGAAATCCTTCACAGAGATCAGAGCGCGATTCAAACATGCACATTACCAGAGCCATCTTGTTTTGTTGCTGTCTGAAGCTTGCTTTGTATACAGCAGCTGCAGGCAGGGTAATAACCGAGGTGAAATTCAGAAATTATTGTAACTGCTGTTTTCATGGAAAAAAGACGTAAGTAGGGACTGTGATTAGTGATTAAAAGTGAGAGACGGTCAGTTTCGGGGCATGTTTGGGGGCAGATTATGGAGCATCCGAGCATCGACACTCAGACGGACGATGTCTGACAAGTGAATGCTGTGACGCCGGCTCAGAAACATCAACCCGCGCCGTTTTTTTCTGCCTGCGCTTCGTTGTGCCCCCCTTGATGTTCAGGCAGAGACAAAGAACGGATTGTGACGACTTGTGACAATGCGGTTGCCTTTGGAAGATCAAAGCGTCTGGCTGGAGCAGGCTGGCCAGCTGGAAGCATTACAGGGGGATGTCGGTGATGACTCGAAACCCCCGTGCCCTCGTCGATCCATACTCATCGCCCCCCACCGCCACCACTTCCCTTTCATTACAAAAAAAAAAAAAAAACCCTCTTTAATCTTCAGTCACCATGTCTTCTCCTTATTCCCTTCTGTCTGGCTGGGATGACAACGGGAAAACAGACACAGGTGTGACTTCCCAAGCAAGAAAATCAGGTAAGTGCATTCATTAGTCATCGGGGGTCAAAGAGGGCAGAGACGGCGGGTAATTAAATGTGGTAAATGAAACACTAATTTAATGAGCGACCCTCTGCCTGTGGTCCTTGTTTAATCACACGGAGAAGCGGATAACAAAAAAAAAGTGTGTGTGCGTGGGGGGTGGGGGGGATTCATCTTCCGTCACCAGAGCGAATGCAATTATAGCGAGGCACAAATTGATCAACCAACAATAAAAATTAAATAAGGATCAAGGTAGATGTGTTTGTATTGAGTCAATTAGCGAGGAAAGCCGGGCGACTGAATATTCAACAGTTTAAAGTAAATCGCAGCGGGGATGTCGGATCCATACGTAATTTATTTTCAAATGATTTTTTCTCAATTAACAAAAGGGTGATTGAATGCATTAGGTAGATGCAAAGTCCTATTAGTTCAATGGTGAGTGTGCACAAAATGCAATTAAGTTCATCAAAGCAGCTGATCCGGGCTGATTGTCTGACTGGATTGGAAGATGTTTCGAGAAACATGAGTTACATTTTTTAGGTTAGAAAAGCAGAGAACTGAAGACGTCTGAAGACAAATTAGTGCTATTGTGAGACGATGATCTTCACCACGACGAGGCCCAGTGAGATGGCGTAAATGACGGAGTGCATTTGTCAAGAACTGAACGATCGTTCCCGCAGACTGTGAAGTTTGGTGGGTGAAAGGTTTTTCATAAACGTCTTTCCGTGAAATCGACTTGGTTCTGTAAAGCCTGCTGCCCTTTTATTTTAGAGATTACTCAATAAGTATAACTCGATGGTTATTGCATTGTTGAGCTCAATCGTATGAACTTCCTTCCCTCTCTTATTTTGAAATTTTGTGTCACGATTCAGCGAGTGAATTTTGAATCCATCTGGGTTCGCCTACAGCGCAAAACAGGACACTGCACCAACAGATCGGAGGTCAGTTGCCCAGTCTTTACCGAGAGGCTCGGGAGCAGCAAAGGAGTGCAATTAACATGGGCGGCAGCACTCAGGCCTAATGGATCAACCTTCTAGCACCTGGCCGAGTGCGGCTCCAGAGGTGTGAAAATGTTAAGAGCCCCGCAGAGGAGCGAGGGGCGTCCTTGCTGCGAGGCCCTTGCGAGCACCTTGCTGCCTCTGAACTCAACCGGGCGCCTCACTCGGCGTCACCCTCTGATCAAGTCACCTTGTGAGCCCCGGGAGTGAAAAAAAAAACAAAAAAACGACCCGCCCCCCGATCCCTCGCTCTCTATCCGCCCATCCACATCCTCCAAACTTTTACAGAAAAAAAAGCCCAGATGAAATCTGCCGCATCACGACCGCTGGGTGCTTTTTTTTTTCTCCTTTCTTCCACCTCCAAGATAAACGAGCGTTGTCACTTCTCTGCACGTCGCATGGTGGCAAGAGGAACAGTGTTTCTTGAGAAATAGCGTTGTCACAAGCGCGGCCTCTGAGCGCCGGCGTCCCTCAATAACAGTCTGCTTTCGTTTCCCCAATTCATCAGCCCGGAATCCTGACGTGAACTCCGGTCCAGGTGGCAGCAGAGAGTCAGCTAATCACGTTAAACTCCCGCACTTCACACTTGGCACGCCGCACTTTTTCATTTGCACTCAACGGCCGTGATTTACTGCCCGGAATGCTGTCGGCCCTTTAACAACAATACTACTGAAGGCACTATACATTACAAATAGGACTCGTAAAGGCTGCTCGGATATAAATTCAAACAAAGACAGTGTTTACTGGTGGAGATAACAATGAGGTGCAGTTTGAATAAGCATTACCAGCCTCAAGAAGTAATCTGGTGTCAAAACATGACCGGTTCAGATATTTTTTTACATCAGCTGTCATTCGGTACCTCTGAAATAAAAACCAGCACATCCTTTTTACAGTGTGTGACAACATAGTTTGTCAAGCCTCCACACGCTCGTCCATCCATCAAGCCTGCTTTATCCGAGGTAATGTCACAAGTCACGAAGGCAGATTTGGGAAGAAACGACACCGTGACGCCAGGAAGGACCTGGATAAGGTGTGCTCAGGCTGGGGGAGAACGTTCAAAAACCTCACTGAGAGTCTTTAGTACGTGTCAGCAGCTCTACCCACTGAGTGCAGACATTCAGGACTATTTGTCAGTTGAATAATCAATGGAACAGACACACTGGGGCAACAACACACACCTGTCAGTCACACAGTCTAACGCTTGCCTACAATAACGATGGAAGGCTGCAGAAAAAGATGCCATCTTCACTGAGTAACTAATGCAGATTTAAGCACCAATGAAGGTTGAAGTAGTGACTTTTCTTAATTTCCTATTGATCTCTTGTCCAACGATGCCAATGTTATCATTCGACAGCAAAAACAAAGCGATTTCCCCCGTTGGTTCAGTACCTTTGGAAGAAAGTGTCGCTGCACGGCGTTCTCACCCAGAATTCGGCTCAAACTGTTTTTCACAAACAGATGAGTGTTTTCATCACGCTTTATGGAAACAGCTCATAAAACAACAACACAATACAGCGACAACGGTCCTCTTGTGAGAACATTACTGACTGCACTGGTAAAAAACAACAAACAC
>JAUESF010000001.1:4925070-4935762 GCA_032274765.1 Malacoctenus tetranemus | reverse complement strand
CCCCCTTCAGTGGCAGTAACAGGCTGTACTAACAGGACTGAACCACTCATCTTGCAATTGAAGGACAACCAGCTCAACTACCTGATATACAGCTGCTGCCAAAGTGCATTGCGTCTGTTGTCCAGCATGAACTGTTCCAGAGGAGCGCCTTATGCAAGCAAACTGCTCCAAGAAGCCCAAATTTTCACCTGCTCAGTATCAGCAGGTTGCTGTGGCAGCTGTGGACCGACTCAGGCAGAGGTTGCTCTAATCCGACCTGAAGGGGGAGGCCAGGGAAAAAAAAGAGGCTTTGTTGTTGCAACGTCACCCATAAACTCCAGTTAGCTGGTGTGCAAAGAGCAAGCTTTTCATCTGTGGACAGATGAGGTGCAGACAAAGTTGTCTGGTCAGTGCAGCGTCACATTCGGTGCGGGCCAGCGGAGACCAGCTGTGAAGCGGGGGTGGGGGGTGGGGGTGGCAGCGCTCCGGTCCAGCGTTGCTGCGCTGCCCCAGGAACCAGACAGCTTGCAGTCCGGTGTGAACTCAGCAGCATTTCAAAGAGAGGTCCGAGAGTTAACGCGAGGACATGCGTCTGAGAGTTCAAGTTGAAAGAGAAGTGGACCTTCAAACGGGATGATGATGATGACGCTAAGCACACTTGAAACGTCCAGTGCTCGCAAGAAAGCTGCCAGACACCCGGCAAGTAAAAAAGGAAAGAGGCTTGAAAGAGAAGTCAAACGCTTCGGCCAGCTGATGTTGGACACTTGATGGACAGTTATGCAAAATCCCTGAAAGGAGAAGATCACTTGTGTCTCGACAAAACATGCTGCAGGAATAACTTCTTTTAGAGAAGCCTCCAAGGCCAAGGTGCATTCACTTCCTCCGGAAGAGGATCCAAACATCCATACTGCTCTATCCAACTTGTGTTAATGGGGCAGCAAAGACTCAGTCACGATCACACATCAGCAACAGTGAGTAATTTAGTCACCGGTCTGTCTGGCATGCATGTTTTTTTTTTGGCTGAGAGGAAGAACTAGAATGTGGAGAAAAAGCCCCGCACACACACACACACGCAGGGAGATCATGCTAACCCAAAGGCCACAAAGCGCACACACAGACACAAACCCCCTCACACATTGAGAGCACTGACCACCATGTTACTGTACAGCCTCACAAGGGGACGTTGCCAATTTGTGTGTCAGGATGGGGATAAAGGCAAGAAATGACAACTACTGCAAGGTCACGATGAAGGACACTATGTTTGATGACCAACCAGCACCCTTTGAAAGAGGAAAATTAAATGTTTTGCAGAAATGTTTTCAATGAGATGAAAGAACAAGGGGCGGGGGGGACGGACAAGTTATTTTATACGAGCTGCAACATTGATAATGTTCTCACCGGCAGTTGTGTGACATTATTTCTTGTCCGGAGCGCAGTCATTTTGCAGATACTGCGAAACCATTTGAAGTGAAGAAATGTTCAGAACGCCACTTAAAAGGCCTGTTCAACCGACATTCACCAAATATACTCACGTTCTGTCTGCATAAGTCAGACAGATGAGTAGCATCATTTAGCATCACCCCAGGTACCGCTTTAACCCCGTCACACAATAGCAGGAAACCAGACCATACAGTGCCCCTTTTAAAGGCTGCCATCATGACTGAGGCTGTGGGGGATAAAAATGCCTCCGTTCAGCCTCAGACAAGCAGGGAAAGTGTCTCCTCCGACCTCCAGAGCAACATACAGGTTACATGCAGCGATTTACAGTCAATTTCACTTAATTTTGAAAAAAATGCAACATTTAAATATAAAATTTGTCTGCATTTAAGGAGGCTTAATATCAGTCAGCCACTCCAAAAAGATGTATCATCACAGTTTTTCTGCAAAACATAACAAAACTCCTTTGTTTCGCTCAAACTGTCCACCACCAATTTTCAATCATAACTGCAGCAGATTTTCCGAAATCTAATAATTTTTTGAAAAGGTCATTTACAATTTTTGTATCAGGATTTCAGTGTTTGAAACAAGCAAAATGTGTCACATTTTTGGTCAATGCCTGAATGAGTGAAATAGCACAGCACATTCAAACATTGCATAGGAATGGTTCTAAATTGGCTCACCATTATGAACTCAACATTGAAGTCAAGCATATTCAGAACTACAACGCATAATTATGTAGCTTCTCATGATTCCAACAGACTGGATTTCAATTTTTTTTACCTTGCCTTTCAACCAATAGCTGCCATTTCTTGGCCATCCCTCACAGGTTAATGAGCTGCTCCCTCTTTTCTCCCTCAACATGGCCTAAAAATGAAACTGCTGTACCCGTTTGAGGGGAAGGGGGCGGGGCGGGGCAGCGCACCCTGGTAAAAGCTGGCGTGCACTGATACATTTACATCGCAGGACAGAATGAGAGCACACACGAGCCCGGCCTCCGCCACATTAATGGTTTTATACATCAATTATCTTGTTTTGATGATTGCAGAAGCCGAATAAAACCATTCTTCCTTCATCAATGGGAGGCTATGGTGCTAAGTGACGCTCAGATTTATCATCAACCATCACCATGCTCACACTGCATTGTCAGAACTAAAAAGAACTGAGGTACTCCATGAGAAGAATTTCAAAGCACTATTTCTTCCTTTAATGACTAATTGCAGTGAAGGAATTAAAATACCAGCCATCAAAGGCATCATTTTCATGTAATTTCAACTGTATTTAAACCTTCCACAGCTCAGTGATCTTTACATGTGCCGCATTCTGTTGATTTTTCTGTTTCTACAGCTAAAAATAAGCTCCCTTTATGCCTTGATTGGAATGGCAAAACAAGAAAGTTAACTTTTGTATGTATTCCTGACTGAATCGTATTATTATTTCAATCTCCTATTATATCTGGCAGGAGAGGCAATTATTATGTGGTGATGAAGTGCCGCTGCTAAATGAATAACTTGTTGTCAGAGCACACTGCCGCAGACAAGGGGTCTCACCGTGTGAATATAAAGCCCAAGATATCCGCAATTAACTTCTCCCCTCCATTCCCTCCAAAGCGTAAATAACATTTATGTTCCACAGTTTCTATTAGCCCGGCTTGTTCTGCAGGGTTAGCTTTATTATCGACTCATTACAGTGGCACACACTCCGTCTTCTTTATTCTCATTAATCTGCGAGTCTCCCCAAACTCTCACTATATTCACCTAATGAGTATTTATGACCCAGGGTTCCAAAATGCACACGTACAGAACGGTTTATATCTTGCCCAAGTGCTGCGGTTGGATGTGCTACCAAAATAAAGCATCGGATTGATATGGCATCTTTAAGGTGTCACACTGAGAGAGGCCGTAACAGTGGGCCCAAAGAACCCCCAGCTTGAGTGGATGGCTGTTTCACCAGTGCAGCATATCCCTTATATCACTGAGGCTCCGTCCAATATCTTTGCAACACATCACAACCACAACCAAGCTCTTACATCAGATCATCAGCACCACTCTACAGAAAGAGCAGTCGACTTTGTTGGTCACCGTCCAGCATCTCTGTCACAGCCTGGTGCCTTTCGCTTTGTGTGTTTCTGCTGGTTCACAGTGTCGTTCGATACTCATATGTGTGTTTTCATGCATATCAAGATTTCATGTGTGTTAGTGTAAATTACTCACAGTTGCGGCCCTTGCTTTCTCTTGACTTGCTTGTAGTTTAATATTCCTCATGTTTGTTCCTCGGCTGTTCAGTGGTTTTGCTGTGCTTGTTTCACTTTGATTATGCGCTTCATGTTGTCCTTCACTTTCATGTCAAGTTGTTGATGATGGTGGACGGTGGATGTTTTCCATTCATTCCTTCCAATGGCTCTGCTCTGGTTGTGCACCTTGTCTGCTCTTCTCCGACTGCTGTCTTGTGCTTGGTGGCTCCACCCTCGTAGTGTCCCACCTTCTTATGAACTTTGATTGTCCTCACCTGTGTCTCGTCAAGTCCTCCTGCCCCAGGTGTGCTTTGATTCCTCTGCGCTGCATTCAATTTCCTCCCAAGTTCCCAGTTAGCCTCAGTGCTTTTTTTCCCTGCATTCTATATTCATTCTTGTGTCTTCTGTCATCATTAAAATATGGCTTTAGGTTCCCATATCTTCTCGGCAGAGCCGACATCTTTCCCACCACACCACAGTGACAATCCCAGCCAATGAACAGAGCAACTGGGACAGTTTCCTTCTAACCCTGCCAAAGTTCACAACAATCTATTTACTCTCCTGTAGTTTTCTCTGCAGTGTATCACACCAAAGACTCTGACCTCACACACCTTTTGTAATTATTCGCCCACAAATCAAATCAAATGAGAATTTGAGTTAGTAGACTCTGCTGTTAAAACTATTCAGTGAAAATCTTAAATGTTCACGAAGTCTCCTGAGAGATGTGCACGTCTCCCTGCTCGAGTACACCTGGTTTCATTTATATAATTGTCATCAAGTTCTGGAAAAGCCTGATAACTATGAATTGATTCGATGCAGACGCATCGGGGCAGCAGATATCTACTTTCACACTGCAGGCAAAAGTTGCACTGATCCCATTTTTTCGTGCCCAGATGTGACCCATATCTGATGTTTGCACAACAGTCTGAACAGCAACAATCAGTTGTTTTTTTCCACATCTGTTCCAGGACACTATCCTATTTAGTGTGGTGGGATGTGGGGTGGGGGCCACTCACTGCTTCTTTATGGACATTTGGAGCAAAAGCTCCAAAGAAAGCAGGTTGGGAACCAATTCACTACTGTATATTGTCACCTGCTCGGCATGTTCCTCTGTGTACAGCGCTTAAAGTCTGGAGAACCTTCATCTGAAATATCTAAGAGGTTTAGGGGATTGGATTAAGGGTGGTTGGGGGGGGGGTACATTGAAACGGTCGACTATGGTGGGCTTCAATAAACAGCATCTTTAATAAACCTACTTAACACACCTTGTGCATGAGACTTGAAGACTTGTGGAAATAATTGGACTCATGGGCTTGTTGCTAAGAAGCAACCACAACAAGGGTTCAAGTACACCACTTTACAACAGTTCAGGAACAGTAAATCCTTTGGAGGATCCAATAATCCCATCTCTCATTAAACATCAAACTTCCATCACCTAATTATAAATCTGTGATATTTTTTTTTCAAAATTTCAGCTGTCCATTATGCAAAATGAAGAAGTTGATGCTAAATGCCTGTTTTAAGACCTCAGAGTATCCAACATCAAACCGACACACAGTAGGAAAGCTGAGGGAACATTGCAAAACCACTACAGCACTGTAAGGGAATATGACCAGACCACCACCATAACCACCAGGTAGGTCACGTAACATTTATCGATGTGCTTTCTCATAAATCTAGAATAAGTATTGCAGGGTACCTTTCACATCAGAGTTGATCTTTTCAGTATTTGTACTATTTACAAAGAAGAAGAAATTAAAGCAGTAAAACAGGCTGTTGACTGTTGCTGAATTCAGTCACTCATTATTCTTCCACACATGTATGTGGCTTACATAGAAGGTGCAAAACGGAGCTGAGTCTGTCCATAAATAGACCACAGAATGATCCAACGCTAACAAACAGGGTGTTTCAACAACATGGGACCATGGCAGATGGTGTGAGGCAGGTATGAGCTGATACAGTGTCTTCCTGTATTACAGTTGTCTGGTATCTGACAATCATGTGTTAAATGAGCTGCTGAGAGATCACAGGTTGTTGGGGGGGTTTTTTTTGGCTCACTTGGTGGAGTTTCATACATGGATTTTTCAAAACTTGCGAGGGCAGAGATGACGACACCACCATTCAGGGCAGGAAGCATGAAAAAAGAAAGCCTGGCAATGAACTTCTGTTTGCGCAAAACAAAATACGTGAATAAAAGGTCGCTCAGTTCGACCTTCTTTTTCATTTTACGTAAAGCTTTTCAAATGTTTGAGACGGACCTCATCCACTCTTAGAATTGAGTGAACGTGAATAGATGTACTGTTATTCACTGTGTCATTGTGTTGGTGGATGACGGAGGGTCGTTGGAATATTGCAGACCACTTTTCCTTGGTCGTTTTTATCAGCCAAATATCGGGGGTGAGTGGGTGAGGGGGGGGGGGGATTTCAGACAGCTGCGGACAATTAAAAGGTCATCGCACTCCATAGACTCAGGTGCACCGTCTCCTCTCCCCGTAGCTCACCTCCGAGTCCTTCTGCTGCGAGCTTTGATTGACTGTACGTCGCGGCGGAGCATTCGTGTTGTTTCCGAAATGAAAACAGATGGTCCCTCCGTTCTGCCCCGCTCCCGCTCTGTTCAAACCTGAAGGACGTCTGAGGGCCATAATGACTGATCGGCCGAAGCGCCCGGGATGCCCGGCGCCGGTGACCTCCGCTGGAAGGAAGCTGTATGATAATTGAAATTATTTACCGGCTAAAGCGGGCGGCTTTGCGGCAATCCAGTTTTAGAACTTGCCCGCGATAAATCCCCATGAAATATGTGCACTGTCCCTAATCCTCTTCAATCACAAACAGCTGTCCTGGGTTATGGATGTGACTGTTGCCTAACCTGCTGAGAGATGCGCCCTTTGATCTGGATTTGGCTTGGCCTCATGCCTAAACCCCTCCCCTTGCTCCCTCCCCCCCACCATGCCATCTGTCAGAGTTTTTAAAAACTAAAGTCCGTTTAAAAAAAGCCAAAACGACAATAACAAGATCGATCCATTTCTAAGCCCTCTTTCAGGGCCTAACCTCTTGTTTTATCTAATGCTTAACTTCGCACCCGTTGGCTCATGGGTGTTGCTGAGCACAGCTGCGGTCGTCATCTTTCTTAAGTCAGTTGCAGAGTAGTCAAACGTAAGCTCCATGCCTACAGGGAGAACGTTGTTTTTTTTTCATGTTGGAGCTAATTATCTTGGCCTTACACAGTGTTTACGTGTTTGAAGGTTAAGGCAAAAATCTACCTCCCCCAAGACTCCCCTCATGTGCATTTACATGCAGGAACTGTAAAGAAAACGAGCGTCGTCCCGTCCGTATTTACTCCCCGATCAAACAGCTCCTCAAGCGCTCTGTCGTCCGTTAGGTTCAATTTCCCATTCAGCCCAAATAATCCTGCTAATAGACTGAAGGAAGTATGCAATGTCCCACGGCAGCCCGAGAGGACAGCGCCGCGCAATGTTCCTATATTGTCCCCCCCCACCCCTGCACCGTTTTGACAGTGGTCATAAATAAAAAGCGGACTGCATTCACGTGTGGCTCCTGTGTTCGCCCTGCTGATTTATCAGCCACGAGTATGGCCGATGAAGATCAGCAGTGCTCAGTGAGTCCGGAGGCCGCTGCTGCGATGCGTTTAGAGTAAAACGAACTCTGGGTGTGATTTCTTCCAACGGAGCGTCTCCTTTCTGAGGGTTGTCGACGTCCTTCATTCACACTTTGGTCCCTCACCTGGCTGCTGCTGGTCTGCTGTGTCCAAAGATTCACATCAATTTATCATTCAAACAGATTTTGAATGTGTCTTCAACAACCACATATGTATGCAGATATTCGAACTTAAAACATGACTAATATTTACGTGAAGTTCATGTCTAGAAAACTGCTGCATTTTCCGAATAAAACAACAATTCTAAGTGATAAAATGGTAAATAAGATATGTTGGTTGAGCTGCTACTCTCTCAGAATTGAAGTAATACTACAGGCTTGAATTGATTCAACACTTCAACACTGTGCACCAGGTTCAACAAATTACTGATCAACTCACGACTTTTGTATAATGCAATAATAATAACAATGACAGGTTATTTTGAACTTCAAATTCTTGTTTTGTTGTACCAGGAAATGCAGTCTCATTTCTGTGCTCATTTGTGGGTAAATTATCAAAGTTTGCTCATTTCTTTGTGCCTTAAACGGTTCTCATTGAAAACCATTCTCATGCATCCCATTCGTCTCTAAGCATGCTACAGTGCTGAGCCGTTTATAGAGCTTCGCTGTCTGCTGTCAGTCGGCAGTGACACATCTGGTCAAGTGTGCTGAGAAACATCTCAGGTTGCAACGAACGCAGACCCCAACACAAAAGAAACTGTAATCAAATTAGCTTTCAACATTTCTTTCTGGGAGGAAAATTCAATGCTGTGACATTAAAGTTTCAACATTGATCAGCCACAAAAACAGTAACATCTGACAGAGTTGGCCAATAACACAAAGGAAACCAACAGGCTTATTGAGAAAAAGCTGCTTTTGTTCAAACTGAGAAAAACAAGGAGAAAAAAACATACGTTTGCGACACGATGCTTGGTCGAAGATGGGCCACTTTAGGTGTTCCGGAAATCGCTGAACTGCCGGAAACTCCACACGGGGCCATCTTTCAATTTACAGAGAAAAGGGCTGAAAAAAAAGGGGGGGGGGGAGTATCAGTGAGCAGCGTTTGTGTGGTCCAAGATGTCTTGTTGATGCCAGAGGTCAGTGGAGGATGGCCAGGCCGCAGCAAGACAGCACAAAGGTAATCAATAACTCAAACACGAGCAGGAAGGCCGACTCTGAACACAAACAAATGGGTTCAAGATGAAAGAAAATGGACAAGTTAGGAAAGGAGGGGGTCGGTGTCATTGAACGAGACGAGATTTAGATTCAGATACAGGAAATAGAAGGCGAATGGATGCGTGAGCACCCAGAGGTGGGGAGTCCAAATACAGTTTCCTGGTTGATTAGATTCAGGAAACAAATGAGAAGGGCTAAAAATGATGAATAGACCCCACTTATACATTCAAAACCTCTATAAATACAAAACAAAGAACCATGCTGAGAATAAAACTCCAACTTGGCAAAACAATGTTTCAATATTGGCCACTTCCCCGAGTGAACGGTTCCTCCGACCGCAATTTATTTGCATTGCTCGAAAATGCTGAATCACGTTAAGCTCAGTTGCTCTGAGCAATGTATTTTATTAGCAGACCCAGACCGCTTGTTCCTGTGTGTGTGGGGGGGTGGGGGGGCTTCGGGAGGGAGACCAATCTCCCGAGCACAAATCCACAACGGACATTTATGCATCCTTCAGCCACTTGCCGCTTCATTATCCTTGGGCCAATAAACCACAAACGCTGGTTCACAGGAAAAATTGTGGGCTGCAGCTCTCACCCGCAGTTTGCCACGGAGCCGTTTATTATCCCGCTCCCAGTCAACAAGTGGCCAGAGAGACGGAAAGAAAGGGAGAAAGAGAGGAAGAGGGGGATTGTTATCGTGAGATGGCCGGAGGGAAAGCTGCTCAGCGCGCCTTCGCTTCTCCTCTTCAGTCCAAACTTGATTTGCTCATTTGACTTTTCAAGTTGACACGCAGGTTCAGGTGGCTCCGAGCCCCCCACCCCTCCCACCCCCGACCCTCATCCCCCACCCCCACCCTCACCCACCCTTGTGTGAAATGAGCACCTCAAAACAACTTGTCCTCTCCTCCTTATGGGGTTATTTATGCTACTCTGAAGGTCCTCACTGCCTTTTATAGCCATGTTTATCTTGTTCGGCTCTCTGGAGATCAGCCTCTCAACTACCGCCGGCCTCTCAGAGGCATATTAACGAGATGGAAACAGGCAGAGCCGACTCCACCGGAACATCCGTCTTTGGTTCTGGCATCCCGGCAGATGGGGAGAAATGGGCGCATCATGCGTGTGCCACCAACATTGGGCCCATGAGAGTGGAAAATGATAATGTCAACACTTTAAGGGCAGAGACGCAAAGTTTTTGCCAGTTTGCAGACATTTATAGTGTCAGTATTTACATTAACGTGTGTGTGTGTGTGTGTGTGTGTGTGTGTGTGTGTGTGTGTGTGTGTGTGTGTGTGTGCGTGTGCGTGTGTGTGTGTGTTTTACCCAAAGCAAGTATTTTTAAATGCATTCAATTGAGACAGACTTTATCATGCAAAGTGAACTTTCTCTCGCACCCTCTCTTGTTTCCCTCCCACTGTTGTCGCGCTGCCCTCTTGGTGCTCTCATTTTCACTTTCTCCACATAGTTTCGTTTTTTTTTTTCACACCAAAAAAATGCTTTGTACATCATTCACTCACACAATAACTGACAGGCTGAGTCCCTGACTTAAACACCCCATGTTTGTTACTTGTTTGGTCGCAGGTATGTTTGCATCTTGAGTTGACTTTGTATTTCTTGATCCCACACCCCAGCCTGTTGATCAGGTCATAGCAGCACATAATTGTGTCTGTCTCTGTGTGTGTTTGCCCCGTGACGGACCGGTGACCTCTCCAGGGTCCTTCAGTTGAAGTCAGCAGGTGTCAGCTCCATCGCCCTGCAGCTCTGCGCTGGATAAAGCGGCATAGCACAGAAACAATGACAGAAAGTGTCTGCTGAACAGCTCACAGGCTTCTTTTGTTTTTCCTGAAGAATGTTGGAAAGAGAAAGTCGGTTCATGTTGTGAAAATCCAGCAATTTATACCTCCTCACACCTCCACGGTGGTAACGACTCCCACTGACTTCCAACAGAAGCAACTGGGATTCATGGATTATCTGTTGTTACTGCTGAATAGGCCTGAAGCCACTCTCCCCCTCCCTAGCCGACATCTGGCAATATCATCAGCGGTGCATGCCCACCAATCAGTGTAAATTGCTGTGTGTTTATGGTGTAATTATACTTGGGAACTCAGTTCACAAAAGTCCACTTATCTGAAGTATGAATAGCTTGTAATGAATTTGTGTAAGCTGAAAACAATGCTGCCTGTTTTACTCATTTTGAGACACGTAACAATATTT
>JAUESF010000001.1:4873162-4884087 GCA_032274765.1 Malacoctenus tetranemus | reverse complement strand
TATATACACATGCATATACACACACACACACACACACACACACACACACACACACACACACACATTGGAAACGTCCATCCCCTCAAACATTGAACGTACCCTCATTGAAAGGCTCCCACTGGTAGATTCTGCCCATGAAGGGCTGGTTGTTGAAGGAGGAGCACTGGTCAGCTCTGATGTGTCTGCTGGATGCAGGACAGGCCTGAGGACAGAGACACACAGAACGCATCAGGCAAAGTCTTCTTGTCACCACAGCGTCTCACTTTTGGCTCTGTGGCTACCGAGTGCTCCCTTCGTTCCTCCACTGGTAGCTCAGTGTTTTTAAGCTGCAGCAGTACAGACTCCTGTATTTACGACGGCTCTGCAGTGAAACATGACCCACCCCCCTCTTAAAAGTCTCTCTATACATTCTTTGTCTAAACAAGCCTCAGGTCTGCTTTACATTGCTTTAAAATCCATGTCATCACACACCAGTGAGACAGTATACAGACGCAGACATTGTTTGGATGTATTTCACTGCACGGCAGAGCCTCCCTCAGGTCAGATTAACAGAGCTACCTGGACAGACTGGGGTGAAAGCCGAGGGTTTAAGTGCTCCATCTACCTGAAGCAGGAAGCTTTAAGTATTGTTTATGTGCTCAAGCTGCCAGCAGACTTAAATTTAATGCAAGGTAGTTGCAAGATAATATGAATGTTACAGGAAAAACTGTCCCAAAGCCAAGCGAGACAGAAGCGAGGCTGAATAACACGATTCGTGTTTGAATATATTCACTTGCTTGGCAGCGGCGCGAGCTGCCTTGACAGGAGCGCCGCTGCTCTCATGTGGGTTCTGATGTCAAAGAAACGTCCAGTCAGCAGGTCGAGAATAAAACAAACCACAGGTCTCACTGTGCCGCGTTTCAAACATTGCATTGTTGTGGCTGTGTGGAAAGAAAACTGCAGAGTCACGTCACACACGACAAAGAAGCAGAAGTAAGGAGACACCCTGCAGGCTTTGGTGGAGGTTCGTGGTAAAACACACAGGTGGACTTGGATTTGACCTGTGACAGAAGACCTCAGAGAGTTCAGGCTACAGGAAAAACTAAATGAGCTTTTAGAAGCACTGATGCAAAGTAGCTTTGCTTTTTTATCTTCTCTTGACGTAGAAAATAGCCTCATAAAAGTAACAAGATCAACTGTTAGCGACTCGTTTTTTCTTCAACCCTGCTTATTTACTGTGAAACAATCAGCAACCTGTGGAAAAGTGGTGCAGTTGGCTTGCTTTGTCGCTTCTCAGCTCGATTGGCTCTGAGCAGAAGAATTTTTTAAGTTGAGTTTGCATGTTCAGAATAATCTAGCCCGTGCTTCATTATAGGTGTTGGCTCTAAATCGCATCAAGGTGTGTGTGAGTAGTTGTGTGTCCAGGCATTGGTAAAAGACAGGACGCACACTGGACAGTTTGGAGTCCACCAGGGGGCAAACCTAAACACACACTAGCAAACAATAAACAGGAAGGAAAGAGCTCAGGTTGAATCTCAGGTTAATCTGAAACTACCAATCCATTAATACAAAACTTTCATGTGACTTTTTTCCCCCTTTGTTCTCAACACATCAATAGATACCGAGGCAGAATCGTAATGAGAAGAAAGTGTTGCCTTTCGTACGTTGCTGTTGCAGATCCTGTGGTGAACGTGCTCCCCTGTGCAGGAGGAGGCCGGCAGAGGGTCGTAGGGTCTCTCCTGATGCTGCTGCGGGCTGCCGGCCGCCTGACTGCCCGACTGCGTCTCCTGCTGGTCCTGCGCCTGGCTGGCCGAGGCAGGCTGGTAGAGCGGGGCCCACACTTGGTCGTTTCTGCGTTGCTGCGCTCCGGGCTGCGCGTAGGGCCTGCCGTAGCGACGGTGGCCGTTGGGGCCGTCCGGGCTGTTGGACCTGTGGCCAGCGTGGCCTCGAGCCGAGGGGTGGTGGGAGCTGGTGGCGGCAGAGCGTCGCTGCCTGTGGGGGCGGCGCGTCTCCGAGCCCCGGCCGCCGTCCGTCTGCAGGGGAGCGACGTAAGGGGCTCGGCCGTAGCCGTATCTACCGGGGATGATGTGAGAGCCCCACCTAGAAAACAAAGACACGAGGGGAACAACACTGACTCATGTGTTCCACCTTCAATCTGCACGACACATGTCAGTGACAGCCTGTCTGAAGGCTTTCACATAATAAACAGCCTTTACAGGGGATCGTCTGTCAGAGGGACGGCCTGCAGACACTATTTATCTCCTGAGAATACCCCCCCCCCCCGCCCTTCTTATTACTCAGTTGTCAGAGTTATTCGCTTCAAAGCAAGCACAACAGGAAGAAGGTTACAAAGCAGCCAACTCGAAGCTGCGCCTGTGACTCCAGCCATAAAAGACCCGCTTTGTACAGGAGGGCGGTCAGATGGCCCACTGTGATGGCTCCAAGAAGTCACTTTGAGAGCAGGCTGCTCAGCATGCAGTGCAGCTGCAGGGCCACTCCAAGGAGCTCACAGCCTCCAGCACTGCAGCCTGAGTGCGCAGTGCTGCAGAACGTATCAATTATTGTCAAATAGTTCGTCGGAGGTTGATAAAACATTGACCGAAGGTTTGTTCAGGAAAGAGGAGTCGTGTCGAGGTGACAGTGTTTAACGAAGCTTTTGACATTCATGCAGCCATTAGCAACAGTATGACTTTTTTATTGTCTCCATAAGAATAACAGCAAGTAAAAGTGTTAAGTTAACTGGATGAACAAGTGTGATCCTCTTTCTCTTTCTCCTGACCATTTACAGCCATGCACCGAGCAGCATTATGAGCCTCCGTGCATCAATGTCACATTGCATCCAACTCTTGTCAACACGAGGCGAGCTCCACCTACGCTGCTTCCTACACCGGCTATTTGCTGTCAAGCATTGCATGAGACAAAGCTGGCCGACATCTGCCGTGTCAGACGAGCACTGAAACTAGGAAGCTGGAGGCCGATCGTCACATGCAAAATTCATCAGTTTTAGCTTGTTGAAATCCATGGACCTCATGTTGTGGCATTTCACCGAGATCCTGTTGGCAAAGACTTTTTCCACCTCATTAATTTGTATTGTTACTCACTATTAAATGCAAATCCTTTTGTAAATTAATCAGATTTAGCTTTAGAAAAGTGTAGAAATCACACCAATAGGAACATGAAACTGATACCTCCAACACACCCACACTGTTTCTCTCAGCCACTCCGTACCTTCGTCCTCCTGGCCTGCTCTCCCTCTCCCTCCATGTCTCCCCTCTGTTGCTGCTGTTGGAGGGTCTGACGGGATCCCGGTGCAGGGGAACCGAAGGCCGCAGGGCAGAAATCACACGGCCCGATTGCTCGGGCTGGGCACCGCCGCCTCTGGAAGGGTACCTGGTCGGAGTGTGAACGGGCAGACAGGGCCTGGTCTGCTCCTGCACCCCGCTCCCACAGGTCCGGGAGCAGGCCGACCAGGATCCCCAGGTGCCCCAGGAGCCCTGCGTCCCTCTGTGCTCGGCCCTGAGCTCCCGCGGGGCCTCTGCCCTCTGAGGAACCTGGACGGAGACCAAACAGATGCGATTAGCAGGGGCCCAAAGTCGCAAAGAAGGCGGGACGGTGCGTCTAGACATCAATGCCAAAAGGAGCGATGGAAGGCCTCCGGCGACAAGACTTTAATCTCTGCAGAGCGTGGCCTCGTATGAAAGCGCGAGTCAGTGACCTCATCTCATCACCATGACTATCCTGCTCCACCGGCCCCCTCTGCGCTGGTCATGAAACGGACCTCTGTTCACAGTCGTGAAGCCCTGATTTGGCTGATTAGTGGGTGTCTGCGAGTGGCCCCGTCCCCCATTGGCTACCTGCGTTTCTCACTGTTGGCTCTGTGCACCGGTGCCAGCGACGTATTAGCGGCGCTCGCTGCACTCTCTTTTCAGAGGAGCCCTGCCAGCGTGGGCGCAAAAAAAAAAAAAAAAAAAAAAAAAGCCGAGCCGGCTTTATTTGCGGAGCCGCGTGGAAATCCTGCTCTTTAAGGAGCACTTTGTCTCCATTCACAGCAACCTCTCTGGGCCAAACACATGGCCGTAGTAAAAAAGCTCAGCTGCCTTTGACTCTGCGAGGATGGGAAGAGAATACAGAAGCAGTGGGGAGAGTTGGCAAGGGGAGTCCCTCGGCTGTCAATCAGCCGCTGCGGCTATTCAGAGAGCCCTCGGACCTCCCTCCCCCGCTCCCTCTGCCACTGCGGCTTTTGTAACTCGACGCCACTGTTGTCTCCAGGTCAGCGCCGGGTCGCACAGCTGGACACCCCCAGTGGACACACGTGGAGCCGACTGGCGCTCCAACTCCCCGCACCCACTCCTACCCCCCCTGCTAACCAACGGGGGCCGTCGGTCTGTCAGTCAGCGCTGGTGCGTGCTGACTGACTGCCGCACCCACCCCGGTTCCCTTCCATGTGGCTCCCCGTGGCTGCAGGGTTCAAGAGGTGCCGCACCGACAGCTGGGCCCTCCGTCCTGCCGCCACCGGCAGAAGCTTTCGCTCTCTCACACTACAAGTTCACAGATTACCACTCGGATTGGGTTCCTCCCCTTGTGGGATCGCCGCAGCAGCTCAGCGCGACCGGGTCCACTCTGCTGACAGGACACATATTCACGCGTGCCAACGCCTGGAGATGAGCGTGGCGCGCAAACAGCGCAAATAGACCAGCAGCTGATGCAAAAGGTGATGTTCTCTGACAGATCGCAAGGGGGGGGGGGGATCAAACAGATCCGAGTGCTGCTCACCTTCCTGTGGTCTGTCGTCTGCTGGCTGTCCAGGGAGTCTGACCGGAGCAACAGCAGCAACATGGAAACCCTGCAGGAAAACGCAAATCGATGACGAGTTTATCGGAGAGACGTCCGATGAGACACTCTCCCAAAATGCAACACGCACGATGACAGATTTGAACTCCAAAATTTCCCGTGGTTTTTTCAGAGGTTAGTGGTTTACCTGACAGCCCAGGCACAGGCTCCCCGCATCGCTCCTGGCTTCTTCTACACTTGGGTTTGAGGAGAAAAGTTTACGTTAATAAAACAGCAAGGGGTGGGGGGGCCATTCGCTGCAGAGTGTGTGTAGACCCTCGGTCAGGGAGCATATCCTCTGTTCAGTCAGTAATAATCTACTGTTTGTCTAGGATTCGGTGTGGTGCTGTGTGAGAGCTGCTGCTGGTCTTGATCAGGCCTCTGTTGGGGGGAAAAAAGGAAACAAAACTGAAAACAAAAGAAAAGAAAAGACAGGTTTTAACTTTCAGTGCGACCGACGGAGTTTAATAAAAGGTCAATGGAATTACATTTTTAAAATTAGGATTCTTAACAAAAGCATAATAATATAATTATACACTAATAAATCACAGATATGTCAGATATGTATTCATCTCTATAATATATGTATTTACCAAAAGTGGCTCCATCAGAGGAGTCAAACCTAATTGGAGGTTTGGTCCCAGACTTCGTGGCAACTTCGAAATTGGAAAAATCCTGATGTAAGAACAAACTCTTCGACTCACTTGACCATGTGAGTTGACCTCCTGGTGGTCTTATGGGCCCACAACCTGGCAATAAAACAGACCCCCCCCCCACCCCCCTTCATTGCAGCATTTCCTTTGACAGAAGGTCCCCAGCTTTTGCCCCAGGGACTTTTTTATGCTTTCCAGAACTCACCTTTTAGCACCTTACCTGTTTGTTTGTTATTGAACTACTGGGCAAAAACTAAGACAGAAGTACAGGACTGAGACTCTTTTTATAGACTGTTAGGGAAAACATCCCTAATCTTGGAGCAGCGAGCATACCTGTGAGTTCCTGGTGCAGGTCTGGTGCAGTATCACTGTACTCTCAGAGCAGCGCTTCCTCCCCACGCGCAGGTCCGCTCATGGTCGAGACGTTAATCCAGGTGGAACTGAAGGGAGGGGGGCTTTCACCGGAGACCTGCCGCTGAGCCATTCGGGTCAACTAATCCGCACCCAGAGCAGCAAGTCAACACCGGGCATGGTCGAGGCTCCGGACCCGGGTCATCGCGCCGATTCCGCCGTCTCTACTATTACGCACGGAGACGCCGAATGACAGAGAGCTGAAATTTGACGCAGCGGAGGCTAAAAAAAAACCACACACACACACACACACCGCGCCCCCAAACGCAACACGCTGGCCCGCCTACGTGTAGGTGAGAGTCTCCTTCCTCTCCCTCGTGCGTGTCGGCGGCGGCGGCGCGCCTGGGTCTGTTAGTGTGGGAAGGAAGAGAGCGGCTCGGTCTGAGGGGGAGCGACGCCTCCCCCCCAGTCTCACCCCCCCCCCCTCCCCTCTCACTGTCCTGCAGCGGAGCCACAGGCAGGTACACCATCTCGTTTTTCACCTGAAGTGAATCCGCAACCTCAACAGCTACTTGGGCACTTCTACAACTGGCAACCAAAAAATGGGAAAAAAGTACATTTTACGTACAACATGAAGCGACATAAAAGGAGTTTTACACTCCGAAGTTTAGCAGCAGTAGTCCGGCAGAATTCTACATGCTGTCCCGCTCCAACACACCTGAATCGTGTTGTTGTCATTTACAGCGCTGCCAGGCAAAGGAGACGCTCATTAACATCACGTGTGCTGGAGCAAGACCGTGACAGGAGACTGTGGACCTCTGGGACTTTCGGGAGTTTACGGCAGTGCTGGTACGAGTTCCCCTTTGTGCCTTCCCACAAATGAATCCAACAGTGACCATGAAAATGCGACTGTTAAAATAAAATGTCGATGTCTCTGCTTGGCCTGCAGTCTGTCTGCGTCATAGTTTTGACCATTTTCAGAACGGCCATAGAGCAGGTCCCAAAAAAAGGGGGGGGGGGGTATTTGATGTTTTTGGGAGGTCACGAACTTCGACGCACATCTGTAAATACAGCTGGAGTGAAATCACAGACATTTACTTTAGTCATATTTACATGCTGATATATTTAAAACGTGCATTGTCTTCTTTTGCGTGCTTGTTTACTCTGACAAGACTAAACAGAGCGCGGTATGGCCGTGTGGTCCGCACCACAACAGCTCATCATAACCGATGTCTGTAAACATGCTTATTTATACATAACTTAATTACACTCTGCAACAAACATCGTGTCCAAAATGGTGAAGTCTTGCTGTGTTTACAAGCAATAGGTCCAAACATACAGAGCTCTACATGTATGACACATTCATCCACGTGCTACTGAACAGTATGGGCAGATATGAGTCATGTCAGTGTGCAGGGTGTATGGGGGGGGCGTCCCACTGTTGGCCCCACGGACCCTCCTCACTGGTGCATGGATTATGATACTGCTCAGGAATTTGCCATTAACCTCCGTGTTTCCAAACATTTTCACAGGCAAACGAGCTTCCAAATGAAGGCATGGGTAATGACCTGCTGCTCCGGAGGCCCCCCGCCGACGGCCCCTCTGGACCAGGCTTTCAAAGGGAGCAGCCGCTGGTGTCCAAGACAAGCTGAGAAACGTGTGATGATTTGCCTCTGGACATACGCTGCACTGTAAAAAACAAAAATCTCCATCTGAGAGCTCTGTGTCATGTTCCACAGTCATGTTGTTTTCTCTTGTAATACCACACATGGTTTAGAAAGTTAATAGAACTTCAGTGAAGGTTCAGTAACCGGAAAATTGCACTGGTGATTGAAAAAAAAAATGCTGCCACCTTCGTTGTAAGTTTCCTGTGATTCTCGGTATTGAAACGAGACGCAGATTTTTTTTTTTTTTTTGCAGTGCGCAGCTCAGAGTGAACAATGCACTCGGCTGGTTCCAAGAGAAACCAATATTTGGTCCTGTGAGGTGGAACAGACTGGCAGCCGCGTCTGCAGACAACACGGAGGTCCCACCGGAGCTTCCAAATCAGCGCTCAGCTTGATTGGACGTCGCTCATCCAGACAGAGATTGCGGAGATAATATTGCACAAGCTGAGCCAGCAAGCCCGCATGAGTGCAACAATGATCCCGCTTCATTCAGCCTCTCCGTTCCTGCACAACTTCGAGATGACGCCGACATTCCTGCGGTGTTGCTAAACAGGAGAGTCAAGCAACACCTGAAGAAGGTGTCCGCTTTGTAAAGGCAACTGTAGGGGGTCTTTTAATGACAGTACAGATTAATGACTTTTTATCATTTGGTTTGATTGAAATCACCTCCTTTCTAAATCTTTTTGAATGCATGCCAGCGCAGATATATCAATGTGGATCAATACAACACTGAAGTTAGTTCAGTGGTTGCCTGTTGCTATCTAACACAGAGGTGGGCAATCAGGGTCTTCTCCTGGACACTGAAGCAGGCAGACATTAAAACCACGTTTGTGACCCTACAGGACCAGGAGTGCCCACCGCCGACCAAGGCTGCTGTCAGACCAGTCTGAACCATGTCCCTCTGCCTGAACAGTGCTGCACATGCTGACCCACACACTATTAAAGGCCATCGGTCCCCTACTAAAACTATAACATGCTGTTTGATACCAGTGACACACGGATTGGATGTGTGTGATCGTGGATCTCAGGAAGGACTGCGCAGCACACCTGGAGACGCCGTTCGCCTGTCTTCGCATCTGCTTGCTGTCACTAGTCACTGAGTTGTCAGTCCTCCGGGACAGAAATTCTGTTTTGCAACGTTGACAGGCTCGTAAAAGGAAGAAATGTGTCAGCATGAAGAAATGCTGTTTTGCCAAAGCTGCTTGACACAAACTCGCTGTGGCGTTCTGAGAGCAGAGATTTGCAGCGAGGTGTTTCCTGTCAGAGCAGAGCAGGCCTGCGCGGAAGACGGGACGTCTTCAGGTGACAGAAGCAGCTCAAAGCAGCACAATGACCTTATCGCCTCCCATTAAATGTCATTTTTCTAAAATGTTGTGTTGTGATTACGATGAGCTCAGATGTACACCTCGGACCGATGACACGACTCGACCTCCCCGTTCGCCTGATTTGACCAAACCTGACTTGGCCAGAACTCAAATATAGGATCGGTTATAAGTTGCTGAAGATCTACAGACATGGCGGATGGACAACGATCATAAAACCATCATGACCCTGAAGAACACATCAATAAAAGTCACAAGGACAGCAGCAGAACACGAAGGTGCTTTTTTTTCCCCAATTTGCTGAGTATCAGTGTGATTTTTAATGTCGCATTTCTCTCTGCAAGTTTTCTTTCGGGACTTTAGTTTCCTCCCACAGTCCAGAAAGGAATGAATGAATGAATGAATATGAGGACATCAGTGACTGAGTTGCCGACAGGTTTAAACACGGTCGTCTGCCGCTCGGTGTTTGTTCTGTGACTTACAAACTTTTGAGCATGCACCCTGTCTTCGCCCTTGATCAGCTCGATCATCTTCAACATCCCACAACTCTATAATGAAAAGCCGGCATAAAATATGTCATTCAAAACAGGAAAACAACCTGGATGTCTGATGGCACTGAAGGCAAACTGATTGATTGCACAACTTGATGGCCCTGTCCCCTTTACGTCAAAAACACCCGCGGGACGGCGAATGATCTCCAGTGGCGCGGATGACTGGAGAAAGCAGCTCCTGTCAACTGCTGGGCATGTGTGCGTGGAGCGCTTTGACACTGCTACCCCCTGCAGTTACAGCTTCAGGTTGGCGCTGTCTCCTCCGCTGACAGGTCCGAAGGGTTAAACTTTTTTTTCGTGGGACGGTTTTAAGCAAGGGGAGTAGGGACAGGTGGTGGGAAGAGCCGGTGAAGCCTCCACACCTCCAGGGACATTCCTGTCTGGATCCACTTCACCTAGAGGAGCTCTCAATAGTTTGTGGATGTTCCAGCATGCGCACACAGACTCGTGGTGCACCGGTGGGCTGTGAAGTCACGTCAACGTACAAAGTGATTGTGATTAGAGAATAAACCCACTTTAAAAGTGGAATCATGTTGCTGGAGTGCAAGTAAGCTTTGATCTGATGTGCATGGATCACTCGCATGTCAGGTCTGACTTCCTGACATATAGATGCATTTTTAAAATTTTGATTGTAATGATTTTGGCGAAAGAAGTGTGAAAGTGTGAGTGTGAAAGAAAGAAAGGAGAAAAAGCTAGCTAGCCAGCTAGCTAGTTAGCACCATAAAGTGGAGGCTGCATGTGCATGCGCACGCTTGCTAGCATGGCAGACAGACAGACAGATAGACAGTCTTATTGTCATGGACATGAATGATCTCCTGAATTGTTCAGCTTCGCGATATAATATGAGCAACCAAACACTCTTAAAACCTTCATCCTTGATCCAACTTGGGCATTTCCTGGAAAATGGAAACTTTCAAACTGAAACCAGGCATTCGGTGTTAATGCAGAATCTATTTAATACTAAGTATGTTACATAAAATCAGTGGTAAACAAAAGAAAAACCAAAGACAGTGGTTTGTGCCTTCGTTCATGTCAGGCAGAAGGAAGAGTGAGATCGGTGCGTGAGACAAGTTTCAAGACAGAAAAATCATTCTGGTCTCAAATAAGGAGACACTGGTCATTTTCAGCAGATGACAGTCGTGTCATACAGGGGTCATTCAGAAGGCGTATAAAGTGCAGAGGACGCTGCGGAGGGACCACAATGCACGGGAAGTCGACGAGTCTCTTTTTACGTTCTTCAAGTATGAACCAGGTCCAATCAGGAGTCGTCCTGTGAGTTTTCAGTGAAAATCTACATTCAGCCAAGATGTCTCAGTCATGACAGGATCCTCAGATGTGTTCAAGATCGCGTACATCCACCTCGAGACGGTTGTTCCAACAGCCTGGAGGAATACATGCTTCTGTTCACGAAGCCTTTAAAAACTAAGAAAATCACTAGGTGATTCGGTGCTATTGATGGAGTGTGAGATGAAGCGGAGAAGGTGCCCAAAAAAGCTTTGTCCGTGTGTGTGTGTGTGTGTGTGTGTGTGTGTGTGTGTGTGTGTGTGTGTGTGTGTGTGTGTGTGTGTGTGT
>JAUESF010000001.1:4805150-4818396 GCA_032274765.1 Malacoctenus tetranemus | reverse complement strand
GTGGAAAGGCTGCATTGTTTGCTTCAAATAGACTGTAAGTGTCTCACATCAGCCACTGAAAGGCATTCAGACTGCGCTCGTACCCGGATGAACTCGGTGAGTGTGTTGTAGATGTAGGCTCCGCGGGGCAGGAAGAAGCAGCTGCCGGGGCTCAGGTCGTGGAAGAAGAAGAGCTCCTGGTCCTGTGAAGGGGACAGAGACGACTTTTATAACGACTTCACGAGTCTGCAGGTAGAGGAGGCGAGAGGCTCCTTCGCACACAGAGCGTGGAGGTGTCCAATCATCGCTGGCGCACACACATGCACTCGGGAACATCCGTGAGAGACTGACCCAAAAAACTTGGGACACAAAGACGACAAGTGTGGTGTGACCTGACACCTCCAGAACAGAAAGAAATCCTGGAGAGACCAAAGACTTCATCTGATTTGGTCAACTGCATTCGATCTCGCAGTACAAATCCAATGGTATATTTAAACTTTAGAGTATCGTATAGATTCATGATGTACACACTGTGTTGATGTATCAAAACAGGTGGGATGCAACGTGAATAATAAATGGTAATAAAGTTGATATGTAAAAAAAAAAAAAGGCAGCTGGTTTCCTGCTGGTGCACAAGAAGAAATCTCGCTCCAAAAAGAGTCGGTCCTGCTTTGGGTTAATGCAGTTAAACAGCATCTATACTGCAACATTTTTGCTGCTTCTGACCAACCAGTGACGTCTGCCCCTCCCCCCCAGACCTCATTTTTACTTTGGATGGAGGTCTCAATAAGGGCTGATTGAGGTGCAGTGCTGTGAGGCTCCCATGCTGGGAAACCAGCTGGGCTGCTCAGTTTGATACAATCGGCCTGAATGTGGCCATCAGAAGGAGAGGCGGCGCCCTCAGCAGGCAGAGCGTGGCACTAGGAGACTTCAGTGCCCCAAAAAAAGGAGGTTTTACTTTAAAAAGGGAGCAAAATTGGCTCATGAACAGAGTTCAGCCTGCTGAAGCTGTGAGAACTTTAAGGAAACTTTCAGAGAACTGAACATTTTTACTGTACATTTAAGACGCATCACTGGGATCTTTGTACAGATTCATTTTGCCACATCAATAAAAACCACTGCTTAAGCTTTTCATGAGGAAAAACTGACTCCAAACTTCGTGTCAGCCATCGCTTCACAGTTACAATCTAAGTTTCTCATCGTACCATGATCTACTTTCTGCTTCTGTAGCCTCATCCAGCTGGATGGAGGGAAAAGAAAAACACAATTATCCAACCAGTGACTCACTTTTCCAATCTTGCGATGGTCTCTATTCTTGGCCTCCTCCTGGAAACGCTCCCACTCCTTCAGCATCTTCGAGTCTGGGAAGGAAATCCCGTAGATCCTCTGCAGGGTCTCCATGTCCGAGCGGCCCTCCCAGTAGGTGGACGAGTTCTACGGAAACACACAGTCGACAGTAAATCAGGGCAGCTTTCTGTGAATAAAACAAGTCCCGCCATCGCTCTCCTCGAGCCGTTTGTTCGAGACCAGACCTTGGACTATACACCCATGCAATAACAAATAGTGAATCATACAGCTGGGGCTCCATAGGGTGCTTTGTGAGGTTGCATTGACCCTGGATACTGTGGTATAATCACAATAAAAGATGATACATTTCCTCCAGCTGTTTTTAGGGTGCTCAGTTTAAAAAAAAACAGACATTCAGATGAACTGAAACCAAATCTGTTCAGGTTTTGACTCTGTGTGAACACATGTATCAAACCTGCAACATGCTGCCTGAGGTGCTCCTGAATTGTTGCAGACACAACAACAGACCAACATCAAGCAACACACTGCTGCCTTAGAGCAGCCAAGTGTTGCTGAAACAACTTTTTTATAGGGTCTTTCTTTTTCATCTTTTTTGCTTGACTGGAGCTTTGAACAGTAAGGAAACGCATCAGGCCCTGGGTGCATTTTCCTGTTTACCTTGTAGATCTTCATGGCCTTGATCTTGCCCGTGTGTCTGACGTGAGGACCTCTGCACAAGTCGATCAAGGGGCCGCATCTATTAAAAAAGGGGAACCGTTTGTATTGCAGCAACCTGAACGCTCTTTTCGTAGATGACAGAAGAAAAACTGCAGAAGAAGTGAACCCACCTGTAAACGGTGGTGGTGGGTGTGGTGACTTTCTCGTTCAGAATACGACATTTGAACTTGTTGTACTGAAAGGTGCAAAAAATGTCAGATTCAGTAACTTAGAAAGACAGGAGATTCTTCATCTTCATGTTTTCAGTCTTGACTTTGAAGATATCGCTGTTTTTCAGTCACGCCGGGTGAAACGCAGTCGGGCGTGTCTCATGTCGAGCTGAAAGCTACAGATTGCACTAAAAAGACTTGAAGTTCTTCTGATCTTCGCCGACTGTCTCACCAGAGCCAACAGGAAGCGCTCTCCATGGCTCACCTTGAACATCCTCAGCAGCGTCTCCTTGGTGATTTCGAGCCTTTCGAAGGGCTGCTTCTCCTTCACCACGTTCTTGCACAGCGCCTCCAGATCCCCGAACTCAGAGCTGGACACTGCCCTGAAAAAACGCCAAACACAGCTCGTTTTAATGACTCAGCGGGAAATCTGCTCTCACACGTGGAGTCACATCTGTGCAATTTACTAATTGTATTTAATATGATTGGGCTGGGGCTCAAATTGGCACCATGTAAGAGGAAAACACTAGATTCTTTCTTTCTTCCAGATCAGACTCCAAAACACTATTTAAACCTGGGAAAAAAAGGCACAGATAAGTGAATCTATGCTGGCGATAGAAAGACAAGCTCACTTCTGTCCATCCAGGAACATGTCGTAGTAGAAGCCGTTCTCTATGGGGGGTCCGTAACACAGACAGCCTCCATAAAAGCGCTCCATGGCTTCCCCCAGGATGTGGGCACTGGAGTGCCAGTACACCTGCAGGTGAGATCATGACAAACTGTACACAATGCTGAAAATTTTGAGAACACTCTTGGCTAATTGTGTACACATTTTGAGCAGTGCATCATTCCTGCAAGCCTCCCATTACTTTCTATGGATCCTGGTTTCGTTGCATTTTTGACAGGGTCCAACCCTGTCAGCTCATGCAGTGTTTCAAAGGGGTCGTCACGACTGAAACAAACCGGCGTCAAGCACGCAACTTGTAATCAGGAGACAGTGGATGCAACTTGAGCTGGTCAACGCAGAAAATGGCGATAGTTCAGACCTCTGCTGCATGCGTACTCACTGCCTGAGCGTCCTCATTGTCAAACCGCAAGATTTCGAGGGAGCAGTCCTGCTCGAGGGGCCGGTCCAGGTCCCACAGCTCCCCGTTCACCCGGGAGATCACAGCATTGTCGGCCAGGCCCTGACTGGGAGGGGGGAGTATAGAGAGAGAGAAAGGGGGAAGCACAGAGATGGACAAGGTGAGTGTAGGTGACAATTTGCCATATTGACTGCTTAATGAAATTCTAGGGATTAAGTGAGACCACTGCGTGAGTGAGGAGCGCTGTCGCGACACCGACCTGATCCCACAGGCCAGCTGGTACGGTGTGGTGACCCACGCGTCGCCCGGCACCTTCTGCCCATCTGGGAGCTCCACGGTGATGGGCCGGCTGGCGGCGGCCTTCTCTGCCAGCAGGGCGTCGCTCTCCTTCTTGAGCTCGTCGTAGAGGCTGAGCCGCTCAGAGATGTAGCCTGGCCACGGGTTCAGCTCCAGAGGAGAGAGAAACAGCTGTCACCCACACATCTGGGAGCACCATGCGAGCACGGACTGCCCGCCCGATAACAGAGACCAGGTCGAAGTTTGACCCTGTCCGAACGGAGCAGAAGTGAGGCTCACCTCCTTGGCACCTCCTTCTCCCTGTCCCTTCTCCTGCTTCTTCTCCTTCTTGTTCTTGTCGCCTGCTTTCGCGTCTGGAGTTGTCACCTGTTGACGGGAGTGTGTGACAGGTGTTAGACTTGGACCCTGATCACAAAAGCATTCACAGAGAGCGGAGCCAGTGAGGGGGGGGGCAGCTATTTCTAGAAATGAGCTGTGCAGCTTTAAATGTGGATCAGGAGGGCCGCTGCAACACCACCGCTCCCTCCGCTCGCAGGACATCCAGTGAAAATCACAGCAAACACTCCCAATTTCAGGCCACAGGTCGCATCCATACCGCTTTGATCTCCCGGTGGTTGGTCTGCGGGGCTTTGTGGTTGTTCTTCCCCGGTGCTTTGTCACACTTGGCCGCCTGCTGGCCCCTGCCCTGCGCCGCCCCCTCCAGCTCCAGCTCCGCCTGCAGACCCCGCCGGAGGTGCAGCAGCCGGTACCGCAGCTTCTCGTTCTCCGCCCGCAGGCTGTCCAGCGCCGGGGACACCGCGCCGGCGCCGCCGGCGGAGGCGGCTCCTTGGCTGAGCCCATCCCGAAGACACGAGATCTCGCCGGTGAGGAAGCGGATCTGCTCCTCCTGAGCGGCCAGGCGTGCGGCCAGGCACTCCGCCATCTTTAAATGACCACCAATGACAGCTCACTTCCGGTTGCAAGGGCAAAGAAAATAAGAGCCCAAAACCACTTTTTTTTCACCAGTTTATGTCGGATAACCGCAAGGATTAGCATACCTCTGCGTTATCACGTCATGAATTTAAGTAGGCAAACGTCATCATACCCATGGAGTAGACATACATTTGAAATTACTATTGATTAAATACTAATGATTTGCTTTTTTAAACTATTTCGTGATTTGATATTTACATTTTTTAAGCTTGATCCAACGGCATTTTGGATGCGATTTTCTAGTTGCCCTGGTATCATTATCTAGGATATGTTTCTGTTTTAGTTAACATGTCATATACCGCTGACAACCTACAGTACCGGCGTATGACCGCTAGGAGGCAGTCACATATTTAGTCATGCGTTTTGACGTCAGCTGTGCACTGCAGTGCAGCATGCGGACATCCCAGGCAGCCAGCAGCGATGTAAACATTCACTTTTCATTCACTTGCTGTGGATTTGCCAGCCAGTAAGTACCTGACATTGACACATATGTATTTATCTCCCTAAGCCGCCGCGCGACGAAGCGGGGTCGCCATGTTTTATTCCTTTATCAGAGCTGATTTCTATCACCGTGTGGCGGTTGTTTCCATCCTGCGAGCTGGACGTGGGGCTCGTAGGTGCGGTTAGCTTAGCTGCAACTTGATGAAACTGGACTGAGATCAAATCAACAGTTTGTGCGTTTTCTTGCCCTGAACAGACGACAGTTGTCTGAGCATTTACAAACCCGTCTGACTATCTGCAGATGATAAGTGGCTATAAATAGCGAAACTAATTAATGAAACTTTTACTTTCTCCTTTGGTCTCAATGCAATAAATGGCGCTGTTCCACTCGTAGTCTGTCATAAACCCTGGAAATGATTAATAAACTCTAGCAGTCATTCCCCTCATTGTATTAGTAGAGCCAAACATTGTGTGCACACATTCACAAGTTATCTCTTTGTGAGCCACCCGTTGTCACCAGCAGGGGGTCGACGCTGGCGTGTATTCAGTAATACCTGTTTAATAATACCGGTGTCACCTCACAGCATCGACCTGCTCCGGAGAGTGTGATGCTGCTGCCGTCAGCATGACCTCCACCTCCAGCTTTGCGCCGCCCAAACTGGCGGACTTCATCCTGACGGAGCGGCTGGGCAGCGGCACGTACGCGACAGTCTACAAAGCCTACAGGAAGGTGAGCGACGCTGCGTTCACGGAACCGGGAACTGGGATGTTACCACAATAAATCAGGGTATCGAGCAAAATGAGGCCCAGTGTTGTGGGGCAACAGTCAAGTTTTTCCTCCAGAGTTACAACTAAGTAGAAGTGTAAAGTATATTGCTTTAAAAGTATTCTAACAAGTACAGTTCATCTGAAAAGTTACTTGAGCAATCATAATGGAGCGAATGTGTTGCCCACCTTTGGAATCCACACTTCCTTCTTCGTCTGCATTTTTAACACACAAGACCAGTTGTTTGTGAAAATAAATCCCGTTCACTTGCTTTCAAGTCTTTTTCTCACTGGTTTTGCTATTTTTAATGGTAAACTCCTGCGCTCGGTTTCTGCAGGGAAACAGCCGAGAGGTGGTCGCAGTGAAAGTGGTCGCCAAGAAGACCCTAAACAAGGCGTCGACTGAAAACCTGCTGACTGAGATTGAGATCCTGAAGACAGTGCGTCACCCACACATAGTCCAGCTCAGGGACTTCCAGGTGAGCTCCAACAATGCAAAGCTTTTAAGGGAAGTCCAGACAACTTCTGACAGGGGCAGATCATCCAGCATGCAACCAGCAACCCTTCATGTAAAAAGTCAATAAGGACACAGATTTGTCATCATACAACCAAAGGAGCCTTCCTCAGTCAGCTTGAACTTTTGAAGCAAGATCCTGCAAAACACCTCCTAAAAACATCTTTCTAGGCAGTACAATATAAAAGCAGCACTGTCCTTTGGAGCCGCTTGAACTGTTTCTTTCCAACAGTGGGATGCTGAGAATATTTACCTGATCCTGGAGTGGTGCTCTGGAGGCGATCTCTCCCGCTTCATTCGCAGTCGCAGGATTTTACCTGAGAGGGTGGCCCAGCGGTTCCTGCAGCAGATCGGTGGGTTTTAAAGCAAGTCAGCAGACAAACGCGTGTTCAGAGGCAATAAAGAAGGAGGCTCAGCTGGTAGAGCGGCTCGGCCCTCCAATTCAGAGGTTGGCAGTTCAATTCCTCCTCTCTGTCTAAGTGTCCTTGAGCAAGACACTGAACCCTAACTAACTGTGTGTGTGAATGGGTGAATGGAACTAAGTATAAAGTGGTTTGGGACTGCAGATTGCAGTCATTGTATAAGTAAATTCCATTTCCCATTTTCATGCTCTTTTGGCAAAGCATGCTCTGAATACACCCACATAAAATCCATGAATGAAACTGCTTGATCCGGTGCTTTAGGCCGACGTGACTGTGTGTCACTGTGTCAGTGTGTAATTGTACCTCTGTCTGGTCACACAGCGTGCGCGCTGCAGTTCCTCAATGAACGAAACATCTCTCACCTGGACCTGAAGCCTCAGAATATTCTGCTGAGCGGCTCCGTCCTCAAACTAGCAGGTGAACTCATGCCCACCTCCACGGGGAACACACACCGAGTTGCAGGCTTGTTTGTCACACAGGCCACATGTCAGGTTTGAGTATTATGACTCTAATTAAACACATGGCTTCACACGAGCCTCACTGTGTATTTTCCTGTCATTGTAAAAGTGCAGTTTCATTTGTAAAGACATGAAATACTTGGTTTTTCGTGCATTTGAATAACAGACACATTGTACAAACATATCAGACTTTTAGCAAACCTGCTGCCATCATTTCTTGACCAGTTTCAAAGCAATGTAAAGAGTCTTCAAACCAAGTGGGGGAGGGGTCCCGTAGTTTGGGTGCTTTGGTTGCTAAAGCTCAGTGACTGCAGGTGTCATGTCGAGCGCTCGGTGAGGACAACAGATTATGGGTTTATAGACCTGGGAGAGCAAGTGGATGAGGAGCACGTAAGTAGTTGTGACAGATATGCGAGGGCCTGTCAGTGTAATGCTCTAAAAGCTGGAGTGAGAATTTTATCCCAGAATTCAACAGCGAGGCAGAGAGGAGATTTGCGTGCGTGCGAACGGTGAAACGTCGCACGGCCGTGTTCTGGATTACTCCCAGCAGAGTTTGAGCAGACTTAGCCGTGCAGGGCAAAACCGCTCTCCAGCAGTGACACAAACGGTGATGAAGGTGTGTGTGGTTTGCCTGTATCGGCAGTTGACTTCAGCTCACCATGGTGGTGCGGTATTTAGCCCTCCCACCCCACGCCATGGACCCCTGGGATTCACACCTGGGTGGGCCACTGGGAGTGTGGAAGAGACTGGGTCTTTCCATTCATGATAAGAACAAATGTTGTAAATAACAGTTCAGACATTTGAACAACAGAAAATCCGATCATGGTTTATTTTTCATCTTGTTTCTGTGGATCAGTATGTATTTCGTCACATTGGCTCTCAAGCTGCATGTATTGGACAGATTAATGTTAGTGTGATCTAAATCTGGCTCATGACAGGTTTTTTATCCCTCTTGGTAGAAGCATGCTTTCCACCAACTGAATGAAGCGTCAGAAAGCCTTCAGGAGGTTTTTATGTAAAGCTCCTAACAGATAGTTTGTGTGTCTCTCTCTTTCTTTCTCTCTCTCTCTGCTCGCAGATTTTGGCTTTGCACAGTACATGTCTCCGTGGGATGAGCAGAGCGCCCTGAGGGGCTCCCCTCTCTACATGGCTCCTGAGATGGTGTGCCGACGCCAGTACGACTCCAGAGTGGACCTGTGGTCAGTGGGGGTCATTTTATACGGTGAGTGCTGCATGATCACCCTTTGTTTCCTAATGGCCATCATCAGTGCACCTGGTTGTTTGACAAGTTTCGGTGGCCGGCGTGAGTCGCTTACGGATAGCCCATAAAGTCTTGACATCATTGCTTTGTCAAATATATAATAGTAATCAGTGCACTGGCCCTGCAGACCTGTCGAAGCTCGCTCTGCAGGCTGCACACCGAATAATACGATTAATCATGAAGCAGCAGGCTGCAGAAAGGTCCTTTTATGTGGATAATTGTCCGGTTATTGTGCAAAAATAATGTAACAGCGCACTGCAGTGATTGCGCGGCGTGGACTGACAGTGTATGGTGTGATGGAGGAGGAGTCTCAGTCAGAGTGAGTCAAAGCTAAATACAGGGTCCTGAAAATGCATTGAGAATTTCTCAAACCGTAGTCATGTCTCTATTTTCTGATTCGTTGTCTGGTCCTGCTTGATGCTGTCATGTGGAAGGAGAGAAATAAAGTTACTGTGTTAGAGTGAAATTTTGATGTAGTGTGCTGCATTTTATGTCTTTATTGTAAGAACTGGTTTAGAAAAAAAGGTTTCCCAGAGGAAAAAAAGGTTGCTGTTTTTTCCCCACACTTTACAGTGTCTGTACTATACAAACTAATTGATCCAAATCTAACCTTGCTTATCTACAGAGACTCTGTTCGGACGAGCACCGTTTGCATCAAAGTCATATGCTGAACTGGAGGAGAAGATCCGCAGCAACCAGCCGATAGAGGTGAGTCATTGACAATGAGACAGTTCCTCATCAGTGGACCAACAATAATCTGTTGTTGTGCCGGAAGTCAGAGGTGTGAACACTTCTGATCTGGGACATACACGACAAGTAGTTCAATAAAAATGTAAAATATTGTGTTCTGAAAGTTATGACATTCATTGTCACTTCGATATTTAAAGACTGTTACATTCTCACTCATTTTTTAATATGTTTTTGGCTTTTTGTAAACATTTTCTTACATGTCAGAAGCACCTGAAAAAGTATTTTTTGAGTGTGTGTTGCACATTACTCAAAGTGTGTTTCACACTTTACCACAATCCTATTGTCACTCATAACATGTCACACATTACAAATGAGACACAGCTGATTGAGGCCCTGCTGTCCTGGTGGTTGGTTTGGAAGCTTCATGGAGGCGGGGCTGGTCAGTCGTCTAGGATTCTATTCAACACACAGCCACTAGGTGGCACACTGCCCCACCCAGAGATAAAGACCTGCATTGGTTGACACACTTTGCTGTTGAGGAGTGAGAATTATAGTGTTTATCCAGCAGCTCCGCCCACACGGGTCCTCCATAACGACCTGGTCAGTCAATTCAGGGAACAGTGTGAGATGCACGTTCAGAAATAAACTACTAATGAAAAAAATCTGAGCTCGAGGAAGGTGAAATGTGAGTGTTTCGTCTGTCAGTCGAGTATAAACAGAAAGCTCAAACAGTCGAGAGCCGTCAAATAATACTTTCAAACCTTCTGTCCTGTTTTTCTCTACGCCAGCAAATGTTGACATGAACTGGAACAGTCTTCTCTGCCTGTGTGTTCATTGTCTGCAGGCTTTCCAAATCACTTGTATTCCAGTGAGAATTGGCCTTAATGGCTTGCATTAACACATGCTCCATTATGCAGGGGATTCACATGGACATTGTAAAGGTCGTCCTTTGATACCAAGTGGTGATGTGAAACCGGAGGGTCCGCGGCAACAATGCGCTGTCCTTTTCCCTCGGCCCGTCCCGAGGCGCGCTGCAACGTTATAAGGTTGTGTTTTGTGCTCCAGCTGCCTCCCGGGGCCAGGGTATCCAAGGACTGCAGGGACCTTCTGCTGCGGCTGCTGGTCAGAAACCCCGACTCCCGGATCACCTTCGCCGAGTTCTTCACCCACCCCTTTGTGGATATGGAGCACATGCCGAGTGCAGAGAGCATTGTTAAAGCGGTGAGAGGACGCGAACGCTTCCCATCCACTCATTCATGATTAACTGATCATGTGAACACATGCGTTAGCAGAAATGTCCACATGTTTGCTCCACATGTGTCGTCATGCATGGATTGTTGTTGCTGTTTGCATTCAGCTCGTGCCACTTTGTGTTTGCTGCGTTTAGAAGGAACTGGTCCTGCAGGCCGTCCAGAAGGACCAGGACGGGGAGAGGTCGGCTGCTCTCTCTCTATACTGCAGTGCCCTTGAGCATTTTGTCCCCGCAATTCACTGTAAGAGCAACAAGCCCTCTCATATCCTGTCTCCGGCCTAAGCCCCTTCAACAATGCACCGTCTTTGTCGCAGCACGAGAAAGCCGCGAAAAAACAGCTCGCTAATTGTTAAAGCAAAACATCTCCTCTCTCCTCAGACGAGACGGACCGACAACGTAAAGATGCCCTCAGGCAGAAGGTAACCCACCCCCCACCCCACCCCTTCCTTCCACCTCCATTCACTCACTGATTCCTCTCCATTCTTCTTTATAATCTACTTCTCTCTTCAGTTGCTTCTTCTGTCGAGACTCTCTGGTCCAATGTGGAGCACAGAGAGGACACGGTGTCACTTTTGAGTCATTGTGGCCATCTGTCTCTCCTCAGGTCAGTCAGTATGTGTCCAGAGCCGAGGCGCTGAAAGCCCTGGTGGCTTCGGACCAGAAGATCAGCTTCGAGGAAGCTCGGACCTCCAGAGACGTTCTGAGAGGTAAAAGGGGGAAAAAGTCTCTACGTGGCAGCTTGTTGGTAAACAATGGCTGCGACGACGCTTGACTCTCTCTGCGTTGACTCCGTTTTGGATGTCCTCGACTTTTTATACAGTCATGAGTGTTATGAAGAAGAAGCGATATAATCTCTGTGGTGATCCACAGTGATGGAAAACGCATCTTGGCAGACGTCGGCGCTCTCTGAGTGTGTCATTTTTCTCCCGCTTGTGCAATCCCACCTCAGATAAAGCAGGAAAAGGACACTGATAGTTTGTTGTCTTTTGGTCATGTGTGGCACTGCTTCCCAAGATGATGATAGATGTGCGATGTGTGAATGATGATTTGCTCCAAAGGAGGTTCCTTAAGAAGAGATTTTGGGTCTGGAAGTCGTCCCACCGCCGCAGCAGCACTGCTGGAGTAGCATAAACACATCAGGAGCAGCTCCATCAGGCAGCTCCATGTACAAGAGAGACTTTCTGGAGTGGTCTGAGCAACTACTAGACAGGAATAACTTCCAAACTATCATGCACAACTTTTGCAATTCCTTTAAGTAAACTTAAGTGGCATTTTACTTAGTTTCCCTGAAAAATGTTTCAGTAATTCATCTCCAACTTGCTGAAATCACGTGCTGCAGTGAGTTACAGTGCTTTGTGTTTTTCTGTCTTCTGCAGGAATGTCCCAAGACCATCCACGACTGCTAGCAGCTTTGGACATGGCTTCTACTGCAATCACAAAGGTACGGTGATGCCACTCCCGCAGGCTCCCACACAGAGTAAACTATGGAGGAGGTGCTAAAGGAAAAGAATAATGTCATTATGGAGCAGTTAAGGATGAACAAGTGTCAGAGGGATGCCCAAAACAGCTCACACACACACTCAGACACAGTCCATCAGCCCAACTGATTCAGATATAAGCCATGTCCATGCTTGACACTCAGGATCCCCTTTGTGTCACTGCATGATGAGTTTGGAAAAATGAAAATAAAAGAAGTGTGTGTTAAATAAACTGAAGTGATTGTTACTGGCTGTGTTTTAAACTGTGCTTCCTTTTATCTTTGGAGAACCAGAGACCAGGATCTTACATGTTTGACACTGCCATCAATTTCTATTGTCAAATTGTACATATTGATGAATTAATAGCTTTAATTACAAACAGAGCTTTTTCTTGTTGCCCTGGAATTATCTGGTGGCCAAAAGAATTTGCTCGCTTGGCAAATTTAGGACATGTCGAAGGTTGAATTGACCCGTAGGCACTAACCCTAAACGCTTCTCTAACTATTAAATTAGCCTTTGTGTTTTACCTTTCTTTCAAAAGTCTGGACCGCAATCTGGGAAAAACAAAAAAGTCCAGTATATTTCATATCTGTCGGGTGTTTCAACAGTTTTTCACCTTTGTTCATGTTTCTCCTTTTAGTACCATTAGATTTTGTATTTTTTTTCAACAATGAAGCAAGTTGAAGCTGATCGGCTCTGTTCTCTGCGTAGGAGGAGAGTGGAGCAGATGACCTGGAGGCTCTGGATGTGTACCAGCAGTGTTTAGGAGAGCTGCTGTTGGCTCTGGCAGGTAAAGTCTCCGTGTGATTCTCATTCGGCATGAATTCATGTATTTATTCTTTCTTCTACTGGCAGCTGAGCAGCATTACTGATACCCAGAGCTGAGTTTGGCCAAAGGAACGACTGAAAGACACTATTGTGGTTGTGTGGTGATTTTAAATTTAAACAGCCAGTTTTTTTCTCCTTCAGTCCTGCGTCATTCTGCTGCATTCAGACACTGTGGCTGCTCTGTGCACACAATTGTTGCAAAATAAGAAAGATTTGGAAGAAAAAGGCCTTTTTTCGACAGGCAGCGCCATACATAAATTGATTATAGAGCGCGGGCACAATGAGCGGGCCTGGACAGAAATTGAATTAGAGTTGAGGGTGCAGCCAGGTCAAGAAATGGCTGAACAAAGCAACTGATCCTTCAGGGACAGGCTGAAACAGAGAGGGCAAAAAAAACCACTTGGAGAGGGAGCAAAGATATAGAGATATTTTAGGCGGGACCTAACTGGAAACAGAGAGGGAGAGACTGACAGGAGGGCTCTGGGAGAGATGAATATAAACAAAGAGTTACTTAGAAAGCCCAGAGACAGTGAAGCCATAGACTTGGAGAGAGTCAGGGACACTTAATAAGTGACAGACCGACGCACAGACAGAAGGGGGCGGGGGGGGGGGGGGGGGGCCCACACACGA
>JAUESF010000001.1:4700515-4720540 GCA_032274765.1 Malacoctenus tetranemus | reverse complement strand
GTGTGTGTGTGTGTGTGTGTGTGTGTGTGTGTGTGTGTGTGTGTGTGCGCGCGCGTGTGTGTGCGTGTGTGTGCGTGTGTTTTCTCTCTCTCTCAGCTATTTAAAGCGAGTCTAATTCAGATTTCCGTTCGGTGATTCCCGAGGTGCAGCGAATCTCATCTCCCCCTAATCCATCCTTCCCAATTTCTCTTTTTCAGTCACTTCCTCTGACAAATGAAGTTAGCTGCTGATAAAAGCTGCCTTTATCTGGGGCTGTTAAACAGATCGGATGCGCGCCTGAGATTGCGAGCCCACGAGTGAGACGCGGGCTGCTCTATGATATACCCACTGACTGTGTTGAGCATCTTGCTTCTGCAGTCCCTCACTAGTCTTTTAAAGGTGACCTTGATACAGTGACAGTGAGGAGTGAGGAGGGAAGGAGGGAGGGAGGGAGGGAGGGAGGGAGAGAGAGAGGCAGACGAGGGGGGATGAAGGGAAAGGCACGGCATGTAAATAATGAGTGCACAGCTGTATCTCAATCTGCACTTAAACAGAAGTGAAGCGTGGTTTGTGTAGAAGATTATGAGTGTTGACGTGTGCAAGTGAGGTGATGTATATTGTTGCCATCAGAGTGTGCGTGCTTGCTACTAGTTGTGTGAATCAACTTGTCTGTGAGTTGTGTCTTTGTGTAAGTGGAGAGTAAAGGTAGCAGTACAGGGAGGCTTTTTAGTCAGATTTGCTAAGGAGCATTTGTGGCATGAGCAGAAAAATCAGCAATATCTGATGAAGAAAAATATCTCCGATTTCAGGATCTAAACGTCTTGACATTACTGCGTTCTGTACACGGAGTCCCAACCTCCCCAGAACCGGGCTCTCTCAACACGAAGGACTACAACAGTAGCCTCCATTCAACGCGCCTTACTTCCGACCAGTACGGAGAACAGGAAGTTGAAATGGGGAGGGTGAGGAGTGAGGAGGAGGAAGTGGCCCGACGCATATTTTCCAATGTTTCGTATGAGGGAAGGAGGGAGGGAGGGGCTGGACTCGGAGCCCAGTGTGAGCATGGCAAGGCTGGTCGCTGTGGAACGCCTCAAAAACAAGCTACTTATGGCGATGCCGAGTGAGGAAAGGTGGATTTAATCTGCAAACAACACAGATCGTTTGGGCGATGATTGCCATGAAGTCTGTGCGACACTCATCTCAGACTCTTCGAGTTCTCCTGCATAATGTATAGACTCTAGGTTGCACGTTTGTGCGTCTTTGATTGAAGCTGAAGGTTTGGGCTCTGAACGTCAGCCCACTACAATCTTAGGCCCATCACAAAGATGGAGCTCCCTCACAGAGCTCAGCCACTGGCGTCTTCCCTGAGAGCATCTGTGGCTGAGCTACACAGCGCCCCCGTATCCTGTGCAGAAACAGGAAAGGGCCTAATTGCAGCCCGTTGCAGGTCTGCATGCAAACTGAGCGAGCCAAATATAACCGAGGCCCGGGCTGGCGAACCCAGAGGGCGCTCTGCCCCCCCCCCTTTTTTTTCTTCTTTTTAGCCATTCTTTACATCTAAAGCAGTGCTGCTGGAACGGAGCAGCAATGCTCACCAACCCACAGCCACACTTGCTGGCCAATAGACGAGAGACAAGTGAGAGCTATTCTTATCTGGCATCAGTGCTGAGGAATGCCTGCGAGCTATTCAAGAGCTTCAGCATCACACTGCTCACATCACATCGCTCTCCTTAAGTTTAGTTGGGTGGCTCTTGGTGAGGGACCGCGACTTCGTCAATTGACTTTGCTGTGGTGGACTGCAAGCGGGTGCAATCTGACACCACCCGGGCACCAAGCAGAAGGAGGGGGGAATGCACTGGAATACCACACAGAGTCCACGGGGCGGGTGTTTAGAGTCCACTTTCAATCAATATGAGCAACAAAAAACAAAACAACAAATGCAACTGTGGGAAAATGTAAATGTAGATGTATCTTGGAAGAAAAGGGTCAATGTGGACAACATCAATCAATCTACAGCTGTTGATATGTGCTAAAAAGGTGACATGGCTCAGACTCAAGGCTACATTTTTAAAGTCAACTGGTTTATTGTTTATTTTTTCCCCACTCCTTTCATCCAACTTAAAAACATTTTTTTGCACAGGAATAAATATTACAACAACAAAACATCTGACACTAAAACAAGCAACGGCACTGCACCACAGCTGCAGCTACAAGTGTTCAAAACAGTCGGAAAGCGTCTTCATGCTGCGTGCACACGGGGACGTTTCAACTCTGCTTCCTGTTTGATCCCAACTTTGATGTTAGACAGCATTTACAATCTTAAAGATTTACAAAACCCCTCATGTGAATTCACTCTTTTCTTAAGGAGTAATCGTAGTCGTAATGACAGCTCGTCTCCACACAGACCAACTCTGATGCGGTGCAAATCACGGCCTCGCCGGTGTGCGCGCAACAGCTGGACGACAACCCGACAGCCAGAATAAAAACATAGTTTCAATTCAGTGATGAGTTTGACTTGAGTGCTTAACCTAAAACGAATTCACAGGTGTAACATAATAAAGCAATTAGGTGTAAATTTAGCCCAGCGGCCACATGGAGCTCACACAAATGGAAACGGGTCCCTTCTCAGCACTCCTCCTGCTAATTGTCTTCCTCTGTGCACCGCGAGCTGCTGGTGACAGTGTCATGGCAACGCAATGAATGATGTAACAGCCCCCTTTGATGGTTATTCATTTGCGGTGCCAGATGACAGTAATATCACTGCTGTTTTGTCTCGTGTGCCATTTTTTATAATAACCAGCATTGTGCTCCTAATCGCCTTCTCCTCAAACCGTCCACAGAAGGCTTTGTGATTCATATCAGCTGCCGCCGCCGCCGCCGCCACTGCCGCCGCCTCCTGCGCGGTGATGAATCGGGAATGAAGTGCCTGGATGCTCATCGACATCTACTGTACGTCTGTGTGATCTCGTTGCGCCACATCAATATTGCAGCTCCCTGTGCCTCCAGACAAATTCCTTGCGATTCTTCTGAACTTGGAGCATGAAGCGATGGGGGCTCATTCACGCACGGCCCCCTCTGCCACCGAGCAACCCGACGTGCTCTCTGTTCACAGCAGAGCCACAGCCAAAACCTCTGATGGTGAGATGCCAACTCAAGCAGCCAGCACTGATCTGAAGTTGGATTTCAATGCAACCCGTTGATGCAGACTTGAATATATTCGTCAGACAGAGGAAATACACCCGACAGCTGTTTTAATCTTAACATCTTGTGTGCACTTTATCTCGACAGTGACAGCACTGATTTGCAGATACATCCATGAAATCAAAGCTGAAAGAAAAATTGAACAACAGCTTGGAACTAAAGGTCAACAAATGCACCTTCTTCAATTATTAACATGACTCAGTGGATGTAAATAAAGCAAAAACCATTTCCCATGGAAAATACATTTGCCTTCATTCCAACATCTTACTGAAGAAAAATGCCTGATGACTAATGACGGGGCTTTCTCCTCAGTTCAGATGGTCTCCCATTGGGTGAGGAGCTGCTACCAGATACAACCAGGATCTACTTGGTCACAGTTCCAAGCGAGCTAAAAAAAAAATAAAATAAATAAATAATTGACAACAACCAATTGTAGGCCACTCATCCTTCAGGGAGTGATGTTGATGGAGGAGTTACGACGGCATTTTATCCATTTGAACCCAACATTTTTTGGAAACCTGGCAACAGCATCTCCTCGCTAGGATGACTCCACCTATGTTGAGGTGGTGCATAGATGTGATGGAGAAGGACCTGAACAGAGTAGAGTCAAGCCAAAGACTGTAAAGTTACTCAATGGAAGAGCGGTACGAGCATCTTTCCTACAACGTGCCTCATAAAGCTGAACAAACGCATCCTCTACCTCCATACCAGAGAGCGAAGGGCATCAGGGATGCAGAGTGCTCATTAAAATCACGTTCAACTCCATATTATCAAACAATAGCTCTCGAAGGTACACAGGATCTGACTAATTCACTTCTCTGCTTGTTGCATTGTTTGGTTCCACCTCACCACTGTTAGCTTCTCTCCACTTCGCACGACTGTAACTGTTACTCATTTCAGAAACCTTCTGACTCTTCAGTCACTTCCCACAGCAGACAGACGAGCTGCGTCCTAACTACGGCTCCATATCATTCGAGTGAACACAGGAAAGCGACGCAGAGAAAGCACGTCCCTCTAACTCCCAGATGTCGTCGCTGGCATGAAATTAAGCTCATCAAGACGTGAACGCTCAAATCACCAGCCAGTAAAGGCACAAATTACACTCCTCTATCCTGTCAGCTTTAAGAGCTATCTCTTCACAGACCCACGATCATGTCTATTTTTTTGCCCATTTAGCAGCAAGTTCCAGTTTGGGGCAGTTCATCTGAGCCTTTCATTCGTAGACTCGCAGCGATGTCCGTACTGCAAACCTCCCGAGTGCAGGCGACTGTGAGAGAGTTTATCCAGGGAAAGCTGACAGAGCAACAATCAGCTAAATAAAAGCTTTAAGAGAAATGACCAGAAGAGGCCCAGTGTTTCACTCAAACTGCTGTGGCCACTTTTTCTCAAAAAGTCCTGTGACAAAGCGTTGGGTTATATAAACAGAAGTGTGTGGACCTGGGGGGGGGGGACCGAGGCCATCCACAGATTACAGTTTGATTCAAGAGGTCAAGAAAAAGTCCATTCTGAATTGGTGGGGTCACTCCAACACAGCCCAGATTGACGTCCATTTAAAACAAGACGTTGTATAAAAAAAGTTACTAACACAGCAGTAAAAAACAACTCCTATCGTGCTCGACAAAGGACAGCATTATATTGATTGAACGGCAAACAACCTTCCCATCGAATTCCTAGGACACTTTGGTCAAGTAAAAGTGCACTGAGAGAGTGACACACAGCCCAGTCAATGGTTTCAGTGTCTTAAGTTACATTGCAGTGGAGCGCTGGTCCTCCAGAATGCATGTCGGGGTGGTTTTTTCGAAATTGCCCCCTCTCATTGTATTCGAACGAGGCTCATGAGACCAGTCATCAACAGGTCACGTGACTCGGTATAGCAGGCTGTTGGTGCAGTTATACCAACTAACTTCTTGCGCTGAAGTGTGAATGTGGAAACACATAACACTGTGCCACCATGCAACATGCGCTTTCACCTCAGGCAACTTCTGAGCCAAGTGACACATATACACTAGGGAATATGCATGATGTCCTAACTCTTGTAGAGAGGCCATCCCATTCTTGGTTTTAAAAGTGTGCCATTACAATTATTGACAATAAACTCAAAAAACCACAATGACAATAGCAACATGCCAATATTTGACGATGGTAATTTACTTGGTTTATATGAGAGTCTATTATTGTCAAATTATATGGACAAGAAAATGATCTAATGACCACCTAAAAGATGATCAATAATGTTGTTGGAATACAACGTTTTATCATGAAGTGATAATTGTCACTCGTGTTTATGTATGGACGAGTGATCAGAGTGTCCTCAGGAACCATCATTTGTCACAAATCCATGTGTCCTTTTTTAAAGGTATTTGAGAGCATCTGGGTCATTTTTTTCAGTCCAGACAAAAACACTAACATGTGTTGTGCAAACACCTGTTTACCTTCCTGCATGGGCCGACAGTTTGGTCGCAGCTGGGCGGATGAAAATGAGCCAGAGCTCCCAGTTACACTTCCCTCTCCAAATAATCACCATTAATCCCCCTGCTGTAACGTGACACTTGTGACAGACTGTTCTTTACCGTGACATTCTTCTCGTCTCCTCAGGGGAAACAACATGCATCTGAAGCAACAGTTAGGCCATGGCCATCAGTCCCCGACTCAGGGCTCAGTTCCAGGTTTGTGTTGCAGAGTTTGCTGCTAGAAGAAACTGGGGGGCAGAGAAATATGGAAATGTGACCTACTGGGGATGCAAATTTACAGTGTACGCTTCCTAAAAAAGCTCGCGAGGCTGCAGGCTGCTCAGAGGGGACAGCGTGGAACTGTCAATAACAAATGACTCGTGGCTGATCGCATTTCCACATATGTAAAGCTTTGGGCAGCGAGGCTGTTTGCAGATGCAAATGAATGTGCAGAAGATGTGTCCGGGTGGAATTCCATGGGGAATGTTGGGATGATTTACCCTTAGTTTAGAGACCTACATCCAAAAGTAATGAAACACATTTCGGGGTCACTTGTCTCGTCTCGACCATAACCTGTAGCAAAGACAGGGACAACTGTCAGTCAGAAAGCACCAAACTCTGACTGAACTGCAGCGAGATGTGACGTCTAAAAGCGGCCACAAATCTCGTCACAATCTGAACAAAAGGAAAAATCCAAACTTTAATTTTAGTGCAAACTACAAATAGTTGCAACTCTGACAGACAACTTCTGAAAGCATGTCATTAACCAGTCTGTGTTTTCACTGCAGCGTAAGAAACTGGCTTTCAGTTCTGAAACAGAGGAGGCAGATCTGATAAGAGAACACAAGCCCGCCCTCCCATGACAGACGTGGTGTCAGAGAAAATGTTTTCCTAAAGAGCCTTTTGATTTTCAAACCCCCGCCAGACACTGGGACACAGACGTAACCACCCTATAGACAGTATTCAACCACAAAGAAAAGAAGCTATAGAATTCAGCATGCAACCACTGCATTTAGACACAGACAGCTTTTGTGTCCTTATTTAGAACAATGCGGCTGGAGATCCTACATAAGGGAGGGTGGGTAGGCAGCAATTAGTGCAAATACAATGAGATGTCTGCCGTCTCTCAGATATCCTTGGAACCTCGCTGTCCTTGCGTCCTCCTTATCAGTGTGGGCCGTCCCAAACACAGGAAGCCGTCACCGCGGAGCCTGGACATGCTGGTTGCATGACTCTGACAGACGACGCAGGGAAACAAGCAGCCATAGCCACCTCTCAGCTTGGCAGAGACCAAACAACAGAGCACACCTGCTAAAGTCAATATCAAAGTCCAAAAGTCAAGTTAGAACTGATGAATTACTTGACTCGTGAAGAAATCTGCAACGTTATAAAGAGTGAAAAGTAGACAGAGAGGTGGCTGGAGGGAGATGGAGGAGCTTGTTTGACTCAGAGTAATGAGATGGTGCCGAGTTTCCTGCGAGTCACCACAGACTACAGGTGGTCCCTGCCCTTCGCATTGTTCAACACCTCTATTTACCTAAATGGGAGACAAATGGATTTAACTCGTACGGAGCATTTTTCATGCTCCAGTAGCCTTGCTGCACTTTACGTGATCTGTCAAGTTCGCCTGCTTGCACATTTGACAACCCAATGGTGACAGCTGCCAGGCAAGGTGTGCTCGCTCACTTGGGAGCAACTTGGGGGTTCAGTGTCTTGCTCAAGGACACTTTGACAAACATGATGCATTCATCAGAAACCACTGTGTCTCTAAGAAAAGGTTAAACTTTCCACACTGGAGAGATGGGCTGTTTTATGTTAATAAAAACACACCTGAGAAATGATTGATATTTCATTGTCATCTTCTGCACACCGATTCTTACATGATCAATGGTTGTGTCGTCTTTCTCGTCCGGATACAAACAAGCGGTGATGCAAACTAAAAACTCGCCTCTACAAAACACCCGATGGAGCTTGATCGGTTATTAGTAAGAACATTTTGGCACAAAAAATTCTGGCGTTGAAACCTTTGAACACCGACTGATATCAGAAACACTCTGATATTTACAAACATAAGCTGAGACGCGAGTTTGCGGCCGTTCTCGCTCTTAAAGGAGATTCCTCGGATGAGAACGTGGGAGGGGAGGAAGCCGGCTTCTCCCTGGCATGCTCGCACACTGCTGCGACGAGGGCAACGCCAAAAATCTCAAGCAGAACGGTGAAGGAGGAGAGAGCAAACTACAAGTCAAGAAAGAGTTAGTCATCGCGACCGCGCGCTGCCATCTGCCACATCAAACGCTTCTCGCCATCCTCACCTTTTTTTAGCCGAGCTGCTCATTTTCGCTGTCCCGCAGAAACTCTCTTAAGGCGGGTAAGAGAGTCACACAGCCACAAACTCTCGGGCCGAGGTTGTTTTTGTGGCCTTTTAAAACATTCACTTCACTCGAAAACGCTGCTTAAAGTGACCGCAGATTTATAGCACCAGCCGGCAGCTGTGCCACACAGATTAGATAGAACTGCCTGGCTGAGGGGTTCACCAATAAGGAGCACAATGGGAGCAAATGGGTTGCAAATTAGATCAGATTTAAGCAAACACAGATTAATCCAGAGTGCGCGAGCGCCACAAACCGTCTAAGCTTCATGCTTTCACGGGAAAAGAAGAAACTGGTCAGATTCGCAAATGACGGGAAATTCTCAATGGGATTGAGAAAGAGGGAGGGAGAGAGAGGGAGAGGGACGTGAGTGTATTCTTTCTTTGCAGTAGATTAAGGGAGTCTTGCGTGTGTCTAATCCATAGCCGTCCACCCCCTATTTTTATCCATCTGAATGAAAAATAGAGCAGCAAGAAGCAGAGAGCCCCCCCCCCCCCCCCCCCCCCCCCCAACACATTCAGTCCCACCGACAGGTGGGGGGTGTAGGCCTCCGTGACGTAACGAGTGACAGTCTTGGGCTTGCCTCTGATGACAGATTACAAAAGCAGAGAGGCAGGAAGTGGAAGAAAGAAAGGAAGAGGCGGTGAGGACCCCCCCTCCTCCCCCTCCCCCCTCCCTCCCTCCCTCCCCCCAGCTGTGGGTGGGAGGACTGCTGGACGGCGGTGGCGGAGAGGGGAGGAAGGGCAGCGCTGACGGTTTATTGTTTGAGCTCTGTGTGCTGCGGTTCCAGTCTGGGAGCGAGCACACACACATACACACACACACACTCGCTCAGGCCCCGGCTATTTATATCCTCTCAATATCCATGCAGGCGGAGGCAGGCTGCAGCCGCTCTCATCACCGCATACATTATGAAGACGCGCCATTGAGGAGTCTGCCTGCTGGGAGTGCGCTTTTATTGCAGGAATTCCCACGTAATATCTCGACAAGATACAGAGCGGTGGACTTTTGATTACAGAAACCCACAACTGAGTGGAAAAACCCTCGCTCCTTCAATAAATGAATAACTTGAGCACTAGTTATTGACACCTTTTACACAACAAGGGTTGTCTATTTTTCGCCCTTCCTCTCAGAAGACATATTTTAAAAAGAGTCTCTTTTACACTGACGTGAACGAAACGACATACAGCTTTTAACACCACTGCCCGCGATCACGTTATACACGTTAAATCATTGATACAATTGAAATGTTGGAATAAACTCATCTTTATGTGAGGAAAAGTTTCTGTTCATGCCACAACACTAAACGTGCTTCAGAATACACAAAAGTCCAGTAGGTGGTGCTGTAAGGGGCCTTGAAACAGAGAGGAAGACAGAAGGCGAGGATGTAAACAAATGAGAATAGAGGCAAAGGGAGAAGCAGGGCATCATTTTTCCAGCCTTCTCAGCATTAACACAGAACATATTGGGATGTGTTTTAGGTTTTGACCCTGACGTAATTGACATTTACAAGGATTTTCATTCGGCTATAAAAAAATTGATACATTGATGGATTTATGCTGAAACTGACAGAACAACAAAGTGCTGAGTAAAAACTTGCACCAACTAGCTCCGACTGACTTCAGTGCAGCCTGCATTTGGGACTCATTTCCATTTGATTGACGTAATTGTTCAATTTGCTCTTGTAAACAAGTTTAATTTGGAATATTCTTGATTTTGGGATTTTTTCACTTTGGTACGTGTGTGTCAGAGTCAGAGTCGGCGCTGATGACGTTCCAAAAGACTTGCTGTGGTTTGATAGAATGACAAGATCTCACAGAATTTGTGAAGATTGGTCAAATTTGTGGGTAATTGTTGCAATCACAGCAGTCCAAACTCTTGGAGGAAGCGGTAGCTGAGCCTCTCTATTGTCAAGTCACAGCCAGGGTAAATCACGCACACACATGCACAAGGCTGAAAAGTACAGAGTGTTGTTGAAGGGGTCTGTGGACAAGGGTTCGCTCTACAGACTTGGCTCCATTTATCGATTAGCCATTAGGTGGGTGATTTGAAGGATGAGAAGCAGAGCTGACTGGTGATGGCTGCGATGCCTTTATTCTACTACGAAGGGGGCTCCACTCTAAGTGCAGAACAAGACATAGGAGGGAGTTACGGACAAGACGCTCCCACACTGGTGATGGGAAGGTGCAGGATCATAGTCACACATTGGAGGTGTGTCAGGAAGCAGACACTCACTGCTGACTAGCATAAAGGCAAAAAAAATTGCATTGCAATGCTAATACATGCGGTTGCATACATACATATGAATCGAGTTTCTCCGGTTCAGTTAACGCCTGACGGCCCCAAAAGACGCACGCGTATTTACGGAGGTGCCTTCAAACATCCCGGGAGGTTGGCTTGCACCGCCTGCCGGTTTTCATTGCCTCCCTTCTTCCTTTCATGGCAGAGCGACGACAACTGCGCCTTTCAGAGCGGAGGGGGAGACGAGGAAGCAAAGCACGAGGATGGGGACACACAAAGAGCTTCGTTCGAAGCAGCCACAGTGGGGTGCTGGTACAATATGGCAGCGTCATAAGTGGCAACCGCAGCTCCCAATCTTTTGAATAAAAGAGGCATTCAGTGGCTGCAGCACTGACACTATGGAGGGGAAAAACACAAAATCAGGCTCATTGGACTGAGAGGGAAGCGCGTGAGGGAGACGGAGCGGGGTGGGGGGACGCTACAGGCGAAATGCAAATTTCTAATAACACTGGAATAGTATTTTGGCTCAAAGTGGAGATTAGACAGATTAGATGCACGGTGAGAAATCCCAAAATGACTTAGGAAATCGACAGAGCATGTGGAGCCTCTGAACAGCAGGTAAACACAGGCAGAGCCGGGAGGAAAATGACAGATAAAGGCAGAGCGCTATACAAGAGACAGACCCATCAGCAGGATGTTCAAAAGGAAAATGATGATTGGAATAAGAAGTCCCCCTTCAAAAGAAAAGGACCACTCGTTTTTGCAATATAACATTATCGGAGTAACTTATTTAAAAATGTGAAATATCATCAATGTTTTTGTCTCAGAGGGGGAAAAAAACCTCAAGGAGAAAACGCTCACAGGACTCAAGGCTAGAGAAAGTAAATGACTTTGGGAAAAAAAATTGACCACAGGCTGTCCAGGACATTTCCTGGTTTGCCCGAGGACTTTTTTGACCTTCTGTGAACTGCCGACTTGACTGGTGACAATATAGCAGCAGCAGGAATGAGTTGGCGTCTAGACACAATGTGTGGTGTGAGCAGCGCATTTAGAAGGGCAGCAGTCGATGTGAGCCATCAGGTCTGTGTGTGTGTGTGCGCATGTGAAGAGCTCTCTGAAGGCCGCTGCCTCCAACAACAGAAGCAAAAGATTACAGTGCAAACTTCAAAAGCTGCCTTTTTAGAAAAGAAAGGTTTCACAAAGGCCAAGTTCAACCAAACATCCATCCATCCATTTCCCTGTGTTTATCCGAGGCCGGGTCGCAGGGGCAGCAGTCCCAGCAGGGGGAGGGGGGGATGCGGGGGCCCGCTTCCCATGTCTTCCCAGACCCCTCTTCTGTAGCTCATCCTAGGGCCACAGTCCCTAAAGTAAGCCCTTGGCCAAGGACATGAAAAGAGGAGGAACTGCTCTACTCTGAGCTCCTCTGGGTGACAGTTCCTCATTCTATGCCAGTCCAGTTGGACATTTAAGTCATATTTTTCTAGGATACAAGAAAGGGGGATTTAAGTGCACTTCATAGATTGGGTGCACGTATCAAAATCAATACAAAGACTTATTTCCACCAGATGCTCACAGACAGAGAAGTGTGAGGTACCCATGGTAATAAAGAGGAAAGGAAAGGAAGCTCACAGATGGAGAGGACAGAGATCAGGAGCGCAAGGACACAGCAAAGAGGAGGAGGAGTCGGAGGAGGAGAGGGAGGAGTGGTTGTTGGAGCTGATGGGAGGACGGAGACACGCAAAGCGTTAAAAACTGCCCGCTTTGGTGGCTGAGGACTGTATCTGCCGCTTCCTTAATATTAACAGCAGTCATCTGTCGGCTCCAATGCCAACCATGAATAATGGAGGCTCCACCCCGCTATGCCAGCACTCTGAATTATTAATTCATAACCACAGACTTGCATTAGTGCGCACAGTGGGGGCGCGGGCACATTCGCCTGCTTAGATTGAACCATGACGCGGGTGCGCGCGCAGACTTTTGACACAGACACGCACGCTCCCACAGACACTCACACACATAGACGCACACGACAGGAAACGAAATCAGAGAACGTCTCGCAGGTTTTCCTTACTTAGAAACCTCGGCTCACGCAGAGAGGCTGATTTACATTTTGGGCGACAACAAACACGGTTGATGTGAAATAAACACGGCTGGTATTTTCCTGCTACTATCATGTTGCATCACCATTTTATAATCAATGCTTGATAAACATCGAGCAGCTAGAGCAAATCTCTAGCACTGCAAAGATCGGTTAAAAAAAATCTGATTTATGAACAAAGAATTGAGCATGCTTTCTGATCTGACAGATTCGAGTATTCCTCGTGTGTGGGGGGAAATTAACCATTTAATAACCATTCAGCCACAATAGCACAACCCCAGGAGATGATATTAACTAGGTCATCACTTTCTTTTCATAGGCTCTGTTAAGAAAAGTAGTCTAATTAGCTGAGAGGAGCACTGACAGATGTAAATCAGCACAGCAGCACTCAGACTATACGTTACACACTGTGTATGCTGGACATCAGTGACAGTGTGGGGGCGAGTGGGGGTCTGTATCAGAGTGTGCAAGACGGAAAGGGCACCACTGGAGCACATAATGTCACATCTGATCATATAATAATGCCCTAGTTTAAGTCCCATTATATGCAGCGCGCACACACGCACACACATGCACACGCAGATGCAGCTCACAGTCATGTGCACAGACTGCTACAACCTCTCCTGCAGGAAGTCCCCAAACTGGAAAGCGGCTTCTCCTGCGCTCCACAGCTACTCCTGATCAAAGCACTGAACGAGTCCGCCTCCCCGCAGCCAGCGAACGCAACCTGCCAACGAGCCTCTTTCGTCTGGCAGGGAGACACAGCGCAACGTCAGCCGAAAACGGAAAACGAGACGAGAAGCTGACGGCCGGCTAATTTGTGCCGTACGGCTGCATTAAACGAGTGGGAGGGCCTCAAAGAAAACATTCAAAGAGCAGCATTCAGAGTCTGTTTTCACCCATATAAGATGCTTGGGGGGGGGGGGTGTTAGGGTGAACACCTGAGCTGAACGTGTGGCACGAGTGAGACGACTTTGTGACGATGCAAAGCCAAAGTCTGCAGCAGCTGCAGTGAGCAGGTCTCTGTGATTTCTGAAGGTCTGACACGCTGAGAAAAACCTGGTTCAGTGTCACAACCAACACACACACACACACACACACACACACGCACACACACACACGCACACACACACACACACACACACACACACACAGTGTAGCAGGCACTGTGCACAGTGACCCTATACATAGCCTGTCCAGTACACAGGCTAGAGACTCCTGTCAGAGAGATTCAACACAATGCAATGGTACGCTACACACAACCGACACTCCCTGGTCACCTGGAGGCCTCATGGTACTATGAGGGCCACTGGTGAGGAAGCTCAAGGTGAGGGTCAGTTCAGTCCAGGCAAAGTAAATGGTGAATGTAGCACTTGCAGACATGGGAATAGTTTTATTGAAGTTCAACGAGCTTATTTAAAGCTCCACAAAATCAAATCAAAGAAAAGAGATTATTAGGAGACAAAATTGTGTAGTGTGTTAAGTTCATACCAAACCAGGCTGGATACAATTTCTGGTTTTAATGTTCAACAGGCCTAATTCCTCCTGAAGCCTAAAGAAGAAGCAGTCGGTCAAGACTTGATCTTTCCTCTAATCTGTCCACAAGACACAGGCCGTCAAAGCTGTCATTTGACCTGCAGAGTGATAGAAAGTCTGGGCCAATGCAAGTTTACAATATATCTCACTCCTTCAGCCAGAATCCACGCCTTAACAGACCTGAGTGCTGCTGCTTATCTGCTACAAGCAACCCGATTGCTACAAATACTGGTCATCATTATCTGCTGACCCTTTCTATGAGGATAAACCATGCACTCCAGGAAGTCTTTTCTGTGTTAATCAGCTTGTGCAAAATAGAAAAGGAACAGGTAACATAGTGTTGTAAAGGTCAGGGAAGCCCCAAAAAAACAGCCTGTGAAATGTGGTCAGAGTATTGTTTGGGTGTAATTCAACAAGGCGACAGACCAGTAGTGTAACAAAACCAAACGACATAAATCACTCCAAACATTTGCACGCAGTGTGACGACACACATCCTGCAGCCAAACAGACCTCATCATCATATTTCAGAGCAGCAACAGAGTTCTTTTTTAGCCTCACTTCATCCTTTTACCTGGAGACTGACTTCAGGGTGAAAGGTCACTCTGGCTCCAAAGAAAAAGAAGAGGTGGACAATGTTCCAGGAGCTGAGGGATCGACAATCAGTGAAGAATCAATGCCACGAGAGTGAGAGGGGTATTTAAGCTAAGACGAAGCGTCACAGGCACAGCTGTAGCATGCTGCAAACTGTGAATTTTACCCTTTTCTGTTGCCAGTGATGTTATGTCACATCGCTGACAAGACTACGGGAGCCCTTTTAGTTCAAACTTGAGATGTACGCAGGCAGTTGAATTACGAGTTTCATGTTTGACCAAAAGACAGCTGGTGGGAAAAGAAAGACCATCATAAAATGGTTCGACAGGAGCTCCAGGAGCACCGAACGAAGTGGCCGTTTTTGAGAACATGGCAGTCAAGTTGAAATCAGGTAGCTCCGTGTCTGACCTCTCTGATTACGCCCTCATGTATGGCGACACACAGTGAAAGGAGACAGGAAGGAACAGCACAAGACACACTATAGAACCCCGAGTAAACATCCTGACTCCAGATTGCAGTTCAGTTAAAAGGGAGTGTGACACACGCTCTTTGAATGCAGCCTGCACTGAATGCACAGAGATATACGAGCGTTCAATATTTAGAAACGGTTGGGCCACGAAGAATACAAACAGTTTTTTACATCTCTGATACTATCACAGGGACAACATTAAGCACCTCCTATGCCAATAACAATACACCGTCTCCCAAGTTGCAGGCCGCTGTTAAACGGAGGAAGCCCACTTGGCAGCAGCCATGAAATAATCTACAGCCCAACATTCATCCAAACTCTCCCCCGGTACATGACACAATGAGGTTAGCGCTGAAACGAGCCAAATTAATAACTCAGGGAGGGAGGGGGGGGTCAGTGTATCCTGAGTGGTCGCTCCGCTTCCTGAAGGTCCCAAGAGATGCGAGTGGGAGCCACACGGAACTCAAGACAGGTGCGGGAACTTTTGCGTCGGGTGAGATCGTGACTGATCGCGTGGGTGAACGGATGAGAGCGAGCAACGGAGTAAAGAGAGTGACCGTTGTTTGACGTCCAGGTGACTCCAAAAGGTAAACGTGCCTTTTAACTGATATTTTTAGTATGATATCTTATATTTGTCTTGTGAGGGATGTGGGCCAAACAGTGATAATGTTCTTGTGTACCTGGGATTACCAGGCATGTAAAGCCGTAGAGGCCCACCTATTCGCTCACCTCTAAATCCCTCATTATGCATCTCTTCACGCATCCGTCCATCGGGCTACCTACCTCCCGGTAAATCTTTCCGGTCAATCATCCCCCCGGTGTATCGGAACCATGCCCAGATGTAGGCCGCAGTCAATAACCGTCTCTACGCTGCACAAATCTTCTGGCCTAATCTCTCGTTTGATAACATCCGGAACAAAAAAAAAATAAGAGAGAAACGTTGCTTTCAATAAAGAGAAAAGGGCCCGAGGGGGACGCTGCACACAGAAAAAGATCAAGCAGAATCTTTTTGGGAAAAATAAAAGCCTGTGAGAAAGTAGACCTCATTCAGGTCACTTAACTCCTCACCACTCGATGTGACGTCCTTAAAGCAGAAGCGTTTACTGGGCCTTTTGAAGTGCAGCCGATGACTCGGCTACTCAAAAAAAAAAAATAAAAATGCGAAGGGGAAGCGGAGGAGCTTCCCTGCTGAGACGGGATGCATTGCTATTACCATCATCATCACTGATTCATCTTGTGTTCTTCGCAGAACAATCAGCCGATCACCAAATACGGCAGTGGGTTTTTATTTCCCTCTAAATAGAGAGAGAGAGAAAAAAAGCACTTCTTTTACAGACAGACTGCGAGGATTCCTTTTGATTTTCTAACAAAAGGCCAAAACATCAAGGAGATAAGAAAAGGTAAGAAAGATAAAACAGAGTTCTGTGATGGTGAAGGTAACCAGTGGGAAGTCCCCAGTATTAAAAACTCACTCTGTCACTGGTCATTGCGGGAATCCATTTTCTGACACACTGACCACAAAGCAGTGTCGTGGTCAGCACTGTCACCTTATGACAACGCTCATCCAAGATCAAGTCCAGACCTTTTTCTGAGAAGTCTGCATATTCTCCCTGAACATACATAGATACAAATGTTCCCTCATACCCTCCATGACAACACCAAAAGGGGACTCTAAAAGTTGCCACCGGTGTGAAAGATATGCTTCATCATAACTTCGGTACAACGATACATTTTGTGTCAACGGATGAGAAATCCATACACACCACTTGTCTTCATATACACGATAAGAAGATGCTGAGTGATGCAGGAAAGCGGTTGTCTAAGTATATTTGCTATTTGTCTCATCAACATGTAGTACGTCTAGGATCTAGACCAACGTGACACTCTCCTCCCACTCAGAGGGACTGTGGTTTCAGTGTGAGCTTGAAACTTGGGTCCATCCTTCTCCTGGTGCTCCAGCTTCTTTCTGGAACCAGGACTTCAGAATCATCCGGAATCATGGCCAGAATCAGGCCGGGTTTGTTAGGTTCATCAACGGCTCGAAATGAGCCCCGCGTGGGCGCGTGAGGGCCCGTGTGTTTGTGTTGGCTCTGACGGAGGGAAACCCTCGCCATCTCTCCAACACCGGCTGAGTCAGGAATGAGAACATCTGATTCGGAAGGTGAGCGATAAGACTCAGGAGGAGGCGACAACCATTTAACCCTCTCATATAAAGGAGCAGAAGGAGACAGAGTAAAATATCCAGTGTCAACAGTTTGAATCTGAAAACAGAAGTGATTTTTGCTCAGATATAAAAAAAAAACAAAAAAACAACAACATTACACCCGCAGCCAAACATCTGCCCCTGGACTCTTCTGCTCGATTCCACTCAAAGAGGAAGTGTGCGGCTGTTTCCCCTCATTGCTTACTTTTCCCCCTCCCCTCATTAATTCAAATCAGCCCTGGCAAAACTCAAAACCTAAAGCGATGGACTGTAAATAAACCGCCGCGCTGTGCTCACCATGCGGTGGGTTCTGGTAAATTATTTTATTTGTGACCGATCGCCTCAGGTTGAAAATGTTTACATATATATCACATTTCCGCTGCACGTTAGAGGAACGACTGGGGCTATCGAGCTTCTTTTATAATACAATTACCCCTTAAATGAGTGTGCTACCACACTGAAACTACAGTTTTGGAATATTTATGCTGTCTCACAGTCATATAATGCAGCTATGTTGATACAATAAAAGTAGTAACATATTTGAATGACGGCACGGAGTCACCGGTACGCCAAAACTCAATATGAAGCCGTCTGCGAGCCTCCCGAGAAGCTCAAACGCAGGAATGGTATTATCCCTTTGTCAAGCTGCTCCCAGTCGGAAATCTCTGGAGCCTGTGGGCGTAGTGAAAGACTGAGGCATGTGTCAGGCCCGCAGCCCTTTTTCCTCGTCGCCTATTTTGTGCAGCCAGCCGGCAGGCGTGGCGGCAGAAGCCCTCCCGGCCCGTCAAGGAGCTGTCCAGCCGCTGCCCAGATGGAAGGGCCTTCGCCGAGTTCGCGCGCAAGATGGCAGCCACAATGCCACTATTATGCCGGGCAGCGTGATCGCTGGGAGGGGTGGGGGGTGGGGGGATAGAGGCAGCGGGGAGGTGGATTCGATCACGGCTCAGCAGGTGCTGAACGGAGAAGGAGATAGGCGAGTGACAACAAGGGTTTTTTTTCTCTTAAGTGAAATCTTGCGGGGGATTTTTTTTCTTTTTGTTCCGTTTGGATCGATGTGCTGTTACCATCGAGGACACGCTGAATAATGCCCCACATACTGTGCAGAAACACCTACTCCCTTCACAACAACTGTGATAAGAGATCAACAATTTAATCTCAACGCTTAATCGGATATCTGTTGGTTCGTGTTAGTCTGTCATCACAGCAATTGTCTTCCTTTGGTTCTGGGACTGTTGGATCTCTGCATAACAAATGCATGAATAAGCCGTGTGGAAGATTCCCCATCCAGGAGACTTAACATACGAATAGATGACAGAATGAGGGGAGAAAGCTGCCCAAAACAATTGCTGAACACAGAATCTCTGACGTAACAGAATCTTTAACCAACTCATTCGGTTGCTATTGTCTTGTGATTTCTGTGAGACACAGCCCGTGAATTCAATCCCAGGATTTGGGCGATACACGAAACAATCAGGTGCAAAAATGTGATCGAGGGCCAAATTGGGGATGAAATCCCTCCGTTATGTTTTATTTGCTGTGAACAGAAATAAAAAGCTGCCCCTGACCACACTTCTTCTCCTGCCTGTGTTTCTACAGAGGAGGCTTTCGGAGGCGACAGTGTGTGTGTTGTTGTCCCTGACATGTAGAGGACTATAAAATTTCAATAAGTAGCTCAGCTGTAGAAAACATTATTGATTTTATGAGAAATGTTGAACAATAGGTTGACAACTACAATGAGTCAGCAGAAAAAACGTTTGTGCATATTTGTTGTCATAATAATGAATCTTCTGATTATTCTCATTTCACCGTGTAATTCAACTTGTCCTTGAACTGCAGGGGTTGTGCTACATTCTGAACACACTTCAACAAATCACACACAGGAGTGTAATGTATCACTGAGGTCACGATGCAAAACCAGTGATATTACAAACAAGGCCTGACCAGACATCCAGGGAAAAATGGTGATTTTGACCTGAAGCTCTTACTTTGAAAAACACCTACTTCCATTTCAGACACCAACAGGATTATGCAATCAGCTAATTATGGGTACACGTCCGACCACTCGCTGGCTCACCAACTCCTGCACACTGAGGAGCCGCGGCCGTCACTGTCAGCTGCTCGGACGGGGATTAAACCCAAGAGATCAACTTCAATCTGTTCCTCCACTTGTATTTCTATTTGCTTCACAATAGCAGCAATGATCTAATGAGGTCAATGCTGGAGTATCCCAGGCAACATTGACCCAGTACTGCCGCCACGTTTGGTCTCGTGGTTGCTCACTTTCCAAACTGAACGTGATGAACTGGTGGCACATTTTGCAAACAGTCATGCATTGTATATTTGTATAACGCTTCTACCTAATCTAGAGGGAGTTTAAAAAGAGGAAGTGGTGCAGGCATTGTGATCACCTGCCAGTCTCGCGCTTCATCAGTCCGCCCCTACAAGTGGACGGTGGCCTGAGTGGCCGCTTTGCATCTTGCGAGGCACAGGAAAAAAAAAAGCCTGCGTAAGTCAGAGCGCGCACACCTTTAATCAGATGCAATAACGCGTGTCACACTGGGTTTCAGCTTGAAAAACGTGCTTGTCTCAAGCAACTGGGTGCTCCTCATCTTCAGTGCGAGGCCGGGCTGCTGGGAAGGCACACAGCCGTGAAATAAGGAACGCTGGCTGCGTCTATTCAGAGTGGTGCGCTACAGCATACTATGCAAAGTGTGTCTTGCACCATCTGTGATGTCCTGTTGCTCACGAGTGCCGGTATACGGTTAAGCTCTGCACCAAAGTCACCACAATAAATCCCTCTTCTGTTATTGCACTTGCTGATTAAAGAGACAGCGGTCATCAGATAGGAGAGTCTGAAGGGGGCGGGGGGGGGGGGGGGGGGGGGGGG
>JAUESF010000001.1:4452487-4465795 GCA_032274765.1 Malacoctenus tetranemus | reverse complement strand
CAATTTCACCCAGAAACGGCGAGTGTCACCACAGGGTGCTACTTGTTCTGTGTGTGTGTGGTTGACATTCACGTCAGTCGCTCCTGTGGATGCTAACTGGTCCCGTCCCAGTGACCTGCATCGTGCACCCGCACTGGTCAGCTCAAACAGGAACTGGGTGACTGGACGACCAGTGGATGTACTGTACACCACACACGTTCACTCACCAAGGCCTGGCCTGGTGGTTTAATTCAGTGTTTGAGACATTGGAATAGTGAGCCAGGCCATTTGTTGAGGGTTTTTTCAGCGACATGGATTCACATGCATGCTTGTTTTCTGTGTTCTGACAAACACGGCGAGCCACGTGACGTCAAAAACATCCGGTAATGTCATGGTGCAAAACTGAAGCTGGTGCACATGTGGTTTAGATATCCTGTTCCACGGCTCCGACACACTGTAAGCACTAGTTACTCATCTGGTCTTGGCCGTTTATCATCTGCAGAGACTTGTCAGTACGATGCTGATTGTTCCCCCCCAGAGTTATCTTTATAAAAGGAGGAGTCATTGTTGTTCCGTCTCTCACCATCTTTCACTCCAGCCTTTACGCTGAGCTTCCATGAGGGTGGAAGTTGAACCCTGAACAACCACGAGGCTTACGTGAGTAATGTTTTGTCCTTTTCCCTGTTTTGAATTTTAATCAAAAAGAAACAGTATCAGGAGAAAGAGACAGTCGAGAGAACAAAAAGCTTAAAACTCAGTCCTGACCCAAAGTGCTACGACCTTATTGTCAAGATGTTTTTCACATCACCATGAGCCTCATAAAAAGTATTGGCGTTCACTGAAGCCAAATACCATTTTTTGCATTGTGCTAATCTGACTCTTCTAGTTTTTAGTTGAAAGTTTTAGTTTAGTTTGACTTTTTTCTGTATTTTATCTTAAATTGTGCACATATGTCCACTCTTGACTTCCTACTTACCTAAAAGTAGCTCCTTACTCATTTACAGTTTACAGTTGAAGTCCTTAAAAAATTTGACGTATTTATTCAAACGAGGTGTACAAAACTTTAAGTGTTATTAGAGGCTTTAATTTCAAAAATTCCGTGTCATCACTTCCTTTTTTTGTTTCTAAAAAGTTGTCATAAGTGTCACAAAGATGTTGGATGCCGCCTGTTTACAAAAACACAGAACTTAGCCAACCAGAACAAAATGAAGAAATGTACAAAATGATTGAACAACTAAAGAATAAGAACCACGACAGTATTATAAAAGTGGTACATCATTTACAGCCTTTGATTACATCCCATTTCTGCAACAGCATTTTATTTCACACCCCTCCCAAATCTGACCAGTTACAGCCGTCCCATCGCAACCCCTCAAACCTCAGTTCTCCTGCTCTCACCCTGCTTTGGGTAGAATCCTGTTTATTAGACTGCACGAATGGTTGAATAAAGAAATCATGTGTCATTACCAGAGAGCAGAGAGTTTACTTTATTTTTCACGTGATGTGTACATTGAGTGAGTATCTGCTGCATAAAATCACTGCCTCTACTTTCACTGAGCCTTTGTGTTTCTACACATGCATTTGCACTTCAACTGGAGGGAAGAAAGTAAGTACATTTGGCTCCTTTAGCATATACATATTCATACTCACACTTCATGAATCATGTTGTTTTGTAAAGAGGGCTTCACTGAGTCCTTTAGCAGATACAAAGTTTACAGATTAGGCAGGATGGCTGTTATCACAACCACTTTTTACAGCTCAGTGTTTGAATGTTCAGCTTTTTTTCCTCTCTCGCCCCGTTCATAAATCATTAACTGTGGGCCCAATCAAAAACAGAGCATAAATAGCGACCTGTATCTTCCCCCCATAGTCTTCTCTCTGGTGGAGCCATGAGGAAAGGTTTCTTCATCAGCAAGGCTGTGGCCGTGGTCGGCGCGCTTGTGGCCGTGGCGGCCGTGGCCACCATCATCGCGCTGTCTGTGGTGTACGCTCAGGAGAAAGCCAAGCAGCCAGCGGGCCCCTCGTCCACCGCCCAGCCCGGCACCACCAGCAGCCCTGTCCCCACCACGCCCTCCACCCCGAAGGAGCCCTGGCAGCGCTACCGGCTGCCCGACTCCCTCGCCCCCGTCTCCTACAACGTGACCTTGTGGCCCCGGCTGAAGCCCAACGACAAGGGCCTGTACGTCTTCACCGGCAACTCCACGGTGGTGTTCAAGTGCTTGAAGGCGACCGACCTCATCCTCATCCACTCCAACAAGTTGAACCTCACCCAGTTCGGGGATTACCACGCCATCCTGACGGCGCTGGATGGACCCGCCGCTCCCAGCATGAAAATGACCTGGTTGGAGGTTCCCACCCAGTACCTGGTGGTCCAGCTCAACAGCCCGCTGCAGGCCGGCAGCACTTACGAGCTCTTCACCGAGTTTGTTGGCGAGCTGGCCGACGACCTGGGAGGATTCTACAGGAGCGAATACACCGAAGACAGCGAGAAAAAGTACAGTTGTTGTTGCCTCATGTCATTTTCAACGGTTTCTGGCACGTTAATTGAAGTGAGACAGTTAAAGCTGCAAAATGTAGAAATTGTGAATCTGCACTTTGGTGACCTTTGGAGGTTTAGCCAAGAATGACAGTGTGTTTCAAGGACAGGCTGTAAAAACAACTAAAGCCTGGAGATTGTCTAGATTTATCCACAGTATGAAAACGTGTGATCTGGGAAGCAGGGTCGAGCCCTCTGCTGTTTAAAAGGACGTAGATCATTGATTAAGAGTTTGTCAGAGTGACGCATTGCCTTTCACATGTTTCTCCTCCTCATGGGGCAGTTTTCTTTTTTTATCATCGATTCCTCTTATCTGCCGTTATCAGAGTCGTGGCCACCACTCAGATGCAGCCGACAGATGCCAGGAAAGCCTTCCCCTGCTTCGATGAGCCGGCTATGAAAGCCGTCTTCCACATGACTCTCCTCCACCCTCCAGAGACGGTGGCCCTGTCCAACGCCCTCAACTTGGGCAAGTCCACCATGAACCATTCAGGGTCAAAAGAAGCATTTCGCAACACGAGTAACCTGCGTGTGAAACTCATGTTCATTTTTTATAGCTTTCATGCTCGATTCAACAACAGATCATCACCAATAATTGTCAACCACATTTTCCTTTTTAGGCAGAAATCAACACATGTGAATTGCTGGGTGTGGTTAAACAATTGTAAACTAGAGATGAATCATTAATCAGTGTGAGAGCGACAAACACAAGAGCTTCAGTGTGAGAATATCAATAGATACTGTAAATCAGTTGGCATTTACAGACTATAAAGGTTTAAAGACTTACAGGAAGTTTGCTTGGAGTGTAGCTTGGTTCACTTAGTCTATATTTTGCATATAAATCAGCCATCAACCAATAACTTGCCTCATAATGTGAAAAACAAAATGAAGTCTGGCATTCAGCCAAAACGTTTAAGTCATTGTAACACAAAGTGAGTGTGACGTGACGTCTTCGCTCCATAACGTGTCCAACTTTCTCTATTATGACCTAAAGTCAGTTTCCAATAGTTCTGTCGAAAGTAGCCGTGGGGAAAACCAAATCATTCAGCCTGTCAATAACACTGGGACTGCTGTCAATAACTGTGCTCGGCTCCCTCTGACCTCACACAGACCCAGTAAATGTCACCCTGGAGGGCATCCTCGTCACTCAGACCAGGTTCCACGCCACTGAGATCATGTCGACCTACCTGCTGGCTTTCGTTGTGTGTGAATTTGGAGCCATCGAACGATTGGAAGGAGATGTCTTGGTAAATAATCTTTTTTCAGCTGTTTTCAAATTCACACAAACACAACAAGAAGTTACTCGGTAGAGTGCATACTTCCACCAAGACACCCGCTGAGTGGGCTCTGGGCTTCCTTCCTGCTTCAACCTCTTGCATGCGGTACTTGTTTTAAAGGGCCACACACTCCTAAACTACATCTCAGGAACAATATTATTCATTTGTTTATTTTTGGATCACTGAACACTTGGATCACCACCAAGAGTTAATCACACGTTCTTTGTCTCTTTCCCCTCACACGCCCTGCAAACTTCATACAGAGACTGTTTGAGTTCCTTTGTTGACAGTTAGACAAAGCAACCAAACGTCAAACACAGGTGAAAACACGTCATTGGCAGAAGTAACAAGAAGGACGTGAATGATAGTTTGCTGTTAGTGTTATACTGTATTCATAATGTCATTGTGAACTCAGAGCTGCATTGTGGAGCTAAATGGTGAACATTCAGGGGGTCCTGGACCCCAGGTTGGGCACCTCTGATGTAGACTATATCAGATGTTAAACAAGCCTCTGTGGCCACATAAAACACGATCCTGATCATTCTCATCCATCCTGTTACTCCTCCAGTATATTTAGTGACATTAAACCTTCAGTCAGGTCTCCTGTCTCTGCCTCAGTTGTCTCGCTCTCCTCCCAATTAAAGGTTGCGGTGGCATTTTGCTGCCCTCTGCTGGATTTTCTGCTCCACCGTCGCTTTTACTGATAACAGTTTCTCTCACTTCAGATCAGGATCTGGGCTCGCAAGAAAGCCATTCAGGAGGGTCAGGGAGACTATGCACTGACCAAGACTGGGCCCATTCTCTCCTTCTTTGAAGACTACTACAACTCTTCATACCCCTTGAAGAAGTCAGGTAGGAGTCACTGCTGAGCTCGTTGCTTGAAATGGAAAGTGCTCTATGTTCTCAATGTGATGCAAATAAACCCCCCAATATCTCAGCAAAATAACCTGCCAATGAAATAAAATGCTGTTATGTTCTAGGCAAGTTACATGACACCCTGTACTAACACTTCTGGCTGTTCTCAGATCAGATCGCTCTTCCTGACTTCAGTGCTGGCGCCATGGAGAACTGGGGTCTGATCACCTACCGGGAGACGGCCCTCCTGTACAACCCCGCCCTGTCCTCCAACGGCGACAAGGAGTGGGTGGCAACAGTCATCAGCCACGAGCTGGCTCACATGGTACGGGCCTGGTTGGCGGCACCAATGAAGCTTGCTTGGAACATGTTTAAAGTGCATCTGGTGAGGCAAACGTTTGTCTCCTCAGTGGTTTGGAAACTTGGTGACCATGAGGTGGTGGAACGACCTGTGGCTCAACGAGGGGTTTGCCACCTATGTTTCTTATCTTGGAGCCAACTATGCTGAACCGACATGGAATATGGTGAGTTTTGTCGTTTTTTGGGGGGGGCTGCGAGGTCCTCATGGGGTTCAGGTGGAGCCCGTTTCCCCCTCAGTGTTTGGTGAATGTATGATCCCATGTATAATATCTCATAATATGCCTTATTTTTCTCCTGTATGCTCTCTAGAAAGATTTAGTTGTGCTGAATGAGATCATCGGTGTGATGGGCGTCGACGCACTGGCCTCCTCCCACCCTCTGTCCTCCAAAGAAGTCGATGTACAGAGACCCGAGCAAATCAGTGAGCTGTTTGACTCCATCACCTACAGCAAGGTGCGAAGCGTGTGACGAAACATCCTAGCCCCCATTTTTACATGATGGGTGAAACCCCTTTGACAGATGGAGACCCCTACGGAAGACTCCTGACCCTTCACGAATGAACCACTGCGTCTCACCCTGAAACATTGTCTCTGTGTTCTTGTCCTCTCCAGGGAGCGTCTGTCCTCAGGATGCTCTCGTTCTTCATCACAGAGAAGGTCTTTTCTAAAGGACTCCAAGTAGGTGCACTGCAAATAAACAGCAACTCACTTTGATGATTTGACCCTGTTGCTTCTCTCTCTCTCAAGCATCTCCCTGCTGTGATGAATGGAACTAATGGCACATCATCTTCCTTGCAGACGTACTTAGCGAAGTTCCAGTACAACACGACCGTCTACCAAGACCTGTGGACGCACCTGCAGACGGTAACTTCAGCACAGCTGACTCAGTGGATCAAAAGCTCCCATTCTGTGTTTGAATTGTATTGAACTGTATGGAGACCAGCACCGAGAGACGACCTTGAAACGACTCGAATGACTGCAGCACAAATACAGGGAGAAAAATGATGCATAAAAGAAGAACTTACTGGAACCAATATTGCGAGCAAAACAGTCAAGAGACACATTGAAGTCATACAACTGGGTTTGTTTTAACGTGCAGGAGGCGACAGGGTACTGCCAGCTTCAGTCCAGAGGGAATCACTTTAATGCTTTTGGACTGTTGTTTTTCTTCAGTATCAGCATTTACTCATTAGGGTTTTTTTATGTCCTACATCTTTTTCCAGTTGTCATCATAATTACTTTTTATGCTTTGTTAAATACTTTGACACTCCTGCCGTACAGTCAGAGAGGAATGTACGAGAAGGATTCTTGAAAGACCAGTTGTTGTTTTTGTCTTTTTCTGTGCCGGAATCGATGCTTCAGTGCCTCAGTCTGTTATTTACAAAAAAAGGATGCGAGCCAGTGTGTTTTTGGAAGGAAACTAAAGGAACTATAGCCAACAAAAACAAGGATCTAAACTCAGCACAAAAAAAAAATGCCGTGCCAACTGTCATCACATGGCCCAGTGCGTTGTTAAGGAAGGTGAACATGACAGGCTGGTGAAACTGCTGTATGGAGACACACAACCAGCTGAACATCATGCAAATCTGAAGACTTCTTTTCAGAAGATGATGGTAATGGGAGGGATGGTGAGATAAAGGTGTTGGGAGGGGGGTAGCAGAGTGTTTTTAGGTCCAAACCAACTCGCTCTAAACTCGTTTGGGACAAAATTGTATTTATCAAAAGACGTCATGCTGGTTGTTGTTTCCAGGCGGTGGATGAGGCTAAAATCATGCTGCCTGACACGGTGGAGGCCATCATGAACCGATGGATCCTTCAGATGGGCTTCCCTGTGGTCACCATCGACACCCAGACCGGCAAGGTCACCCAGGAGCACTTCCTGTTGGATCCAGAGTCGGTGGTCGACAGGCCCTCAGAGTTTAAGTGAGTCTTCCATGGTTGTTGGTTCACTTGCTGAATGAATGACCCTCACTTTTTTGTGTGATTAGACATTAAAGACTTGAATTATATAAAATATATCTGGTAAGATTTTGTGCATTTGCTGCGTTTGCTCCATAACACACATTACAGCATTGTCCCATTGTTGCTACAGGTACGAATGGATTGTCCCTGTTACCTGGATGAAGACTGGTGGAGCCGAGCAGCAGTACTGGCTGGTCAACAAAGAAGGTAAAACATTTTTTCAAGGTCATGTTATTGACTGTGTGCAACTGAAACAAGCTGAAGAACAACTATGTTGACTTTCAATCTTCACCCACACAGCGACAAACTCAGGCATGGTCCTCGGTGTCAATGAGTGGTTGGTCGCTAACATAGACATGAAGGGTTTCTTCAGAGTCAACTATGACTTGGGGAACTGGGAGCGTCTCCTCAACAAGCTGAGCTCCAATCACCTGGTAAAACCCCTGCATTGCCTCTGCAGTCTTTTCTGATCAATTCGCTTCACATCTGAGCTCACGTCCTCTCCTCACTTTCCAGGACATCCCAGTCATTAACCGGGCTCAGATCATTGACGATGCCTTTAACCTGGCCAGGTAAGACCCCCACCATCAAGTGTTGCAACCAAACTCGAAAAAAAAAAAGAGGCTGTTAAACACTTGTACGCGTCAATTTCAGGGCTAAAATCGTGAACACGACTCTGGCTCTGAGGACCACCAAGTTCCTGGACAAAGAAGTTGAATATATGCCCTGGGAGACCGCCAGCCGCAGCCTCAACTACTTCTACCTCATGTTCGACCGGACCGAAGTGTATGGACCCATGCAGGTTTGTGAGCAGCAGGTTGACACGTTGTGCTTGATTCGTTTGACCATGTGACTCCAAACCGCACTTTATTCAAACAACGTTCAGACTGAATCTGGTGGCGTCAAACAGTTCAGGCTTGAACAGGCCAGACCGATCAGCTGTCAGCAGAGTTACTGATCAACACAGACAACGTTTTATATTTTTCCTTTGGGAAATGAAATCATGCTGTGACTAACCTGAAAACTATCTGTTCAAGTAGTTCTTCTCTGCACTCGGTAAGAGCAGCGTCACTGTCACAGATTAGCTCAGCTCTCCATCACACACGCAGTGCTGCCATCTGCTGTTCAGTCCTCTGTGAGCTCCTCTGATTGAAGCAGCAGGACTCTGCGGAGGCCAATCAGAATCAGCAGTTACTCTTTAGTTTGCTGTTCTTCCTTTGTTCAAAAGTGCAGTTTTGAAAGGTCACACAATCAGCTTCCCCCTGGCGCCTTGTTTTCAGGACCGCATGTGTGACACCACAATGTAGTTTGTGTGTCTACAGACATCCAGTCAAACTGAATGTCTCATCCTCGTCCCTTCAGGCCTACATGAAGAAGCAGGTCACCCCTCTGTTCCAGCACTTCAAAATCCTGACCGCCGACTGGACTAAGATCCCTGAGAGACACACTGACCAGTAAGGATGCAAACACACACACACTGCCAGTTTTACCAATGAGATACCAGCTTAAACTTTCTATTTGTCCCTGAAAAAATGTAATTGTGGGCATTTTTGGAGCTATGCCCTCATAGAAAGTTTTTCTGTTTTGTCTTTTGTCTAAACCTCTACAATGTGAGAGGTCTCCTGAGACTTCTTTGCTTTGTTTGCAGGTACAACCAGGTGAATGCGATATCCATTGCCTGCAGCACAGGAGTGGCGGGCTGTAAGGAGCTGGTCACGGGCTGGTTCAGAGAGTGGATGGGAAACCCCACTAACAACAAGTTAGTTTCCTCCTCCACACTTCACCCTCTTTCATTCGTGCTCTCTCTTTAACCTGTTCTCCCCACAGAGCCCCTCCTCCTCATTATGACTCATGTTTTTCCACACATGTTCTCTTTTCTTTGTTGCCAGGATCCATCCTAACTTGAGGACCACGGTGTACTGCGATGCCATTGCCTTGGGCGGACAGAAGGAGTGGGACTTTGCATGGGACATGTTTAAGAAAGCCACCATCGCCTCTGAGGCTGATAAACTGATGTACGCTCTGTCCTGCACCAGGGAGCCCTGGCTGCTCAACAGGCAAGTGGACCCTCACTGACTCTTACTCATTGTTCCTATCATCAAATTTGATACTTCAAAAGACAAACTTCTTGACAATCAGCTTTCATGACTTGGTTCTGACAGTTAACACGTGTTTTTTTTCTCTCCCCCAGATATCTGCAGTATTGTCTGGACCCAACAAAGATCCGTAAGCAAGACGCGTCCTCCACCATGACTTCCATCGCAAGCAACCCCATTGGTCAGCCTCTGGCCTGGGACTTTGTCCGGTCCAACTGGCAAAAAATCAGCAGGTGAGTTTCTCTCCTGCTCACATCTTGTGGTACTTCTGCTGTGTGCCTCAATAACACAGTGAGAGGGTTTACAATGGTTTAGTCATGCAGACGAACAAAACTGATGTCAGTCGCTCGTCTGCTGTCACTGACGTCCTCTTGGTTGTGTCTCCCACAGCTACGGCGCTGGATCCTTTTCATTTGGGAGCCTGATCAGTGGGCTGACCAGACGCTTCTCCTCTGAGTTTGAGTACAAGCAGGTAAAGCGACACGGACCAAACGTCCACAAGTCGACATGATGGGGAAGATGGAACGGTCCCACGTTTCAGTATGTTATATACTCATTTACTTCCACTTGTAGCTGCAGCAGTTTAAAGAGGACAACGCAGAGCAGCTGGGCTGGGTGGCCACGTCCGTGGAGCAGGCGCTGGAAAGAACCACGGCCAACATGAAGTGGGTGAGCCTGAACCAGAAACAGGTGCACGAGTGGTTCCTGGCCGAAACGTCCCCGCCAGTTTAAACGCCACCAGACGTAGATGTACAGGACATGACTCTGCTCCGGTCCACATGTGTATATTCAGAAGGGACTCGATATTTTTTAATGTAAAGTTTTGATAAATGAAAAACTTTTTATGGACTGAAATTATTTAAAGCGTCAACTTGGTTTTATATGTGGGAAATGTGACATATTGCTGACATTCACAATAGGAAAACAGAATAAACATTGCATTTTACTAAATGAGAGTATTTCTTTCTTTATGAGCCTCAAATACACAAAGAAACTGAAAACAAAACAGCAAAGAACATGATGAAAATGTGGTTGAACCTGTTTTTATTCTGCTGTACTCAGAAGCAGCTTGCGATTGTAAACAAGTGCATCAGAAGTAGAATCTTTGATTTTTAATAAAACTGGAACAATTTGACTGTCATTGCAAATATTTGCAGCAGAAATGTCGACAGAAACTGAGTTTACTGTTGTTTTCTCCCTCAAATCAAAGTTTTAAAATCAACAAATGTTTGTGGATTCAACAGTGTCTCCGATTAAGTTGTTGAACATCATCTCCAGCTAAATATCCACTCTTTGAGTTCATCAGTCTCAAGAGGGAAAAGGTGCTAACTGAGTGGTGCTCGTGCAGCTTTCCCTCCTCTCAGTGGGGGGCTTTCCCTTCCACCAGGGACTTCAGAGGGGGATCCGCCCCCTGTTTGGCACCTTATTGTCTTGCTGACAGCTGCAGTGTTTATGTGAGGAAGTGGAGGCCGCGGCCCCCAGTCTGTGGGATTTCATCTGTCTGGAGCAGCCTTTTCCCAAACGCAAGGCTGCCATTCAATGACCACAGAACCTTGTGGGGCCCACTCCAACGCTAGATCTTCATGCTGATCAAAATACGACTCTGGGGGAGATTTCCATGAGTATGAACCTGACTTATGCGACACAAGCACACACAACTGCCATTGGGAAGCATATCAGGGACCTTGGACTTGTGTATTGATGTCTGTGTGTCACTCCTGAAGAAGGAGTGACAAAGACATCAGCTAAGAACTGCTGAGACAAAAAAGGCAGCGCGAGTTTGTCTGATATAAAAGGTTTATTATAATTATCAGGTAGAAACTTAATAAATACATACAAATAAAATTGTGTGCATAAAAACATACATTCAGACATTTTGGTGAGTGGCAGGTTCTCTCAGGACAGGCAAGGTGAGTCCAACAGAGACACAGTCCTCTGCACAGTGATGTGTCAATTTAATGTCACTTTATAGCCTGTCGAGTAACATCGAACAATCTTCCTCTGGAGGAAACTCTCACAGGGAGACCACTGTAACACTGTGACCCCCCCCCACACACACACACACACATATACACAGAAAACAAAGTTACAAGAAGGCTTTGTTCATAAAAACAAAGATAAGAACTTTCCGTCCGATTTGTTGGAGATCATTGTTGCAATGAAAATTATGGGGAATCACCAGCGGATGGTGAAGCCTCTCAGCACTGCCCAGAGAGGGGGGGCTCTTCAACCTGCTGCTGTAGCGTCGAGTGCTGCTCACCGCTGAGGCAAGCGCCATCTGGAACCTGACAACAACAAAACACCGTCAGATTCTCAATCATGCTATGGGACTGAAAGATGCATGACACTGGGCTACGTCTGGGGAACCGGTGCTTACCTGATACGGGTGCTGCAGAGCGACCAGCTGCTGCAGGCTCGCGGCGCTACAGTTTGCATCGGGGCGACTGTCGGACACAGGCTGATCGAGGAACTGACTCAAGGTCGGGTTCTGCTCCGGGAGGCCTTGGGATCTCCTCTGCTCCAGCACCTCCTCGCTGAGGCCCAGCTGAGCGGACATGAAGGAGATGTAGCGGATGCTGAGGCGCAGCGTCTCGATCTTGGTCAGGCTCTTTTTCGCCGGTGCCACGGAGGGCGGGAGGTAAGTCCTGAGGCGGGTCAGAGCTTTGGTCAGGTCCCTCATCCTCAGCTTCTCCCTCTCGCTGGCGTTCTGACGCTTCTTGCCCGGATATTTTGACCGGGACTTCTTGGTAGCGGAGGCGGTGGTGGTGGTGGTGGTGGTTGTGGTGGCGGAGGAGAGGACCGGAGCCTGAGTCTGGGGAACAGGAGCCGCAGGGTTGCCGAAGAGGAAACACTCCAGGGGACCTTGTTCGGTTCCTGGAGCTTGCAGGCAGGTGGGGGAGAAGCAGAAGGAGTCCACAGAGGAGGTAGGAGACAGGCTGCTGCCTCCACTGGAGTAACCCAGGTCTGAGGCTGCGTCGGGAACCAGAGTTTTGCTCAGCAAAGGCTCGTAGTCAAACAGGAAGATGCTGTCATGGAGCTCGAGAGGAGAGTAGAACGACTCCATTTCTGCTGCTGCTGCTGCTGCTGCTGCTGCTGTGGTCAGTGTCTCTGAGCTCTCAGTGTGTCGTCGGTGAGGCAGGCAAGTTAGTGGGGCAGGACCGCAGCTCGGCTCCCTATATGTGCTGGAGGTGCCAAGTTGCACCTCCGACGCCCACCTCTGGCTCTGGGAACCTTTGGGAGCAGGGGCGACACCTTGGCCAGGGGGTCTCATGGGAAACAGGCACACTCCGAGACAAGGTGTGACTCCGGAGCTCACAGGGGCATCATAAAAGATCCACATTCACACTTGGTGCCCCCCCGCAGCCTGGGAACATGACCCTGTCAGGGCTGAAGGCTGGATCTGGATCACAGGTCTGCATTCAAATCTGCCATTTAAAACAAATCTATCACCCTCATTATGAGCAAGTCGAGCTATTTGTCCTTAAACAACACAGTTGTACTTTGTTGGTCTTGGTCTTTGGAGTAAACACTTTTTTTGTGACTAATATAGTCAGAATGGCTTTTGATTTGTGCATCACAAATAAATTAGATGGATCATGGACAGTTTTTGCCTGGGTAGCAAAAAAAAAAACACCATTTATCAAAAGAAATCTTCCGACCATCAGAGCAACATTATATTTGGTTTTCTAACTTGTGTTCACAGACTCTGGCTTTTTTTTATCAGTTACCTTGAGCCACAGGAGGGAAATCAGTGCCGTGTTTGTGTTCCTGAGCCACTGACTACCGTAGATGCACGCTGACATGCACCGAGCTGTTGAACCTGTTGCCCATTCAGGTTTTCAGAGCAGTGAGGCTTTTTCCTTTTCACTGCCAGAAACCTTTGTGTTTGTCATGTTTCAAACAAATCCCACAATCTCCTGTTCTCTACCACAAAATCCTAGTGCACTGGTGCACCATTCATTCATTCATCCATCCATCTATGGCAGGAGCTCCTCTCTTGCCCTCCCACTGCAATTAAATAGAGGATTCAATTAATCTTCACCCAGCATTCTGGTTGTTTCGACATTAGCTCGTCTTTATGGGACAGATAGTGGATGATAGGTCGTGGATGTCAGTGGTGCTGAGGTGGATTCCTAGTAAGGTCGAGCAGGAAGAAGTGTGCTGGGACAGCTGCGAGGTGAGAGGAGCTTGCACCTCCAGTTGTTTGGACAGCAGTCAGCCTCGCCGGTCCAGGGAAGCGCGCC
>JAUESF010000001.1:4220980-4242173 GCA_032274765.1 Malacoctenus tetranemus | reverse complement strand
ACACACACACACACACACACACACACACACACACACGCACGCACGCACGCACGCACGCACGCACGCACGCACACACATACACACACACACACACACACACACACACACACACACACACAATGATTATGCAATCTTCACGTTGTGGAGGTAAATTGTGGGCCTTTACACCACAGGGCGGTCCTACTTTAAAGCAGACATTGTAATGGGAACAAAACACAGTCACCATAGCAAATCTTCTTCAAATGACATCGGAAAATGTTCCCAATTACATAGGCAAACAACAGCAAAGCACAACACAATAAAGGTTCATAAACCAAGGATTAATAGGCACAGACAGGCTGACAGATTTTCCAACCCCCCCCCCCCACACACACACACAAGTTTTAGAATGTGCTGAAAAAGAAAAATCCAAATAAAAGATGAAACCTCTTCTCCTGTCTTGCAGCCTTAAAGCTGATCTAACGTTACCTTTTCTTGATGGGTTGAATCACCTTCCTGATGCAGGAGACCACGCGATCAGCCCTCAGTAATATAATGTGTCACAATGAAGGACAGCCTTCCAATTCTTCTGGCATTCTGGAAAAAGCAAATGACTGAAAATTTTCTATGGCGGGGGCCCTCTGATTGAGAGCTCACTGATGTGTGTGTGTGTGTGTGGGGGGGCACTAACAGCATCCTCCTTGGCCACTGAGTCAGAAAGTTAATTTCGGACGGTGCTCACAGGACACCGAGCTCTTTGGCCACACGGTCCGAGGCGCCTGACTGTGTTGACAGATCCATTAATGCAGGGAACAAGGGAACCGCTCGGTGAAGTTTATGGCCCCTCTTTGCCTCCTTTCCCATTTTTTTTCGACCATTTTTATTTCAGCCGAAACAAAGTAACGACTTCAGATTTCCCTGTTTTGTAGCCAGCGTCAAAAACGCATGAGCTTGTTCAGTGCAGAAACCGAGCTTTCAAGCTCCCATTGATGGTTTGTACCAGAGACTCCAACAAATAGTCATTTGAAAAATCGGAGCACTCAGACAACTCGTCAAAAGTTCGAGGTATTACATGTGATTAAATAACACTTATTTATTCTTTCTTCTTTCAACAGTTTTCCTCAGCTTCACTTTAAGAGTTTTCACTTTTGCAACAGCTTACGTAACTGGCTGTTTAGCACAAACAACAAAAGCTTATCTAATGTATATACTGTGGGTGGACTCTTGAATAAACAGTATTTGGGACACAAGCGAGACTCCTCACTGCATCACATCTTGTTAAAACTTCAGTATCTGTGTGGGATCTCTTGATTTGTTGCGCAGTTTGAACCCGGCTTGTGCCTCACAGCCGCTCGTGTGTTTGTTGCGTCTGGATTGAATCACCTTCATGAGGGAGTGTCTGTGAGATTTGTCCCGCTCCAGCGCTTTCCAATCTGCTGGCCCGAGATCACGAGGGGGGGGCCCCAAGTCTTTGGCCGCTGGGAGGTGGTGAGAATCAGAACCATCAAAAAGGCACTTTTCATCATTGGGAGCAGACCGAGAAAAGCTGTCCATTGCTCTTATTTTGAAAGCTACTGCTTATTTTAATTCTACTGTTTTGGTGAATCAAAGATCAAAGAGGTGATCAAGAGCCTTTTCTTAGAGGTTGTTCAGGGGGGGCCTGTAAGGAACAAATTGACTTGAAAGGTTTCTGTATTATGTGAACTGGTCAACTTGGGACACAGAGGCAACGACACCTGCTGCTAGGTCTGCACGGGCGCCACATTTCAACTGCATCACAGACATGGAAAAAAACGCGCTGTAGCTGATGTGTCGAGTTTCAAAGAATAGAGTGTTTGATTGCGTGACTGAGTTGAGGCGTCATCGCCCATCTCTCGATGTCACTCCCTGGCCAATCAGTGCCAGTGACAGTCTGTTCATGTCACGTATGAAACTCGACCCAGCTCACTCAGAACCCCGGGTGAGTGGGTGGAAAACCAGCATCTGGGCTGCAAATGCTGTCACACAATGGGAAGCCCTGAAAACAGAGTGGAGTCGAGCCAAGTCGGCGCTTGTTGAAAAGTCCGAAAAAACAGTCTGAAAATGCAGCTCGCACTTGATAACATCATCTTTGGCTTCCATATATCCAGCATGAGCTGTTTGTCCACAGCACAAGCAGTTGTTGTGACGCTTTCGTTGGATGCAACATGTCCCCTGAACTGAGGGGGCAGCATAGAGGTGGGATGGTGTGTGCCGCGACAACAATGCAAGAAAGTTTTTTGGGAGACAAGTTAATGGAGCGACGCTGCAATTACTCACGTCTGTGCCAGGAGTCATTGCAGCCGACGAGTGACGGATCTGTTTGTCAGAAGAGGTGGCATGAGATCAGCTGCAGTTTAGGAGCTGATAGTGAAAGGAAAAAAAAAAGCTGCAAAAACACACAGAAACAGGTCCAAGGCCGTCACGTTCCGGTTCAGAAGAAAAACATGGGAAGAACTGAGGAGAAACAATCGTCTAGTGCAATGGTACCTGGGATTTGGTACCTTCTTGGAGGGGGGGGGGCTTTAAGACTTTAAGAATAGACTTTCTGAATCCATAACAGACCTGAGAAATCCCATTTACTCCTATTCCAATGACTGCTGCTCTTGTATGTCGGGGAACCGCTGCTCGAGCCGTCTTCACTATAAAAGATTAGAGGTTTGTATGCTTCTTCCTTTGAATAAGGCAAAAATTCAAAAGATGACAAAGAAGAGTGACAAACTTATTTTTCTTACCACTGGATTCTGGACTAATCAGTGGATGAAGAAGCGTGCTTGACAAATTGTCGCCTTCGGAAGGTCACAAGCTGTCAGACATGTCAGACTTACTGTCAATGACCCAAGGAGAAAGTTTGTTCAAAGCATGCTGAGGCTCCTTAGTGAATTAGCATCACTGGGAGAGACGGCTGATCAAAAATTCTCTGTGGTCTTTGGCAATTTCAGTCACTGGTCCCGACAGGAATTTCAACAGGACTTCAGGATGTGATATTTAATGGACGTGGGTATTCAGCGGGCTCAACTCAGCAACAGAATCCTGAGAAAGGCAGACGTGTCCACGGCAAAAACCCCTCCCTTCAGTTCCCTTTCTATGTACGCACTTATTTAACTGTAGACATTTCTGAATCATCTTGATTATTTCCAGACGTTTAGAATTAGTGTGACACATTTATCGAGTGGGTAAAACACACAGCTAATGACACTGACCGGGGTCATGGTCGAAGCAGCCTGCTATAAAAGCCACCCGGCGAAATCCTTAAAAGCTCCTCAAAATGATGAAATCACAAGAAATTGATGAATTCATTCAGGGACCTGGGACGAGAGCCTTGATGAGAGTTGAGCATTTTCAGCTCCGCCTGCCTCTGCAGTGATCACTTTACACCGGCGAGCCTCAAGAAGGGATTCAAGAGGCCGGTGCATTCGTAGCTCGGCTTCCCTGAAAAGGCCAAAACATTCCTGACACATTGTTTTTCTATTTTGAGTGGTTCTGTGCTTATAACCACCAAAACCTCAACTGACATATTAAAACTAAATCTTGTCTCACAACAGAAAGCACTGCGGACAGTATTTTGGGGTTGCAAGTTTTGATAGCGATACAGTTTCTTGTATTCTCCTCTGTGCAGGTTCTTCACCCGGCGTCCACATTGACAAGTGAGACTTACTTCTATTAGCAGCTTTATGAATAGCAAGCGTGGATGACTTGCGTTGTGATTTTAAGCCCCGCCACTCACACGACAGCGTGTCAAACGCACGTCTTAGTTTCATCATGAGGCTCTTATAGCCGTGCTGCTGTAGGAGCCACTGAGGGCTGTATGTTTTCTTCATTATTTCACCAAACTCATAGAATTTTCAGCATTTTTACCCACCTCAATTGTCACTCTAGTCTCAAGCATATTCTGCCTGGAGTTGTCCCATTTATTGTAGCAGCTTTGAGTCGCGAGATACATTTATGTCACACTTTAACTCCCTCAACTTGTTGAATGCTTCAAAATGTGAAATCTCCCTGTGAAGCCAGTCAGATAACAAAAAAACACAAACCCGGGGACTGTTTTCCATACACAGACAAACACAAGCTTGGACTGAGACGGAACAATATTTCCAGACACTTGGCTGAGATCCACCTGAAAATCTGTCCCGAAATTTTACCAAACTGGGTCCGAGCGCAGCCGCGGCACTTTTTCTTTTTTTTTTTTTCTTCCCCGCATCCGACAAATTGCCGCTGAAACACTCAGCTTTGCCAGCTCTCGGTTGCATCTTTTGCCTCCGCAGAAATGACATGTGATTTTCCCCGCCGCGAAAAGGCAGCCGGAGTGACTCCGAAAGTCTCCTTTGGACAAAACAATTTTCTATAGTGAGGAAAATTGGGCGGCGCGCTAATCTAGTACCTCTCCGAAGGAGAGCGCGCCGGTGGGGAAGGTGCGCTGCCGCGGAGTCGACCCCTCAAAACGACTTAAGAAAGGGCTTCTATTATAGATCCATACGTCAATGCGACCCCAGCGCGGCGTTTGACAAACACAAATTGGCAAGCCATTTGGCGGCCTCTTTTTCCCCTCATTACATATGTATTTATTTCAGCAGCTTCTCTTTTCATGCTGTCTGCTCCCGTCAGAGCCTGTGCATTGGAGTGCATCAATAACAGGAACATTTCTGACTCGGCGCTGATAGCGACGACGGCGACGGGAGTGAGAGAGGAAAAGGAGAGGCAGTACAAGAAAGAAGTCTAACAGACAAAGAAGCGCGGCGAGACCTGCATTAAAAGTGTTGATAATGATGTCATATGGCTGTAATCTACCTGGGATCAGCCGTTTGTTGGAGAGAGAATATAAACACCTCAAGGGTAAAAAAAAAGAAAAAAGAAAAACAACAACCAAAAAAAAAAAACACCTGGCAAGCATCCGAAATGTCAAGCAAACAACACGGCCAACTGTGTGTTACTCCTCAGCCTTACTGTTTACAACGCCAGTGTTTACCCGTGTTTCCGAATGGATTAGCATGTTTATAACCTCCACGCTCCGACGCCAGGCCCATGCTCTAATCATTGCTGAAAAGCCGATTTTCGAAGCAGGCGCCGGGATTTATTGCAGGCATGATCGCGCGAACGGAGGCAGAGACACACACACACACACATAGACGCGCCTGTGGGAACGGCGGGCGGCAGCAGCAACTCGTGTTTATGGGCCGCGGTGTCAAAAGTGATCTACAGATAAAACCGCAATCTGACTATTACACTTTGCGGCACTGCTGTAAACAATCGGTGACGCGACGTGATGAGACACGGCTCGTGTGGGTTTTTTTTTTTCCTTTTTCGACGGAAAAACGTGTCGGCCACTGGCTCTGCCACGAGTCGTGCCACAAGGAGTAGGAGTTATTTGGAGGGAAGCAGGTGCTTGTACATAAACAGCTTCAGCTTCACTGAAGTTTGATGGGATCAACAGGAAACAGGCCGAGAAAGCGCTAACACCCAAATAGCTCTGTGTTAAGTCAAGTTGTAAAAGACTGATATGGAGCGCGGTGGATCAACACGTTGTCTGAATTCAGCTCGATGACACAGAAGCAAGTAATCGGCGTCATTGTTCCGACCTCGACTGCTTGAGCGATCGCGCTGTTGTTCTGTCACGAGGTACGAAATGAAAAGTAGCAACTGGATTTGCATTTCTATCATTGGATTGATTTCGTGTATTAATCAGCAGTCACCTGTAACATTCCGGTTCACGCGTTTAATTAAATTACTGACTTAACCTCGCCCGTGTTGCACGGCAGCATGCGTTTGCTCCTGGGTAATCATACAAGACAAAAATATACAAATGTGCAAAATAAAGCAGGTCGGTTGTATCATGCATTCAGGTTCTTTCTGAGGGGTTTAGATGACACCAATATGCCTTCCAGACTCCAAGGCTTGTTGTCGTCTCTGTCGATCAAGAAAACCGGGTTTGACACAAAGTTAATCGAGAATCAACAACAAATAAAAAGCCGCAAGATCATTTATTAATTTACAGGCAACAACGATGGTAATCTCAATCCAAGAGCACAACAATACGACCACTTATTCCAAGTGAATGCATGACGTAAATCCAGCTTCAATCTGTTGAGGCTTTTTTCTGACATGTCAGAAAGCGTCCGGCCATTTGTGACATAACAGGAAGTACAGCAGACATGTCGGCAGGTGGTCTTTGGTGGAGCCAAACCGAGCACACACCGGGTGAGATGACCCCCACTGTCACACCAATGGACCTCTGAAAGTCACCATTTGATCTTAAAGCAATGAGAGAGGGACAAAACCCCAAACATGCACATTGAAATAGAACATGCGGTGCCACAGAGTGACTGAAGTGACACATCATCCGCGGGACTGAGTCTGGGAAACATCACGCGCCATCTGGCAGCGCACCACTATAGGTGGTGAGAACCAATGCTGTGTGTTCACTGATATGCCTGCGAACAGACTGGTGGCATACATGCAACATTCTGAGTATGGCGAAAAGTCACCGCGCACGCCAAATGTACAGGACTCTTTTGGACGCTCTCTCCTGTGGCAAACTGAGAAAGTCAGACCTCTGCAGGTAATTGAAAGATGAGGCGAGGATGCGGTGGCTGGCTCTGTGGCAGACTGACAGTAGATCGCGAGCTGGGCCGGCCGTCACCCAAATCACGAGTGGTCGCCGTGTATCGGGTTTGCATCATAGTGCAGGAACATGATGAGAGGGCGAGTCACAAGTGCCTCACTGACCACACACTTTAACTCGCGAAAGGCTCGAGGCCCACGTATGTGTGCACCACTCTTGCCATTGTGGCTGTGGGTTCGTGTGTGCTCACTCTATGGCTGGATACATTGTAGTTTGGTCTCCTCGCAGAGTTTCAGTGGATGACGATGCATTTCATCAGGCCGCGAAAATGATGAAAACTCTCTCATGTCACATGTTGCTCCAGGTCTTAATAAGATAGCGTGTGAGAAATTGAGTGGGGAAAAAAGGAAAAAGAAAAGAAGATGTCCATGGTTGGATCACATAATGTTATATCCCTTTGATTTTTAACATCAACATCACAAAACAATATTTATTTTCCCATTCTGCGGGCGAAAAAATAATAATATCATGGACTTTGATGTCACGAAAAAAAAAAACCACGAATCAGCCGCCTCACTGGTCGTTCTTTGCGTCGAAGCAAAATGGACAGCTTGTGAATCTAATATCTCTGAAGACAGACTGCACAGGTGGGGACGCGTGACGCCTCGGGAAGCCCTCTCACAGTGACTCAGTCGCCGATTCCATCACAGCCGCACACGGCAACGCAAACCCAGCTCAGCCTTGGACAAACATAAACTGGCATGCCACTTGGCAGCTCCCCCCCTCCCCGCCCCAACCCTTCTCTCATTACATATGTATTAATTTTCTGCAGCCTCTCTCTCCTGGAGCTGCTGTCGGAGGCCGCGCATTGGTCTGCATATAGAACACATCTGATTTGACAGAAACACAGCAACCAGAAGGAGAGAATATCCACTCGGAGCGCCGCGTTTGTTATTTCCGTAGGTACAGCCGAACAAATTAACATCAGCTCGACTGTGGCAGTTCCATCTTTTTGAATTTTTCCATTAGCAATGTTTCAACACAGTTCATGCAAATATTTGGATCCTGAGTCGAACACAGCTGGACTCCGAGTACAAATCGCTGGCTGAATCACTTCAATGCTGGCGCTGCCTTATTGGTGGAGGGGACAGCGCCGAGTGTAATGGAAACACCCACGACACAACGCCTCCATTTCTGAATTACCCAGAAGATCTTAAAGACATTTTGTTCCCAGGAAATAATGAAAAAGCAGTTTCGTAACCCAAATCAGTGGTTTTTCTACACGGTCTCGCCAATTTACAAAAGCAAGAAATTTTCAAAATGAACAGTCTGCTTTAGATTTTCGAGTTGTTTTATTATGCTTTTCTTTGTGCAATTCTAAATTTGACACCCTCATATCAAACAAGGCCTAATACCGCTGGGCGCGGTGTCTTAGCTTCCAGTCTGCTTCAGCAGAGAATCCTTTCGTGCTCTCAGAGCGTCTGGAACAAAAATGTGAAGCCGCGCGCGCCACAGATGGAGCAGAAGCAGGCTGGTTAGCCTAGTCTGAAGGGTCACTGCTGGGCTTTCTTTTTCCAATGGTAATATTTCACATCTATCGATGAGTTGCTGAAACAAACTCCTGAAAGCTCAAGAGTTGTCATGTAGTTTCGTCCATCACTTTTGATCTGGTATAAGCGAACGATTTTAGTCTGCTCTCACACTGTCGGCGTCTGTGTAGGCAGGAAATCCATTGAAAGTTGCACAGCCACACGAGAGGTTTTTCCACCTACTCGGCGCCACTTGACTTGGCCGGAGGGTCTTCTGTTAGACGCTCGTACCTGCTGACCGGATACTTTTTCAGTACCAACTCAAACGTGGTTCCGAACTCAGACAAAGTCGAGCCTGAATTATAACGACAACAACTTGAAGGCCAAGAAGTGATGTTGACGGATAAATCATGACAACTTCTCAGAGTCAGCATCAACATCAACGGCAGGTCTTTTATTTTCTCAATAACGAGGGAAGATGTCAACACTTGAATCAACGCTGTGGTTAGCTGAACAGCGGGTATAACATCGCCTCAAGGTGATCCAAGCATACCTTGTGTCACATACACATGACAACACAAGAGTTTCAGGTCGCCTGGCAGTGACGAGCCACAGCCCACACTGAGGCAACTCGCATCTGTGATGTTCAAGGAATGAAAAGGAGTCGAGGGAAGCAGATCTGATACGCCGCAAAAGCAAAACAGTGATAATGTAATCGCACAACTCGCTGCGGTATTTAGAGGGAGTGAGGTAAAAAGCAGCTTGAAACGATCACTCCATCGAGTGCTAAGCGGAAATCGTGCAATGTTTGGATGACTTTAATGAAAGACTGTAACAATGACTAAAGCAAGGTCCCTGGGTGGGATTTGAGGTACACATCAGCTCTCAAATGGCTGTTCAGAAGAATAGTTCTCTGAAGTCTCTCTGCTGCCATCAATTAAATCCTGACAAAACAAATCTCTGCTCACAAGTGACATGTTCACACATTTTCTTTTCCAGGAAAAAAAAAGAAATAAAAAAAGCTCGAGGTGATTTGCTATTTTTTTCAGTCAGGTGATTGTTTATCTGGGAAAGTGAAATGCCGACGCTTTGGTTAAGGTGGATCGTTTCTGTCTTTTAGTTTGCATGAAACTTTATTTGACTACTTTTCAGTTATCGCCCACAGATGATTGACCTGCAGCGAGTTTACCTGTCAACATCCAACTTTGTTTTGTTTGAGGGAGGACTTGATGAAGAAACCTTGTCTGTGAAGCGTCTCTGTTTCACGAGGTAACACAGTTAAAACAGCCTAAACTGGGGACCGAAAGAGAGAAAGCGGCTTCTACGATCACTGCCCACTCCAAAAAAAAACCACGACATGTTCCTGCACTTCTTTGTGTTCCTTCTCCTCAACAGGAGTCACATCAATATTCAACCAAGGGCCTTTGGATCCAAAAGAATAATAAAGAGCCGATGCTGTTTGACTTGGTCTTCAAGCCACACCACCACCAAATGTAAACAATGTTTAGAGCTGCCGATCTTTATGAATAATTACACGTTCATTACATCTGAGCAGAGGCACACATCAACTGCGACCTCCCTGGCTGGAAAGTTCAAATATATTTATATACGCCATGAATGTTAATTAACACCTGAGAATTCAGAATGAACTTGACCTTTGAATCATGCAAACACACATTGAGTGTGAGCACACTGGCAGACAAACATGTGTATCACTTCTAAGGAAAAGCTTGTAGAGTATTCTCAGTGTTTAATGGTAAGAGGTGAGCGTCTTTTCTTAATATTTTGGCAACAAAAACTCAACGCAGGTGCTGAACAGGAGGAGATGCTGCTGTTTCCTTGAGAAGTCGAGATGTTCGGTGAACCTTTCACCTCCGGCCTCCATAATCGCAGTTCAAACGAGAGAAAGCATCAGTGTGGAATTCAGATGAATTCCTCCAGTGTTTAGGTGTGACCAGGCATTCGTCCTGACTGACAAGCTGGAATGGTTTTCCTCAGGCTCATTGTGTTCCGACATGAAGAGCCATCGGTCTCTTTGTGCCTCTTGTTCCAATACATTCAGTGCATTCAGACCATCAACAATGGCAACCATGAAATCCAGTTTGCATCCTGACTCACGTCTCTACAGTGATGCACATTGCTGACGCGTGGAACGTATCGATCTTTCCTGTGTACGTACTGATTTCAGTGAGCATCTGAGTTGCCGACTGGGTGGGGGTGGACGTGTCAGGGCCCCCCCGGCCCCCGCCCACCCGGACCGATTCGATCCAACAATAAAGGGACACAAACTGTGTTATAGCCCAAAGTGTTGGTTTGGGTGTCTTTGAACTCTTCCATCTTCCTGTGCGACTCCTTTGGAGAGCTGTGGCTTTCAGCCACATATCAAAGAAAAAGCTTTTCTCTCTCTCTAAGTAATCACTTCCAAGACAAACGGTTGGTATTGAGACATCTTACATCCCGTGTCTAATTAATGGCTCCCCCTCTGCTTCTGTAATAATTCAAGATGAAGGACAATAAATAAATGGCGTTGCAGTGGCACAGGTTCCTGTCTGAAGGAAGGATTCGCTAAAAGCCGAGGTTTTAGGTTTATATTTGCCTCAAGTTCACAAAAAAATATGTGATTTTATTGCTTCTTCTTAACTGCGAATGTTCCTGCCGTCAGACGGTTGAGTCTGCTGTACTGTAAAAGAAAAATGAGCAGGGTATTTTGGAGTTTATTTATATCTTCCGAGCTTACTTTTTCCTTCCCCCCCCAAATGACAAAAATCCTCTGGAGAGAAGAATTGAAGGAATGCATATTTGAATGTGCGAAACCCCCGAGAGACCGATAAAGCTCCCCGAAATGAAATTTAAAGAGAATGACAAACAGAAACAAGGCCAAGCGGGCGAAAAAGAAAAACCAGGAGATATTAAAAGTCAACACAGAGCAGAGAGAGAGGAGGAAAAACTTAATGTGGAGAATAAAACACGGAGGGGGGGGGGGATTTAAAGGTGCTTTGTGTGACTCGAGCTCCTGGTTGGTTTCGATAGCTGAAACAAAAGGTTGACAGGCGGCGTACGAGTGATGAATAAATAGACTTAAAAGTCCAAAAAGAATCTGAAACGCTGCGTTTACTTATCAGTTGGGTCTGGTTCAGCTTTATCACACGGTGAAAAGCTGCTGGCTGCTGGCTGTGAAGGAGCCATCGTACAGTAGCGTTACGGTGCTGTTGTCTCGGAGGCGTGTCTTCTCGTTTGCGCGCCCACACTCTGATCCAGAGGCGCACGAGGCAATTTACAGTGAAACATGGTAGCGGTCTGATGACAGCAGACGGAGCTGCTTGAAAGAGAAAAAAAAAGGACAGAGTTTCATTAACCGTGACCCCTCGGACGCTCCGACGAGGGCGTCCTACCCCCCCGAGCGCGCCCCCCTCCGTGCTGATGAGGAGAACGTCGCCGTCTATTTTCTTCCCCGCTGTATTCGAAGTGCTTCTCTCGAGCTCACCTCTCACCTTCGCCAAGGCTTCAGCCAATTAGGATGAAAAACAAGGTTAATATTTAATATCGCCTTCCCTGAGAGGAATCCTAACCGCGCCCGGATGCGCCCGGATGCGCCCCGGCGACGAGCACCTCTCGGATTCCTCGGCTGCCACGTGCCACCCTTTCCGGGAATGACGTTCGCCAGGGGTGATTTGGACTCCAAACACACGTGAGCTGTTTGTGTTTGAGAATCTGTGGCAAGGGGCAACACGGAGGGTACCATGTTCTCCCCTCCCCCCGCCCCCTGCTGGTCTTAAAAACACAACGAGGCGTTCTTTAACAGCAAAAAGCAGAAGTTTTACGGGGTGGGCGTTTGATGAAAAAACATGAGTGGGCATGATTGGACTCAGATTTGCTTGGAGGGGTTGTAATCTAAGGAGGTGGTGCATCGGGGGCAAGTTAGGAAATCTTTCAGCCTCAGCAGAAAATATTGCTTTTCTCCAGCGTTCATAAATCTCATTTGGGGTGAAGACTGATGAGCAGGGAGAAAGAAAAGACGTTGCCGATAATTTTGGGTAAAAAAAAAAAGTCAGGATGGAGAGTTCTCCAAAGAATGTGATAAACAAAGCAAACTGCTGCAAAGTGGCTGTCTTCACATGGGGGAAAAAAACTAATCTGAATAATCAGCTTCAACAATTCCACCAACGTCACCTTGACGTAGTTCTATTGACACTTTCCGATTGACCTCAACAGGTTTCGTGATCTTGTTTCCGATCCCATCTGGAGCCCATGTAATCAGGACATTAGATCGTTTCTCACTGTTGCACCTTTACTCATGTTGAGCATGTCACCCAAAACAAATGATGCTGGGATGATTGGTCTCCACGTGAACCATCACACACTCTGTTTTGAGAGAAATGGTGAATGGAGGGCAAAAATAGATTATGCAAGACTCTAAACAGGATTTCTCTTCTGGTTGTTGCAGTTTTACAAGAAGAGCAAAAGCACCACAACAAGCTTGATGGTGGGAGACAGAAATCGAGAGAAAGCTTGCTGGTTTATGTGGAGAAAGAACATACTACAGCAAGATTCTTTTCACCACCAGAAAAAACCCCAACCTGTTCCATTTGCTCGTCTCCACAGCCGCCCGACTGTACGAGTGTCTTCAAGCCATGATGTGTGCCAGTATCCGCCTGAGCCATTGCAGTTATACTAAACGGGAAATGTACAGTATGTACAGCTCAGATTCTGGGGACATTCTCGTGAATATTCATGGACAGTCTGTGTCTTTCATAGATCTGCTTAAAAGGCCTAACAGGCAAAGAATTAATGATGTGTGCAAGGAAGTCCTATCTATGAGGAACACAGCAAACACGATTGACGACCGTAGTTAGGGAGAGGGATGTACATTCACGTCATGCTAAATAGTTCTGGATATTTGAATATGTTGAATTTTTTTTTTATCTGCCTTACACTTCCGCATGAAGTTCGCAGATATTGGAGAAGCAGTTAAAGGATGTAAAAGTAGGTTAAATTAGTGCTCCACTGAAGGTTTGGGGACTTGTGGGGTGTCGTGGGAAACAGCAGGAAGCGCCTCGTGGAGCAGATAGAGAGAGAGAGACGCTGCTTCTTAAAGAGAAGGGTAAAATAAGGACAGCGTCTACGTTCAAACAGTTCTTTTATCCCACGTTCCTTGGTTTGTTCTTTGTCTGTAGTTGAATGAAACAGGTTAGTTTTGGGGAGAAAAAGTAAATAAACGTGGAGGAAAATGGAATCAGCAGGACTGAGACACGAGCTGAGACCAAATACAAAGGAATAAGACACGATTTGGCCTCTTTGGGGTTTTCCAGTGTCGCATGCCTGTAGTCCATGAAACTATCGACTCAATCCAAACTGTGGTGGAGAGGAGCACAGTGAACCAGCTGAAAGGTATTGAACCACAGCAGGTGTCCTTTGTGTTCTGCCACCAAAACCTTGGCAGGAGCGTCTTTAAGTTTGGTGAGAGTTCTTCTCGCATCGATGAAGTTTATCAAGCACCTGCCAAAGAAATGGGAGGAATCCGGAGGGCAAGTGAACACTTGGAACTCATTGTCGTCTTTTCAAACCGGTTATATGAATTAAAGACGCATCCTTCTCCCTCTGAGTCACCCTGGAGCCTTCTCTTTTGTAAAGGTGGTCGGTGGCCAGTGTGAGCATCCTGCCTGCTCTTCAGTGACTCACTTCCATCGGAGCACTTATGAAGCTGTTTGTGCTGCGGTGGTTCCTCTATTGGATCAAACCTCAGGGGTCAGCCTTCGGACCCCAGGTGCATCAAATGAGCCACAGATGGTCGTGACCCTGTCTCAGTCCAACAGTTATGCTTCCTTGGGCCATGACTGGCAGGCACGAGCTCCCGCATACCAACCAGACTTCACCACACCTACTTGGAGATGCCCTGAATTTGGAGTTCACACTTTGGAATTTTGGCCCCTTAAAGAAAACAAACAAAAAAAAAAACAGATCCATGTACAGTCTGATGGCACATTTTGTAAGCAGGAGACCTTTAGTCTTGTAGGCATTGTAATCATGCATTGATGACAAAGTTACAGCTCAACAATCGACTGTGAAGTGATGTAGATGGAACAAAACCTAAAAAACTTACATTGTTGTCAACACTCAAACTACACAAAAACTACCAAAAGTCTGACTTGACTTTATTTTGATAACTGATGCACAAACGAGTTGGTGGAATGATGGACTGCTGTTTGATCAGGTTGTTGCACTGTTCAGTTGAGTTTGAAACTCCTGACCAGTGAAGGTGAAAAGAATAGAGTAGATTTTATCTTCCAGCTTCCTGCTCAGCGATTTCTTTGAGTCACCTTACTGAAAAAGGTCTGCTTACATTCGGTGTCTATAGGTGAGTGTGTGCATGTGTGTGTGCGTGTGCATGTGCCTGTGGTTGAGTGTCTATGTGTGTTCAACCAACTATTACTGGCTCCGCCCACAACCCTCAAATGGAAAAAGGAGTATAGAAGATGAGCGAATAAGTTGGGGAGTAATATTTTGCTCATTGTTAAATTTGTAGCAATAGATCAATTTTGTTTCTTGCTTTCACTTTAAATTTTAAATGATGTGTAACTAGCCTTTTTAATGCAAACTCAGCACTAGAAAAAAGAAAAACCTTAGAAAGTCATGAAAAAAAAGTCTAATTATTCTTGTTTCATTCAAGATCTTTTGCTGTTGAGGATGTGAAAGCAGCAAAACGACATAAAAAGTCAAGCAAGAACAAAACAAAACAAAAAAAACCCAAAAGTGGAAGAGATTTCTAAGAGTGGAATGAAACATCGCTGAGGAAACGCTGAGCGACTGTTTGTGCTACCCGGAACATCCATCACCCCCTCCTATCATGCACCATTACAGTGACTGTAACTCCAGTCTAACATCCGAAAGGCACAAATCAAGCAGACCATCTGGTTTTCATCATACAGTACCCCGCGGCGGCTCCGCTGTCCTCCCATTAACAGCCACCTTTACAAAGCAAATATTTTTCCATAGTTAGACACTGGGGACCTTCCTCTTTTTTTTTCTTTTTTGAAGCCTGTGGAATTGGTCCAACAGCGCTGTCCCTCTGTCCTGTATCCCTGTCAGGCTGTCTGAAGGATTATGAGCAGTTGGCTAAATCCTTTTTTGATATCTTGATGCTGTCAGCTACGGAGTGGGGCAGACGCCACAAATTGAGTCATGAGGTGTCAGGCGGCTGTGCCGAAGCGACATTAGCAACGCCCAGGAAAAAACGCAGCAGGGAGGGGAAATGTTTTTTTCTTTTGAATAAATTTTAATCATTCGGAAAGTGCTCGGCACGAATATTCCTGTTGTTCCCCATTTCTCTTTCATCCATATAGAGGCTGCGCAGCTGTGCTATAGCTACACACTCTATTCATGGGTGGTCCCTGGAGTACGGCGCGCTGTACAGATATTCAGACATAACAAGACGGCAAGCTTGTTGTGACAAATGACAACAGTGGTGATGCGAGACGAGTGTAAACGTGCTTTCAATACATTATCAAGCTGGTGGAGTCTGTTCTTCCATGAAAAACAAGGAGAAAAAAAAACCCTGTAAGTTATTTGTGATACATGTTATTATTCTAGGTCACGGGTTTCTTTGGAACATCGCCCTCTCCTGGCAGAAACGGTTGTGATGGGAGCAAAGAAATGAACAAGCTCGCAACTATGCTGGTGCAGGGAGGAGGCCTGGATGCATCAAAGGGTGAAAATAACATTGAAGGAGATTAGATCTAAACGGGAGACATGAAACGCTGCCCCCTCTGGTTGAAAGGAAAGAGGCTTCACTTGATAAAATGAATAGATGAGGGTTGGCTGTGGCCACAGGCATGTAACCTTCAGAACGATATTGCCGCTCGGTGTCGGCACCGCATCCTCCCAAACTGCAGCTGCATCACAGCCAACCTCCAACCTCCCACGTCTGCACTGAGTGACAAACGCCACTGATACCAGATGCACTCGTGTCTCCTTTGTTTCCTTTTATCTCATTCTTCGGAGGGTTTTTTTTTCCCTAGCATGTAACCACGTCAACATAACCTTGTCAACGCGACGCGCCCCACGTTGTCACAGATTGTAGTCATGGAAACATGATTAGCATGTGTGTCGAATGCTCCAGGGTCACGCTGATCAAACTGACGTGGTACCTCTCCAGTTGACTTGCGTGGACCATTGGCGCCTGCTCCTGAAAGCACTCGGTGGCACCAACAGGGAGCCTTGTTGCCGTGCGAGCGTCGCACCCTCTGTTGGGAGCGACTCGCCATTCGTTGTCTTGCCCGAGGACACGAGAAACACAGAGAAAGATGAGAAGACAACAGCTCACCCTGAGGATTGGAGGGTGACCCACTCTGCCACCTGAGGCACAGCTGCTTCAGTCAGCGCGTCGTTTCCAACATGTATTCATCTATTCCAACAGCTGTCTGGTCATGAATGAAAAAAAAAATCACATCAGCGTCTCTACTTTTGTACAATCAGTGCTTTTTATTGTCTTTCTTTGGTGTTGAATTTGTCTCATGTTATCTGTGTTATCGTGATTGTCTTTGTATTGCATTTCTCATAAAAGAGATGTGGAACTATATTATTGTTTCAAACATAAGTACATCTCTATCATCGCTGCTTCTAAGTAGAGCCGTCTTATTGTTGAAATTGATTTTTTTCCTCCTAGACGTAACCAAGAGAGATGCAGCCGTTTTATAGGCACTTGTGTCTACAAATGGTTATTATCATGGTCATAATGGGAGCCCGTTATTGCCATGTTCAAAAAATGTCGTCTTTTTCCAGCTTGGCAACACAGACTGTACATTTATTCCCTCCTGGCTCCGATTCTGGTGTTTTGCAGTCTGACTTTAACACTTTATTAACCGCAAGCAAAATGATCACAAACGGGCCTGTCGAAGGGCCGGGTGATATTTTAGAGAGTGCCTGAGAAAAACCTCAAAGCTGTGTGTCGCTCATGTAAATCTGCTAATCTTGGTACAGAACTGGAAACTTAGAACAATACAAAGCAGCTAGTGAGTCTGTGTGGTACATCATGACTGAACACAATATCATAGTACTTCCACAAGGGTCCAGGGACCACCCAGATTGAATCTCAAGTTTGTCTCATTTGGGTGACGAGACATTGTGATGGTCTGACCAGGGTCAACCCCGGCCCACCTCGGCTGCAGCCCCCCCTGTGATGGTTAGGAAACAGAGGGAAAAAAGGGGGACTCAATGAGAGCGGTGAGGCAGGAATGTCAAGCTGGACATAAAATAAAAGAAGAGAGGATTGGATAACATCAAGGGCATGAGGGGGGGGTCAAAGGTCACCTCTGGCTCACACCCGTTGCCTCGCTGCGGATGCAGTAACTTGAAATCATATCCAATTTGGCACAAGTGTTGTTGTTTAAAGAGGGATGAAGCGATGGTGGAGTGAGCTGCCCATCTGGAACAAGTCATTGTGAGGAGATTAGCAAGTGTGATCCAGAGGAGCTTCTTCTTGGCCATCGTTACTGTTCCCACAGCAAACTTTCAATCTGCCCGAGTTCATTCTGAGGGAAGAGGAAGGAGGTCTTTGAGGTGGCTCTGATTATTTATTTAAAATCAGGTGATTAAAAAACAAGCATTCCTCCCACCAAATTATTCACTTAAGGAGACTGTACAACATATTGGGAACCTCCCTTTTGCACCGACTTCGCTCATTACTTTTTTATTACAGTACTTAACAGTCTTCAGTCTGTACATTATGCGAGTCTGGACAGACATTATTGTGTGTTGCTGCTCTGATGGTTGCTGGAGGCAAACAACCGTGAGGCAGTGATTCCACTTGCTTTTTTTGCTGTTTTTCTTTTGCTTCGTTTTATACCCAAGGTGCCACCAATGTGCCCGCTCGACGGCCCACCGAGGTGAGATTCATGGTTTGCTTCAAGTCTTTTTCACCTTTAAAAGTTATTGTTCTGTGCTGTGGAGGCACGAGCACAACACGCTCGCCAATATCACTGCAGAGACTCGTCGACTTGCCCCGATCACGGTGCTGCAGCGCCATGCTATCAGCTGTTAACAACAAGCTAAAGACTCCTGCATATTTAGGGATTTGATGAGTATTTTACACTGAGTCATCCTCGCACAGGTCATCCCTCAGTTTCCTGGGGGTTTTGCTCCGTTTCCTCCCGGCTGTCCCGTCCCCCCTCGTCTCGCCCCGTCCCCCCTTCGAGTGGATTTAACAGGTAAATCAATCCGGGTTCGGCGCGCTCACCTGGATTCACCTGAGCAGGCTGATGGATGGAGACAGTCGCTGCTCCTGATGTGCTCATATTTTGTCCACTCGGCGTTCGCCCTGCCCGGGCCCCTTCACCACTGCTCTCTGTTGGTTAGTGAGTTTGGGGCTGAGGGGGTGATGAATGGTGTTTTTTTTTTTTTTTTAATGGAAGAGGCGAGGGAAGGGCGGAAGGAGACGAGGAAAAGGAGGAAGAGGAGGAGGAACAGAGGAGATCAGGAGAATGCTAACGCTGCTGTACTCACACATGGAGGCGTTGCTCGGGTGCGTGCGCTGGAATTTTGGAGCTGCATCCTGCTCCAGCTTGCCACTCCCCGTCCCAGCTTCAACCCCCCCCCCCAACCCCCATCAGGCTGATTAATAGTGAGAAGAGCCAGCTGCATTCCTCTCCCCTCAGAGAGGTCAGGCATATGGCAGAGTGGAGAGCCAGGCGGCAGAATTATCATATCAAACCTGTTTCTCACTGATACTCAAGGGAGCGAGCGTCTTCGCCATTGATTCAAAAAAAGAAAAAAAAAGAAAAAAAGAGCAAGTATTATGAAGATCAAGGTGCTCGAGCCATCTCTGACAACCACTGTTAGCGTTCAGATTACGGACTTTCTTTCCTCCCCTCCTCCTTCTCGTGCGCCCGGCTATGCGAGGGCTGTCAGGCCCCTTTTCATCTTCCTCACTGTATCTGTCCTCGCACAGGTCCCACCATGAATTATGCATGAGGCGGCAAGGCCAATTTCTCCAAATGTTTAAGCGCGTAACCTGCGAGGCTCGGTCCTGACCTCCTCTGTACATGGAACATCAGTGGTTGGTGGCTGTCGATCTTAAAGGGCCGGGAGGTGCGCGCAAGCTGTGTCAGGGTGACGACGGGGAGGTCTGGAGATCACACAGAGTGGAGCAGGAAGTTTCACTTCTGACTCTCTGACGGCAAACCTGCACAGGACTTTTTTTCCTCCAATGCAGCTAATAAATGAAACATTGCTAATATGTGTGATTTTAGGTCCCGGTAATACGTACTCAAACTCACTAAAATTATTCCTACTTTTTCTTCACTCACTGCCTCCTCCAAGGAAACTCAGATTTTCGGGAGCTGTGATCCATCTGTCTGTTTTCAGGGCAGCGAAAAGTTTTTGAAGGATTCAGGGTGGTAAAAAGAGCAGGTCACGATGCGGTGACCCAAAATGAGGAGAAAAATGACATTTTTTGTGGTGCGTTCTCAAAGTATGTGGCCCTTCAAGGGAGTCCGGTCTCAACTCAGCTGAAGCAGGAAACATTAGGAGCTGTGTTGATGGACGTTTGCGCTCTTCAAATGTACTTATAGCTTTTATAATAATGACAAATATTGGAATAAAAGCAAATCAATATTTACTGTTCTTTACAGTAACTCTTTGACGAGTTGTATCATAGTTATTGTTACTGCAAGTACAGTCAGATCCTGTTTGATAAAGTTACTCCTGTAAGTCTTCTGAAATGAGTATGTCTGATTATTGTGCACACTGCTGTATTAATGTCCTGTTGCTGTCTCACAGTAGCTCAGTTCAACAAGAAGCAACCAATTAGATGCTCTCATGACTGCTGAAAGTCGTGGTGTTATTTGTAAAACTGCCGTTTTATAAAAAGTTGTTGAATAAATGGTTTCCAACCTGAGGACTTGGTGAGGCACCAGAGATCACAGTGGGAAACAAGGCTTTGTCTGCACTGAGGTTGCCAAAATCAGAACTACGCGTTTACAAGAAAACTGGAAGAAAACACTTTCAAAAATGTGCAGCAGAACTTGGAAACCTTCCAGCACTTTTATTTTGAAGGCTCTGGCTTTCATATCCTAGTGAGAACGTGTGTTCCCACCTGCGATCTGTGTCATTGACAAAGTGAGGATTGTACAGCAGGTCCAAAGCCTCTCTTGAGGGATTCAGAGGGGAGACAATGGTTGAACAGTTACTGTTGTTAAAATCTTCCACCTTTATTTTGAAGGGATGGAGGGCTGTCTTACAACTTTGTCTTCAGCAACTGGTTGCACCCTTCGCTGGTCAACACTTTCAGGATGTTTACAGTGAGTGTGCCAGAGTCAGTCAGCACTAAATGTGTTAGCCTGGTGGAGCCTGCGGGACCGTCGGAAAGCTTGTGTGACGTGTTTCACGGCTCCAGAGTAAATATAAATGACAACTGACAAGCTTCCAAGTTCATGGCACCTCCAGACATCTTAAGTGCTGGGACGAAGCAGGGAGAGAAGCTGTCAAACAGCCAAGAATTACAGCTGTCAAAGATTATGAACTCAGGAAAGACACAGAGAAATGCTAACTGTCAGAGGACATTATTCTGACCACTTCAACCACCCCACGGGAGGCGGCCGATAGAAGAGATACACAAATGTTGGTTTTTACAGTGCCTGATTTCATGCTTGACTCACACGGGGCGAATACCTACAATATGGAGACTCTCTCCACCGCTGCTCGCAAGCAAGTGTAAAACCTCTGAAGCTTCATAACAGAGTCACTGAGTAACTGTGAGTCCTTGGATTTCAAACAGATACATGGTAAAAGATGTATGTTAGTGCAACCTTTGGGACCAACAAAGTAGAAACTAATTGCAAACATGTTATTGATGAGGCAGTTGGAATTACTCAGTTCGCATTGAACATGCTGATTGTTCATGGAGTTGTACAATCAATACTTGTGTAGAAAAACTCTCTCTCTCTCTCTCTCTCTCTCTCTCTCTCTCCCTCTCTCTCCCTCTCTCTCTCTCTGTTCCACTGACGTCATATATATATATATTTATAAGCCTTCAATGAACAGAGAGAGAGGAGAGAGAGAGAGAGAGAGCGATAGATAGATAGATAGAGAGAGAGAGAGAGAGAGAGAGAGAGAG
>JAUESF010000001.1:4190368-4204905 GCA_032274765.1 Malacoctenus tetranemus | reverse complement strand
TTATTATTATTATTATTATTATTATTATTATTATTATTATTATTATTATTATTATTATTATTATTATTATTATTATCCGCAAACAAACAAGAAGAAATGCAAAATGGAATCTTTAATAATGTTAAACCTTATCATTTTTTGGAAATTCTAAATTCGCACATCCAATTTTCCTATTTTTTAATGGAGTTACTCTTCCATTTTCTTGAATAAATTGGATTTTTTTTTAACTCCCTCCATTGTTCAATTAAATTACTTTTGGCCATTTCCATTTTCATGTCTTTATCCTGTCTTACAGATGGAAATATTAACGTTTGGCATTTCATACTGGAAGTGATATTTATCCCAGAATTAGATAACTGCGGCCCCTACATTAACTCCCCATCCTCTACTATTCCTCCATATTTCAAATTAGCTGAGGTGCCTCCTTTGAATGAAGCCCATTTGTGTACCATTCTGAAAACCTTCTGATATTTTATGCCAACCTGATTGAAAGTGACAGTCCAACCGTGAATCAACCACATTTATCCCTCAGTTACAATGACTTCCCCACTGAAATTGTGTTCCTTCTGAAGCCTGCTGCCCAATAACGAACGAGCTTAGGACCCCTTTCAGAGCAGTGTTTGATTGCAGTCCGTAAGCGACCCAAAGACATCGAAATAAACGGAACCGAGAACAAGATGGCCAGCAGAAGCTTTATCTCTCTTCAAGTTGCATGTTTCTTAGTCAGCAGCATTACTGCAGATGCTTTAAAGAAGTTCAACAACATAAGTCAGCTTGTATCTGTTCTCACGTCTGTTGCATCTTTGGCTTCAATCCTCAATGTGTGAGGATGACCACCAAGTGCACCGAACTACAAGTCATTGTTTTACAATCACGGAGTCTCCCACACAGTCGCTCCCTAACAAACGAGTGGGCACAGCTCCCATACAGGCTGTCTACACTTTATTGGAGGTCCACCGTCTCGGCCAAGAGCACTACGGCAAACTGACAGGACTAAAAGGCAGGAAGTGAACCATCAGCCTCTAAATTAGAGACAAAAATATGACAAAATTTTACAATAATATCACTCAGAAGTTTGCACTTTGGTTTTGTTTTTTGAAACTTGTCATAAGAGGCCAAATTAAAAGCACACAAACCATAAATAATTTTATTTTCTCCTCTTGGGGCTTTAGCATGAAACAGTTTCAGTTCGGAACATGCAAATGTGTCCTAAAGTAACACCATCTGAGATGTTATTGCATGGGAAAGTTGCCCGTCCAAGGTGTTGATCATATTCAGACTAAAGTTAATGGTGACAAAACCGTGTTGAGCTTTACAAATACACAACTATTCCTTTTTTCATGAAATGCATTTTTATTTTTGTAATAAGATTAAGAAAAAAGGGTTGTTTCCCAACTCTGTAAACATCGGTATGAGGGAAAAAGATTTAGCAAAGTTATAGTAAAGCTCAAAAGACGTTGTTGACAGTGGTGATTGTCCTGACATTGATTGTTGTGGTGAGTGATGTGCTTTTATCACAACTGGCATTGTGAACAAGACGTTTCCACAGAAACAAGGAAATCGCTTTCTGCCGCACAAGTGCTGAACTGCGTGCCTCTTTAGCGTTTAGCTGTTAGCTGACAAAGAGTCACGTTTTATGCTCCCTCTGTGACATGTTTGTCTCTGCTCGGTGAACTCGAGCGCTAACAGCCTGAGCTAACCAGCTCATTGAGTCCGTCATCAAAAGACCTCAGATAATCATTTGACATGAAGGGGTCAAGAGGGCCATCTAACACAATCCAGCTTCACTGTCCTCAGGTGAGGCACGAAGGACAAAACACGGTGCTGAAGCTCGTGAACGCCACGTGACTCACAGTTGTCACCTCCATGCACAGACACATCGTTGTACAAGTGAACCTTTGCACGCGTTCAGGTCTGCTTTCGCAGTATGTTGATGAAAATTTCAGTGCAGCCATCCAAAGCGAGACGCGTGGCAAACAAGAGCAAGACTCACATTTCAAACTCTGGCGTGGTCCAATAAGAATTCAAAAACATGCACTCTTCTGCTGCCAGTGCATGCACAAACACCTGATAAGCTCTCAGATGGAAGAAATGAACTGGCTGACGTAAAACAGGGTGTTAAACAGTCTTGGTGTTGTTGAGGCATAAGAGCTCTTGATCTGTTTCGTCCTGCAACACATTGAAAGCAAGTGATTCACTCTCCAGGCAGGAGGCTATGGATGGGCTGTCTACTCTTGTCCCATATGGCTTCATTTGCTATATTTTTCCTCTTCACTACAGTTTATATTGAAACATTTAATATGCTTATTGTTCAGTTTGGTCCAAGCAAAGGGACTAAAACCACACGCAAAGGAAAAAAAAACGTCAGGCTCCTTTGACTCTCCTTTGGTTTTACTGTTCATACTTCACACACTCATAAATATGCTCACGCAGGAGAAACAGCCTCTTCCATCTCTGCTCCGACTAAATACACCATACAATCAAATAAAAAAGCAACAGCAATATGACCCGAAAGAGCGGGAGAACAAAATTGCTCTGATATCGCAGATATCGACTGCGCAATTATTGCACGCGGATGTCAGATCGAGGGCATATGTGCGGAGTGAGGAGGATTCATTATACGTACGCTGACATGCCACCGACATGCCATTATTCCATACACTCGGCGAGGTAAGGCGTGAATTTGAAAACAAACTGATACTAATTCCCAACCTCATTTATATGCAAATTCTGTTGAGTCCCCGGTCTGGCTCGCAGTCGGGCGAGGGCGAGGATACGTTTTACTACGTTTGTTTTTTATTTTTTTTCAGTATATGATGGGCCGCCGAGATCCACCTGAGGGTGTGTGTTTGGTTTTATGTTCACGATGATGGATGCTACTCCTCACTCCTCCTCGCCCCGCGTCGATAGAAGTCCAAATGAAGAGCTCATCGAGTTTATTTTATTTTTCCAAGTTGCCAGTGTTTGTTGTTGTTGTGGGTGGTGGGGTTTAGTGGTTTTTTTTTGCCCAAAATATCACACCATGCTGTAATCCTGCCTGCCGAGGATCCTCTTAGTCCTCCCTAAACAAGCCAGCCTTCTTCGGAGTGCCCATAAATACGCGTCGAAAGGAACAGGCCACTTTACACATCGTTTCTCCAAAGTTGTAAATAACGATGGTTCGAGTTTCACCTCCTGGCCTCCGCAGTGTAAACGGCCCGGGCTGGAAGCTTTGTCTCCCTGCAGTACGGTCACCTGGGGATGGGGGGTGGGGGGGAACTTGTTCACACGATCGCACACACCTCAGACTGCCACAACTTTTCCCTACATCAAAGTCGGCGGACGCGGGCAAGGTGAAGAGAGAGAGAGAGAGAGAGAGAGAGAGAGGCAGAGAGAGAGAGAGAGAGAGAGAGGCTGCTGCGGTGAAAAAAAATGCTGCTGTGCTGTGCTGTGCTTCTCTGCAGGCAGTGGGGGATGAAACTTTTTGTTTTTTTTTCCAGAGGAAACAGAGTGAACCGAGCTCACCGCGGCAGGATGAGCAAAAGGGGAAAAAAAAGGGGGGGACGCCGAGTCAGTTCGATGACAAACACTAATTAAACCCATGGACGTGCCGAGCACTGATCAAATGAAACGTGCCAAATAGAAACACCTACAATCAGAGTGAAAGCGATTCAGCATGCCAAATTAGGCACTCACAATTAATAGAAGCGCAAGCTGCCTAATTAAATGTAACACTATTCCAAAATGGTGGGGGGGGCTCAAGACGAAATAGCAATCTGTTTGTTGAGCGAACGGCTGAAATAGGTGGAGCAAAACAAATCATGAAATGTGACCACGGTGGAGCTTTTGAGGACAAACCGAATTCCTGAAAAACATTCTGAAAAACAGGATTTATTTCAAGGAAAAACACGCTTGTCAACAAAGTAATGATGGCATGTTTTTTTTTTATTCGTCTGTGAACATTGCGAGTAAGTTGACACGTTACGGCAATTTCTGTTACCCCAAACAATCCCACCTCATTAAAGCTTCACCACTAACCCCTGGTGCCTCTTTGTTTGCTAATATTTACCATTATGCTCTCTTACGTATTATTTATCGTTGGTATCGGAACCCCAGCATCAGCTGTAGCAGTAATGAAAGAAAAAAAACACACTCTAACCATTTAGCTGATGATCATAATAAGCGTGTGCGGTAACCTGTACCCAGCTATTAATTATGCTAGTACATACACACAAATGTGCATTTGAAGGCGGAAGCTTTAAGTGCTGCAGTCACATGTCCGCTCACCTCCAAAGGAAACCGAAGGAGTTCCATCTCCTCACTGTAGAAGATCTGACATAAACTCTTCAGACATGTGAGGACTTGCTCCTTTTCTGCTAAAGTAAAGCTGAATGATCACCCAAAACAAATAATCTCAGGCTAAAGGGGATTTGTGTCTTTTCAATCTCACACAGGTTCGCATGAATCTTGGCCCAGACCTTGTCGTGAGAACTCATCGCGAAGGAGGGAAGTCACTGAAGACGGATAGAGTCGCGCAAAGATTTGGGCCCGCTGGCTTTTACCTCCTCGCATGCCAACTTTCTCTCTGAAGAAATTGATCCTGAAGGAAGTTAAAGTACAAGCGGGAAGAAGTCGGAGAGGCAAATCAAATTTTAGTGGAACTTCATCAGGCCTGGGCCACCAGTCAGGGCCGCCTCTGCGGTCTCATTCTTTATCCGTCACCAAACCACTGCGGTCCTCATCTGATACTATTGTGACAACAATGTTTTATCAATACTTTGATCGAGAGCACCAAACCCCGGAGTCCGGCACAAAGGCCACCATTCTGGGGGCCTTTGTGCCTGGTGGCGCCACCTTCTTTCCTGCTCTTTTCCTCTCATCCGCTCTGCTGCTTTCTCTCCCTCCCTCCCTCCATTCCTGATTCATTGTCCATCACCAATAATAGTCTGTGGCTAAACTCAGAGCGCTTCCCTCCCCTCTAACTTCTATACATTTCTTCTCATAACACCACATTAGAGCTTGCCTTCTGCACCGAGTCCTGCCTCTTATTAACTACATACATTGAGATCTGTGTCCAATCTCCTCCGCAATTGAATTCTATTAATATCCTCTCAGCAGCTGTCTGCGCGCTGATAAGATTGTTCATTTTTCATTGCTGTAGAGTGGACAGCGTTTCACAGCCGCAGTAAGTGAGTCAGTTTTAGGCGACCGCGGGGGTCAACTGTCTTGAAGGACATTGGCTCTTTGGCTTCGAGACACCGCATTTCCTTTATCCCCCTCCCTATTTGGTGGGGATTTTGTCACGGCGACTCCTGGCAGTATTTTTTACGGTGGCTGCACCATATATGCGCGGGCGCCCGTTGCGCATGGAGAGGCCGGGGCGGAGGCAGAGGACGGAATTTAAATGCAAGCCGGGGGTTCGACGACGACCTTGAGTCCTGGAAAAAAAAAGCGGCCGAGCTGGGCCCCCCCAGATGGTCCGACGGGGAATATATGGAACCCTGTTGTGCATGAGGAAAGTCACCAACTCTTGTTGTCTGGCTTCTAAGAAGGAACCACGGCTGATCTGCACATTAAAAAAAGAAGCCAGAGACACCAACCGCTCCGAGACGTATGCCTCACAGATTTAGCACGTTATTAGCTTCATGACATTTATGAAACAAACACCAACAGCGGAACTGAAATATACATCACGAGACAACACTGCCTTTTATTAGAGTTGACTATTAATGGTCAATTTGGCATTTTCCCTGGCATAAGAGTGCCTGCAGGCGCTGCAGCTGTATATTAGCGGTGGGGGCTGGGCAGGGAACGGAGCATGATGCCATTTAATTTAACTGCATATGCATTTCACGCTAATAAAACATCACGATTTACAGTTATGGTTCCGTTTCAGTGGCCTAAACAGCTGTGGTAAATCTCCGTGTTGTGCAGGCAACTGCTTGGAAACATAGTGGGGCAGAAAGAAAAACAGTGCATTGTTAAAATCAAAGTTACTCGACTCCCTGCAGGTGGTGATGAAAAGTAATAAGAAAGATTTGAAGTATTGGAAAACCATCAGACTCCACCACAAATAAATAACTGGCTGTGATATTCTTCAAAACAGTCAAGTGATGGTGGGAATGGGGGAATAGTGTTGCAAAAAAAAGAGAGAGAGAAAGAAGAAGAAAGAAATCAATTTCAATATCGCGATTTAGCCGTGAGAATTTTTTCGTCCATGACAAGAAAAGAGACAGAAATTGGAGAAGAAAACACAGAACGGCTCTGATGAGGCAACACAAATGCAAAGTGTTGTGAATGCAGCTCGAGACAGACCTCCAGAGCTCCGCTGACGTCCAGCAATTCATCAGCATCGTGGAAGAGGAGCGGCCGTCTGCGGCGCAAACAAACACCAGGTTCGCCATTGCTGCGAGAGCCGCGAGGGGTCCGACCGTATTGAAATGTTTGGAGCCCTCGCTCCGCCGCCAGAGCCCGTGACATTGACTTATGGTGACACCTTCCAGCCTGTTTTGCTTAGACAGTTAAATGACAAATGGCCCCCGCCTGTCAGCCAACATCTGTTATTCATCTGCAGCCTTCGGACTGGCACTGGCCAGGCCAAGCACACACGCAGAGCGCTGGCCTGCCAGCCACCTTTAAAGCCACCCCCCCCCCCCCGCCCCCACTGCTCCGTGACACAATTAGAGCCAATCAGTGCCCGAGCACCGTTATCTGAGCTCCTTCAACCACGAACGCACCTCGTCTGTAATGTCTTCGTGTTGCGACGACCTTTATCGGAAGCCTCGCTCACAGTCGTCAGAGTTTGAGAGGAATCAGCGAAGAATACGTGTACTGATCCTAAATCGTCCCAGCAGTTGTTAAAGGCCGATAACAGAGGAATAGAGGGAATAAAAATGAAAATACTACGAGCTGTACTTTGTGCGATTTCCATGCATCATCATCATCATGGAGCTAAATTATAAAGTACAGCATTTCATCACTCCATCTGGCCAGCGACACCCCAGAATATGTATGAGAAATGATTGCACCATTATGTCGATGTGAGAGGGGGAAAAAAATGCCAGCGATGCGACTGCAGAGAGAGGAGGAAAAGCTAAATCAAAGACAAGAAAACACAAATTATACGATGAAGGATCAATTCACCCCGAATTACCACCTCACCAACTGGCGGAGACGCGATTGACATTCACGTCTGTCCAAACTCATATAATGCAGGTCGTAAAGACTGTCAATGAGTTTAATAAAAGGGGGCTACGTGCTCGTCTTCATGAACAATGGTTTCTATTGCAGGAGGGGATGAAACGGAGCTCACGTTCACAGCTTTTGAAAGCCAAGTAGAGCTGCACTGTTGTGTCTCAACAGTCAAATTCACACATTTAACTCAGTCAAACGCTTCATGCCACGCCAGGTCATAAACTCAGGTACAACACTGGAGTTCCCACTAAGTTCCCATTTGTGACACAAGACCTGATTGACCAGGTTCCCAAGTAAAGTTTGCAATGACGCATGAACAAATGCAGTAATACAGCAAAAAAACAAATTATAACCTTGTGACAAAAAAACCCAAAATGTATTAAAAGAGATGATAAGTTGTGAGAAAAAGGAAAACAAAAAATGAGAGAAGATGGTAAACTCAGGTCTTAAACTGACTTCATGCTGGTGAGGTTCCAGCTGAGGAAGTGCATCAGTGTTACAGCAGTGTCACCAGCAAAGGCTGAGCCAGTTTGCGCCTCCTTTTCAAACACACCAAAAAGAAGCGACATTTTGAACAAAATGCAACAACGCAAATTCTTTCAGCTGTTGTAAATCACATTGTGCGCTGGGAAGTGATCTAATCTCTACTCCACTACTGACTGTACCTAATAATACACAATGTCAACGGTAAATAGGCTCCCTTGTGTATTTGAGTCTGACGTCTCATATTTTCACACGCATAAGCTTCAGTAGATAAAATGTCCTTTGTTCGACAGTAAAATCCAAAGACATAAAGAAACCTTGTTGACATGTGGTACTTGGAATGTTTAGTTTGCAACCTGTTGTGGTTTTTACATTTGCTTTGAAGTTTATCATAATTAACATTCAGCAGTTGATGGAAGAGCACATTTTTTTCACAGTGAACCTTGAGTTTTCACAAGATGATCTACTCACTGTTTCACCGAGTCTGCATGAGAATGAGAGAATAAAATAATACGTCCTGCTGGTGTTTGTCAATTGTTGACTCTATAAATCTGACCTGAGTTTATGTCATTTGAGATAGCAGGGATGAAACCAACCGGAGGTTGTAGTGATTTATGTTTAACAATCCAAACTGCTTCGTTCATCGGTCAGTAAAGGAATCCAACAGAAGTACAAACCAAAGAAGTTTCTTTCCAAGCTTTCGTTGGACCTTGCTGGAGTCTGAGGACATGGTGGCGTCGACCTTGTTATTATTGGCTGCCACAAAACTACTGCGGTCAGTTTTGAGTAAATAATGAGAATGGCACAAACAGACAACACAAAAACATAATTTCTCAAACCTATGGCTGTTGCCGGGCGGAGCCATAAAAATGAGGAATGAGTGCAGACGATGAGATTACACTGAATAATGGCTGCATGCGGCTTGGCGTGATGCTCAGTTTTACTCCTTAGCAAAACAGAAAATTACTCATTCCGAGCAGTAGAACAAATTCCCCATTCTGCTTTCGTCTCTGCGGATGACACAGTTAATATCTATCCTCTGTTGGTGGAAAGGTTAAATGACCAAGTGTTTGCGCCGCATTGTGTTTGTGCGCTCCATAATGCACCGTTTCCTTAGTGATTATGGATGGCGAGAGGAGCAGCCGCAGTGTTTAGGGACCGTTATCTGCAGCCTCTTTTCATTTACGATGGTTTTATAATGCTCTCTCCTTCATGGATCACACTCTCACCGGCACAATACGACACAATGCAGCACACTTTATTATATTCAACAACAAAGGTTAAACACACAGTACACTCTGTTGTCCTTGAAAGAGCTCAAGTAAGCGGCGGTGCAGATCGTGGTTCTTCGGAGGAAATGGAAAACATCCCCGCGTTACGGGCACTCTGAAGCCGCATTAGACACAATTAGGTGTGGGGAGAAAGAAGAGCGTCTCGCGTTTTCCAACAAAGACGCTCCATTTTCTCTGACCAGGTGGGATTCAAGCTTTGAACACGCTCTCACCCGATGAATCTGTATCTACCAAAGAAACCCACAACACTATCTTGCACGTGGCGTCCTTTGAAATTGGCACGATCTAAATCATCTAAAGAACAATAACAATCTCACAGCACTGCGTCAGCATACAGTGACGGCCTCACGTATCAAAGGAAGAACTGGATCCTTCCTGCATTTGGCCAACAGTTGGAAGAAGCTCGCTAGAAGCAGCTGTAAGAAGAAGCTAAATGGTCTGTTGGATGAGTGAAACATTGTTATCATCAATATCGTGGCTCTGTCCCACCTTCATGGCTGGGAGATGCTGCCAGTGACGTCACGACGACATGGCGTCATGACCACATGGCGGAGGATGGCAAAGCGCTCAAACAAAGGTGGAGGAAGCTTACGTCCCAACTTGCTCTTGTTTTGTCATCATCCCGTTATCAATTGAACTGAAAGGACAGAAATCTCTAATGAGTTGTATATAATTTCTTTCATTTTATGCCACTTTACTGAGAAAAATAGGGTGTCATGAGCACTTTAGGTGAGTGGCTCCCAACCTGAGGGTCTGAGGCCCTTTTTGAGGCTTTTGAAATTCAAAGGAGACATTTCCAACAAGACCATGCTGAATCCCTCAATAGGCTCGAAATCAGGGCGAGGAAACTCCACATTGCTTTTATTTTGAAGGCTGCTTGCGTTTGCTGGCGGGTGTCTCCACTATTTTTTTGGCATCACTGTGATAGTTTTACAAATCAAAGACAGAAGAGGGGGGTCCACAGCATTTCTTAGAGGCAGTTTGGGTGGGCTCAAAGAGAAGTTTGGCAGCTTCTATGCTAGACCAGATAAAACGAATCAGTTTGTCGAAAATAAAGCTTGTTTTCAGGTCGCACAGGCCTTTGATAGTCTTTTTTTGTTTGTTTTGCTGCACATTATTAAAACTGGTCCAGACAGAATTTTCAGGAATCTCATTCTTATTGCAGCACTTATGAAACACAGCGACATACTCAGAAATGCTACACACAGTTGTTGGAAATGTAATGGGTCTGGAACCTCTTTGAGAGGAAAAAGGTTAGGAGCCACAGAAATAAACTGTCTTGCCCAAAAAGTACTCTTAAAAGCCTTTGGTCGGTCCAAAAATACTGTGTGAAGAAGAGGTCTTTCAAAGAAAAAAAAAACCCTTCATGACTAAGTTTCACCGATCTTATGAAATTTGATGGTTTCGGTCTTTTCTGAGCAGAAATCTGAGCTCCTCTGAGTGCTGCTGTTGTCGGGTGCTTTTCAGTGATCTGATGGGAGCCACCGCTTCCCAGTTATCAGGTCCCTCTCCTGTGGAACCAGCGTCCACTTTGTGTTTTGCATCAAGCATCCTCCTGACTTTGGAGATTCTGCTTTGAACTCCACCTATTTATAAAGAGCGCACTGTCCGACCCTGGCGGTCTCCTCAGTTGCGATGCCATCGGTCGAGGTCGCAGGCAGGCGGACCCCCTGCGACGCCCCCGAGCGTCTCTCCTTGCCCGTGTGTTTGGATGCCACCGTTGCCTTTCATTAACTCTGTGACTCCTCTGTAGTTTTGCATCCCCCCCCCTCCCTCCCTCCCCACACCCTTTCTGCAGACATGACTGGCTGGAGATCTGATCAGTGGTCACTCACCGCACCAACCTGTCCAATTTTTTTAAAAAAAGTCTTAGTTGTTGGGTTTTTTCTCTTCTCCTTCTCGCTTCACTTTAACCCGCCAAGGCATATGGTGGTCCACCTTTGAGCCGGGTTCAGTCAGAAGCGCCTCACTTCCGAATGTCGCCAAGTTCCTGTTCAACAGGGAATTGTTGAGCTTCGCCCAAACTGTGAGAGCTTCAACCATTCCTTCCATTTCAGCACCACATCTCCACGCACGAGTGGAGTCAACAACAGCACAACACAGTGTCAACGTAGACACATCTGTCATTGCAATTGAGCGGCAATAAGGAGTACTTCTGACACTATTTGCGTTTCACACTGTAAGCAAACTGCACTGGGGTTCATTTAAAAGTGAGTCAAACCAGAGTTCGTTTGTTTGGTTCAGACCAGAAGATCCGAAGCCAGAAGAGCCGTGTCAACAAACGCAGAGTAGTTTTTGAGGATGTGTGAGAGAAGCTGATGATATTTTTGCTAAATCTGTGACAGACTGGAAAAGAATCAAACCCTTGCAGCTGATCGTAGGGACATGGCCAAATATATGAATTCAGGAGCATTTTTAAGGTCTAACCTTGCTGTTGTTGTTCTGGGTTCCTTTGTCCACCTGTTGGTTTTGTGTCGAGTATTTACAGAACAAAGGAAAAGGACGACACAAACTTACAAACTCCCATCAGTTGTCTGCTTCCTCAAGCAAAAACACGTTGCGTTGAAATCTAATTAATCTGAGATACAGAAAGAATTCAATTATTTGAATTGAGACAGACAAGAGATCAGTCAGGACAAGGACACCAGTTTGATGGCGCTTTCATTGCAGCTCCCATGAATAACGGTCTAATATTCAAACACGCTCTCACCCACTCTGGAATCTAATTAATTCTCCCTTTCATACCCTTGTTTACACCATAAACAAGCCTAACTATATTAAAAAAAAAAGACAATTCAAAAAACTTTAAAGACATTTGTTGCCAATGAATCCACGATGTCACTATTTCTTTCAGATAACGACATCAGAGAATACAAACAGTGTAATGCGGTTTGTTGCACTGGAGCCGAAACTTTCAGTCCCGCTTTTGTGCAGCGCAGAGGTTGTTCCTCCGATAAATTTGGAATCTGCCACTTGCTTTAACATGAAGCAATTAAGCAGATAGAGTCATTGGGATGCTGCCGGGTTTTCGGGGCTCCTCTGGGCTGCTTCAGAGACACTCGGCAGAAACCTACAGTGATGTTTTGATGTGGATTATGCCGTTAATGTTCTGCCGCGTCGTCGTCAGAAAACACTCTCCCCCACCGCACACACACTCCTGCGCCTCGGAGGTTTACACTGGAAATTTGCTCCAATGTACTGACACTAATTTCAAGTTAATTAACATCCATTTGGAGAAGGTGTTGGACTGATTCTGGGATGTTTTTTTCTTTTGATGATGGATTCACCGAGAGAACTTGCTCCTGATGGTGGTCATGAATCAGCCTGCAGACGGGGCTTAGCTTCTAATCCAAGGGGGTGGCGGTTCGTTTCCCTCTCTCACCCCATTCAAGGGTCAGCGTGTTCTTGAGCAAGACACTGCATCCAAATCGCTCCCAAGGATGTGTGACATCACTTAAACAATGGGTAGCCAATAAATTAAAGCAAATGAAGCAAGATCGGGCTGCTGAAGTGCTAAAGGCAGCGCAAAAAATACATCATACAAGTGGAGTATTTACCATTTGATTTCCCAGGCGCGTTGTGAACACAAACAAACCTAAAACTATTCCATCACCTGGAACGGAGACCTTTTGGCTTCCTGCTGTTTGCTCAAGTGGAACTGTGGTATCGGGCGACGGGCGCAAGCAGGAAATCTTCTCCAGTACAAAGGGTGGTTGTGGAAGTGGCGAAAGGTGATTGAAAAAAAAATGGAGGAGTGAAAACAAACAGAGCCCCTTGATGCTTTCAAAGCGGTGCGCGAAAGGAAGGGGGGTAGGTGGGTCACAGTCACAAAGCCTTGGAAATAGAATCCGAGGAGAAAGCCAGAACCCCCCGATTCTGGGAGAAATGACGGGGGAGGCAGAGCGGAGGGAGCCAAATATCTCGCTCGCTTTTTATTCTCGCCACCCCGTCCGCGTGCGTCCGTCCGTCCGTTTGAGGCTGCTGCCGCTTTCCGCCTGGTTGGCTCGTTAATGATGTGGTAAAGGCACATATGAAACCAGTCAGACGAACTCTTTGAAGCGGAAACACGGCAGCATCCACAGCAGAGGAACATTAGCATCATGTTTTGCACGATATGGAGCTGGATGGGAGGGCCCACGCTAATCTTTTTAAGCCGCATGATTGAAACATTAGTACCATTGACTGTCGAAACACATCTGGGATCACAGTTTCTTTCTGACATCTAAAGGAAGAGACAAAAATGACTGTTTTCTTTATCCACATGTGCGTCACAACCTGTTTAATAATAAATGATATTTATCCAGATTTTCACAATGTTTTGTAGGAACATTCCTCTTTGTTTCAGACAGTTCTCAAACCACTTTCACCACATCACTTATTATTTTGTGTATGTATTCCTCCGCTGTGTGTCCCAAGTTGTACTTTCTTTACTTTTTTTCACTTTATCTTTCTCACAGGACCCAAATACAACATCACTTTCACTGCATAAAGTTTTTGGGCTGAAAAAGAAATAAAGAAATGTGACAAACGACAGAAAGTTGGCTCACTTGTTCACCGGCTGGACTCGGAATCCTCACGTCGGCTCCTCGGGGACGTGCACTTTGAAGGGGCGGTCTCCTGACAATAATAAGGCCTGAGGGCGGTCAGGTAGAGTCCTGAAATCAAGGCGAAATCAAACATAAATATTTCCCAAAACTGCACACAGTGCTGGGGTTGCAGTCATCACTGAAGCCAAGTGTGGACGGCTGTAACGGAGGAAGGTTTTGGAAACACAATCATTAAATGTACACAGAAACATTACAACCTTGAATTTAATGGCTAATTTAAATGGTTACTAACAGTAGGACAAATGTTATCCATACATTTCTTTTTACACCCTAAACATAACACATTTCTCACCACTCAAGAGAAAGTTCCTTTTAACTCTGGATACATTGATGCATCAGTCAGGCCACTGCTCAGTGGCGTGACCAACATACATACGTGATGTGTGAAACAGATGAGACCCCATTGCTCAGTCCAACAAATAGAAAGTTTGCATTTGCAAGAGGAAAGTTTGGAGAAGAGCTGCATGTGCAGACGATGGACAAAAAGGATCTTAGTTCCATCGAAGTGAAACAGGTCTCTGCTATCACAGCAGTGGGAACATGGAGCAGGATCTCTTATATGTCACATTTTATCACTTCTCTTCAGTGTACACAGTCGTGTTTCATTTTTAAAAAGACCCCACACACAACAGGTTTTTTTTCTAAACATCGAGTTTACAAAAACTAATGAATGAAGGTAATTTCGTTGTTTAAGCATCGATTTGCATACAGACATTTAGTTAAACTTACCCATCGACCAAATGCATTTCTAATTGTAAAATGCTGTTTCAACATCCAAGCAGACAAAGAAAGCACAAAATCAATTAAATTGCTTCATCAAGTCCCACCACTAACCATGGTTTCGAAAACTTGAAACAACAGCAATTATTATGTCAAGCTTTAACAGAGCATTAGTAAAAAAGCAAAAAAACAACACCACATTTGGTGTGAGGTGGACAGTCGATTACAAAATTGGAGCGTCAGCTGTTAGGTGAGGTTAAAT